>OV839566.1:84801325-85127088 GCA_929447395.1 Epistrophe grossulariae
ATTATTATTATTATTATTATTATTATTATTATTATTATTATTATATTATTATTATTATTATTATTATTATTATTATTATTATTATTATTATTATTATTATTATTATTATATTATTATTATTATTATTATTATTTATTATTATTATTATTATGTATTATTATTATTATTATTATTATATTATTATTATTTATTATTATTATTATTATTATTATTATTATTATTATTATTATTATTATTATTATTATTATTATTATTATTATTATTATTATATTATTATTATTATTATTATTTATTATTATATTATTATTATTATTATTATTATTATTATTATTATTATTATTATTATTATTATTATTATATTATTATTTATTATTATTATTATTATTATTATTATTATTATTATTATTATATTATTATTATATTTTATTATTATTATTATTATTATTATTATTATATTATTATTATATTATTATTATTATTATTATTATTATTATTATTATTATTACAAGCTTTATTCACTCATTCAATTCTTAAATTCTAATTATACAAATAAAGTATTGTTTGTTATTCGATGTACTTGAAAAACCTGCAACCATAAGTAACAGAAATCATAAAATTGCATAATACGCAAATGATATTGTCAAACAAAAATCATATATTTTATGTACCTATCAGAATTTCTAAAAAAAAAAAATACAAAAAAAAATAAACACAAAACGCCTACCACACCAATACCAAGCAATCAAAATATACATATCTGTCATTTTGCCGACTTAAAGGAAAGTGTTTTTTGAGATTTTTAATCGTTAAAATAGTGAAAAAAGATAATTAAACTAAATAACAAAAATTAAATAAAAGTGGGAATAGTGAGAATAGTGAAAACTAGCAATACTTTATTAAAAAATATAAAGAAACTGCTGTGCTGCGTTAAATTTTGAAAAAACACCTATAATATGGAGTTAACAATCTTTTCATTTCACGGGCTGATTGTGTCACAAATTTCACATAAATAATGTCAAGTAATGTTTTTTATGTAAATACAATATAGTAGAATGATTTAAAATTGATATTCATGGCATTTTGTTATTAAAAAGGAAATTTTAGGCGTGTTTTTTTGCAAGCCCGGGGGGAATTGGTTGAAAAAAACGACAGCGGGGATTAGCGACGCCATGACAGTAAAAAACATGGGGCTTTCATACAAACTATCGATAACATGTATGTAATTTATGCCGGTAACACAGTTTTTCTGTGCGCTTAAGTTAAACCCCGAGAATTCTCTGGGATTAGTTGTTGTTGCATTTAACATGTTAATTGTTTAGCACCGACGTCGGGCTTGCAAAAAAAACACGGCTTTTGTTTGAAAATATAAACGTACTTTGAAACGTGATACATCAGGTGTCTATCTGTGATTAATTTTTTTGATTGAATTTGAATTTAAAAATATAAATGTTTCAGTAAGGATTAGTTCAGCAACAAAATTATTTAAATATATATTAGAAAAAACGAATTGAAAAACTGTATTTTTACTGTTTTTTAAATCAATATATTTTCGAAATCTTACTGTATTATGATTTTTGGCTCCCAGACATTTGAAGGTACTTTTAATACCTTAAAAATAAGACCGTCATACGCACACAACGTTTTCGTGAAATTGTAGATCGAATCAGCATTTTTTCGTTTTTTCTTCAAATAGAGTTCCTCAGGGTAGTCACTTGGGACCTCTTCTTTTTATATTAGCTATTAATGATGTACCTTTATGTGTACGTTATAGCGAAATAATTATCTTTGGGGATGATATGAAAATTTTTAAAAACATTAAATCTGTAAATGATCGTTTACTTCTTCAAGATGATATTAATAGTTTTGTTTTATGGTGTCAAAAGAATGGTTTGAACCTCAACCCAACCAAATGCCAGGCAATAACTTTTTCAAAAGAACGTGTTCCCATTTTGTTTAATTATAAAATATCGCAACATATTCTTCGTGTCCAAAGTATTAAAGACCTTGGAGTTCTTTTTAATTCTAAACTAGATTTCACAGGGCACATTAATTTAATCGTCGGCAAGGCTTACGCCATGCTGGGCTTTATGAAGAGATGGGCCAAAGAATTTCGGGATCCATACGTTACTCTCGCCCTTTACAATTGCATAGTTCGTCCCCATTTGGAATATGCATCGCAGATTTGGACACCTTTTTACGAGGTTCATAAGAATAGGATAGAAGCAGTACAGCATAATTTTATTCGTTTCGCGTTGAAAGGGTTGCAATGGTCTGATCGTTATAACCTTCCTCCGTATGAACATAGGATTAAACTTCTCCAGATTCAAACTTTGTCACAGAGAAGGCTTAATAATAATATTAGCTGCGGGTTTTTATTAGGGAAAATAAAACCCCCAGATCCAATCCAGATCAGATCATGATAATAAAACAACCCAGGATCTCAGTGACAACTTGTTATATACCCAACTCTTTTTTCCTTTTGTTTTTTTTATTTGTATACACCCGTTGTCTTTTTTCTTTACACTACTGACGACATTTACAAATTAAGGGTGTGTGTTCAAAACGGATTTGGAAATCCAAATCCAAAACAAAGTAGGATCTTGTGTTGTTTTTGTAATACATGTATTTTCGTAAGCAAATCCAATCTGGTTCGGATCTTGGGGAAAATAAAACACAGCTATTGTATTTATTTACCAGCTATTAACTTGTGTTATTGATGCACCTGAATTATTAAATTGTATAAATTTCAATTATCGTGGAGGAACTCACAGCCTTCGCAGTTTTGATCTGATGAATCTACCCCGCCACAGAATTAACTATGGATTGCATGAACCTCTAACTCGTATGTGCAAACTATTTAATTTGAATGATAATCTCTTTGATTTTCATATTAATAAAATTAAACTTAAAACTGTATTGAAGGCTAGTGTACCTACGGTGACCATCCGTTCATTACAATAATGAACAGTTCAGTATTTGAAGATAATAGCCGTGTTTTTTTGCAAGCCCGGGGGGAATTGGATGAAAAAAACGACGTCGGTGCTAAACAATTAACATGTTAAATGCAACAACAACTAATCCCGGAGAATTTCCGGGGTTTAACTTAAGCGCACCGAAAAACTGTGTTACCGGCATGAATTTCATACATGTTATCGATAGTTTGTATGAAAACTCCATGTTTTTTACTGTCATGGCGTCGCTAATCCCCGCTGTCGTTTTGTTCAACCAATTCCCCCCGGGTTTGCAAAAAAACACGCCAAATGTTCATTATGAATTATTTGTCGAACAAAAACACATAAATGTTCAGTATTTCAGAAGTTGTTCATTATTTTTTCTGTATTTATGTAGTACAAATTCCTAAAAACCATAACATAAATATTAAAGCAAAATTCAATGGCAAATAAAATATAAACTAAGGCTGGTATTCACCGAGCACTCATAACTTATGAGCCTCATAAACCTATTCACCAAGCAATAATAAATGGATACTTATGAGCGCTCATAAAAGTTATGAGTGGTCCCGACCACTCATAACTTATGAGCGCTCTCTTCGAAAAATATTCCGACATTTTCGATACTACTTCCTCAACCACCACCCCCACAAACACAAACATCTTCATTGGTACCACTCCATCTACCTAAAAAAGTTTGATTTTAAAGTTTGGGAGTGCCTGGTTGACAGAGAGTGGCTCTCTTTTTCGAAATTCGAAACATTTTTATGAGTGGTTGGTGAATACAACAAAGTTATGAGCCTCATAAACTTATGAGGCTCATATGAGCGCTCGGTGAATACAGGCCTAAAGATGCTAACGTATCCTAACCGCTTGAAAAAACGGACAAGACATCTAGTACAATTTTATTTTGTTAAATGCTCCCCAGAAAGAGTTTTTTCTATGTACAGTTCAATAAGACCCACGGAAATAAAGCCCATGGGTCATATTTAAAAAAAAAATGGAAATATAACCTGCAGGCTATTTTTCCTTTTTGGAGTGGCAATAAGACCCACCACAAAAAAGCATTAAATTAAAACCCGCTATATTTGTTGCCTTTCTGAATTGGCATTAAGACCCACACTTAGGCCTGTATTCACCGAGCGCTCATATGAGCCTCATAAGTTTATGAGGCTCATAACTTTGGGGTATTCACCAACCACTCATAAATATGTTTCGAATTTCGAAAAAGAGAGCTACTTTGTGTCAACCAGGCACTCCCAAACTTTAAAATCAAACTTTTTTAGGTAGATGGAGTGGTAGCGATGGAGATGTTTGTGTTTGTGGGGGTGGTGGTCGTGGAAATAGTTTCGAAAATGTCGAAATATTTTTCGAAGAGAGCGCTCATAAGTTATGAGTGGTCGGGACCACTCATAACTTTTATGAGCGCTCATAAATATCCACTTATTATTGGTTGGTGAATAGGTTTATGAGGCTCATAAGTTATGAGTGCTCGGTGAATACCGGCCTTAAAGTACCTATTCATACTTTGCTTTAAAATATTTTTCAATTAATGATTTTAAAACGAAATTTTTTTGATGTGTAAACATCTATACTGGCGGTAGGTTGAAAAGAAAACGTAACGTAACGTTGTAATCGTGATCGTGATAGTGATCGTGATTCTGAGCTTTACGAAAATTAAAAGCGTTCAACAATATGTACGTTCAGTAACTAAACGTTGAGTATTTATATACGAAATCGAAAGGTCGAGTTAAGTTCGGGTTAAAATTTGGTTGGCTGCTTAGAGGATATATTAAGCCCACGATGATTCTTTGTGTCTGACTCTATTCGAACATAATGAGTGCGAAAGAGAAAAAAAAAAGATGCAAGACCAGTTGCCCTGTGAGTCGTGGGCCAAGTTTTACGAGACTCTTTTTAACGCTTCTTTAGCATTAGGCTACGCGCAAACCAACGCGATGGTGGTGGCGATCACGATAAAAATGTGGATGCCTCATATAAAAATCAAAGCACACTTCAATCGTGTAGATGTGTGCCTTTCCTTTGATTTATGTGTATGGCATCCACAATTTTATCGTGATCGCCACCACTATCGCGTTTGTTTGCAGCTACCTTTATCCGTATTTTGTATTCTTTGCATTACTTTTTTTCAATTACATGACTGCTTTGAGAGCAGGGGCCTATTTCACGGAACATACATCACAAACATTGTATGAATGTATGTACCTCAAAGTAGACGCCAAAGATGGCTCAGTGTAAATTTTGAATTTTTTGAAAAACTTTGCGTCAACTTAGAAAACGCATAATTTTTAAAAAAAATTAAAATTTACGCCCACTCATCTCATAGTCGTAATTCTTATCTTGTAGCCGTGGTCGTGATTTTGATTCTGAGCCAGAGATTAGTCTGCTATTACACGATGCATCTAGATGAATGCGACTTTTCGAACTACGTAAGTGCAAAAGAGAAAAAAATCGAAAAGATGAGACGGAAAAAAAGTGACAGGTGTCGCGTGAGTAAAATTTTCGATGCAACTATTTGACGTTTCTCTTTTCTCTTGTCCGTTTTTTACTATTCTGCTTCATATGGTTTTGTTGTTCCAAGAGTAAATTTCTATGCAACGCACTGTTATTGTTAGCCTTATATGCTTTCCAGAAATGAGAAATTCATCTTTAAAAACAACATAAATAAAATAAATTATTGCTTTTCTTGACTGATATTCATTTAAAGGCACACAAACCTTTCTTTCTTCAATATATCTAATAATGAAAACAGAAAAAGTTTTTTTATTGCTTGAGCACAGCCCAACACGAAAATGAAAAATAAAGAGAACTGTGAAATTAGATTCATGACTTTGGTTTCAACGTGTAATAGCGCTTGAAACAGCGGACGAAATAACAAAGAAGAATTCGAAGAAGGTACATGCAACTAGATTCATCGTGTAATAGATGACTTATGAATTATCCATAATCTCTGTTCTGAGCTTCACGAAAATTGAGTGTGTTCAACGCTATGTACGCTCAGCACTGATCTCTATAATACACTGGATAGTGAATAGCCTATAGTGTATAACAGTTTTTGTGAGCCAATTTTTGAAAGGGTACCGGCCTCGACCTCATATCTCGCTCCATACCAATGAAAAAAAAGAGATGGAAGATATTTGCCGTAATTGAGCATTTATTTGATTTCAGTTGATGCCGACAAGCATTGCGGCTGTAAATATTGAAAAAAATAAAATAAAATCCAGGTCCAGTAGCGTCCATACCGCTGGCGCCGCTGTTATACTGTTATATGAAGGTACCGTCCACGACTATATTTTTGCCTCAAAAATTTTGTATGAATACACTATCCAGTGTATATAGAGATCAGTGACGCTCAGTAACTAAACACTGAGTGTTTATATACGAAATCAAAAAGTCGAGCTCAGTTTTGGTTGAAATGTGGTTGGTTGCTTAGACCACATAGTACATGGACTGCGCTTTCATCATGGCTGTAGGGTTTCAACATAGAAGGCCGCCTTTTTTGGCAAATTAGACGAAATAAGGTCATTCTGTCAAAAGGTTTTGTGTTCACATTGGAATACTTCCGGCACTTTGTTTTGAAGTCTCTGTACTTTTTCTCACTCCCACCTCATGGCGATAAAGCGGTGGCCAAGAAAAATACAGAGACGTCAAAACAAGTTGCCGGAAGTAGTCCAATGTGAACACCGTCGATGAAATTCATGACATTTCCACTTCATGGTGAGAAAGAGATGCCTTTCTTGACCAACTCTTTCTCGCAAGTAGGAATGAGAAAGGTATACGAAGACGTAAAAAATTTCAGTTGAGGCAGTCTAATATCAACACTTTCATTGCAGGTTCGTTCGGATTAGAAAATAAGTGTCAAATCCCATTAGAGGGCTACGGTGCCACTAGATTGAAAACACAATTTAAGAACTTTCTGCTGTCAGTTGGGACTAAATTAAATTTCATTGACGGTGTTCACATTGGACTACTTCCGCTGTTTTCTTTTGATGTCTCTGTACTTTTGCTCACTCCCACTCCATGCCGAGAAATTGGTGGACAGGAAAGACATCTCTTTTTCACCATGAAGTGGAAGATGTCTTTCTTTGCCATCTCTTTTTCGCCATGAAGTGGGAGTGAGAAAGAATAAAGAGACGTCAAAACAAGTTGCCGGAAGTAGTCCAATGTGAACACCGTCAATGAAATTCATGGCGAGAAAGAGGTGACCAAGAACGGCATCTCCCAATTCAAAGCGAAAAAGAGATGCCTTTCTTGGCCAAGTATTTCTCACCACTGTTGTGTAGTCTTTATTAAATAAAGTTAAATGTCTTTGTTGAAGTTATTCTTTATTCTTAGAAAGATAATACAAGACTGAAATTAAGCTTATGATCAAAGTGCCTTAGAACCTCTTTTCATAAATAGAATGTTTTAAGTGTGTGTATTCAAATTGTTACCTTAAAGCTCTACTTTATACAACATCTTCCCTTTTGGGATATAAACAATATTTATATTACAAATAAATAAATCATTGAAATACTTAGCTTATAATAATTTAAAACTAATGAAAAGAAAAAGTTTAATTCAAACAATACTCAAAAAATTCAAAAGAGCGTTAACTGGTATAATATTAAATATATAAAACTGTAAGATATAATTAACGTATAGATTCAGTTCAGTTCATTTTTTTTTTTTTTTTTTTTTTTTTTTTAACCAAAATAATTGATACATTACTTGCAAGAAAATTTTATTTTACTTTTTAATGTGATCAGCGTCATGAGTAAAGCGGTCTGGAGGAATAACTTGTCTGCCATAACGTGTTTTATAAGCTTGTTCTCGGACACGGTTTTGAGGTTCGCTATTATCAATAATTTCGTTATCCGAACCTGAAGAACTGGACTGCAACTGTTTATCTACATTATTACTTGCCAAATTTTCAGTCTCAGAACAAGGTGGCTGCAATATATGCTGTCTGTTTCTACGGTATTTATTTCCATCCTCACTTGCGACGATATACGAACGAGGCTCTTCGCATTTTGCCAAGACAGTGCCTGGTTCCCAATTTGAAGAAGGATTTTTTGTATAGAAAATTGGTTGGTCTTTTGACAAAGGTGGGAGGGGAACACTACCTTTATTATAATTTTGTCTTGTTTTTTCTTGTTTATCTTCGAGTTTTTTTAAATGATCGTTTAAATCTACTTGCATAGGTTTAAAATTTTCTGTCAACGTTGGTAATTTTGTTCTCAGTTGACGAGCCATAAGCAATTCAGATGGTGAATTAAAGTTTCCTCTTCGAGTAGTTCTGTAATGTAAAAGAGCAATGTAAGGATCGGATTTAGATTCATGACATTTAAAGAGCATTTTTTTAATAGTTTGAATGGTTCGCTCTGCTAAACCGTTAGATCTAGGGAAATAAGGACTAGAAGTTATATGATCTATTGACCAGGTTTTAGCAAATTGTTTGAATTCAGCTGAACTAAATGGCGGCCCGTTGTCGGAAATCATAATTTGGGGAATACCATGACGGGAAAAAATTGATTTTAAATGTGTTATTACAATTTCACTTGAATATGTCCTGTCCAAATAAGCTAGCTCAACGTATTTTGAAAAATAATCAACAACAAGAAGATACATTTTCTTGTCAAGCTCAAACAAATCCATTCCTACCTTAAACCAAGGAATGGCGACTATGTTATGCATTTGTAATGGCTCCTTGCGATTTTGTGACCGATTTCGTATGCATATGTCACAATTACTGACTATATTTTCTATGTCATGACTTATGTTAGGCCAATAAATAGAACTTTTTGCTAGATTCGACACCTTTCTATTCCCATGTGACCCTCATGAAGGAGTAGAAGAATACCATGTCTTAGCTTAGGTGGTATCACCAGACGGTTGGATTTAAAAAGAAGATTTTCGACTATACCAAGCTCATCTCGTATTTTAAAATAAGGCATTACATAACTCTCAAGACTTTTCTTATTTTCAGGCCAACCATTAATATGATAATGAAGCACTTTCGACAAAACCTTGTCATATTTTGTTTCTAAACAGATTTCTTCTCTTTTTGATTCACTCATTGACAGATTCAAAGAAGACATCAATAAATTACAATGTAAACTAATATCATTATCGAAATCTGTTAATGTTGCGGTAGGCAAGGCCGCACGAGAAAGTGCATTGGCAACGAACATATACTTTCCCGGTTTATACGTGACATTCAAATTGTAGGTAAGAAGTCTTAATATAAAGCGTTGTAATCTTGCAGGGATTTTAAATAAGGGTTTATCAAAAAGGGGAACCAATGGCTTATGATCTGTCTCCACAACCGTTTTTTTGCCATAGATGAATGAATGAAATTTAGTACAACCAAAAAGAATAGCGAAAAGCTCTTTTTCAATTTGAGCATAGTTTTGTTGAGATGACGTAAGAGTGGCAGATGCATAAGCTATTGGTCGAGATCCATGGGAAATGACAGCACCGACAGCACCCTTAGACGCATCAACCGACAGAGTCAAAGGCTTATTTGTGTCATAGTACGTAAGTACGGGTGTACTTGAAATCAAACGTTTTAATCGAATAAACTCCTTCTCATGCTCATCCGACCAATGCCATTGTATGTCCTTTTTCAAAAGAACTCTTAAATTTGCATTCTCGACAGACAAATCTTTAATGAAGGAACCCAGATAGTTTACCATGCCTAAAAAGCGTTGTAAATCTGTCACTGATTTTGGTCTGGGCATTGCGCATATAGCATTGACTTTTGAACTATCGGGCCGAACACCATCCTCACTAAACAAATGACCCATGAATGTGACCTCTTTTTGACAAAAATTCGATTTTAATTTATTAAATTTAAGGCCGATATCTTTAGCTCTTTGTAAAACTTGTTTCAGAACTTGATTATGTTTATCGACCGTATCAGCAAATATTAAAAAATCATCGATATAAATTTCTAAATTAGGAATGCCTGAAAATTGTTTTTCATTTCACTATGAAAAATTTCCGGGGCTGCATTAATTCCAAAGGGCAATCTTAAAAATCTTCTCCTTCCAAAGGGTATGTTGAAGGTACATACTTTTGATGATTCTTCATCTAATTGAATTACCCAAAACCCGGAATTAGCATCGAGCACCGTAAAAAACCTAGCACCACTCAACCTTGACTTTATATCATCTACGCTTGGAAATACATGATGTGGACGCCAGATAGCTTTATTAAGATTTCGCGGATCGAGACATAACCTAAGCTGACCATTTGATTTTTTGACAAGAACAATGGAACTTACCCAAAAATGGAGTTTTACAACCACATTAGAAACTATTATGACATAGAAACTTGCAACAAACTCAAGGAATATAGCGGAGAGACACTTTCATACACAAAAAACAATAATTCTCTAATTTTTCTTTTAAAATGTAGAGAGTTTGGTTTGTTTCCTAATTTCATTCGTTATTCAACGAATAACTTGAATCATATTTTTCAATTTTCTAATAATGAAACTGAAAGAAAGTTGGAGAGTAAACTTTTATTGCATATTGAACACTTTCATGCAAAATTATTAAATATTGCTATCTCCCTCAAACAAATACAAAAGAAGGTAGAGTTAAAAAGGATACAAAAACTTGAAAGCTTCATCACCGATAAACTAACACTAAGAGAATACTCTTCATTCTTCAAGAGCCAAGAAAACAAGCACAATAATGTAAATGAGAGAATAAAAAACAAACATATAAAGAAACTTGAACGTTTAAAGGAAAATCTGAAACAAACCATGAATATAGAATTTCACGACAAATGGTTTGTAAACAATACTGCTGTAGAGTTCCCGTCGGATGTCAAATGGCTTCTGTCATTAGGTCCAAAATTCACTTTGCCAACAAAGAAAGGGGAGCTTCCTCTCTTCAAAATTATTACTGATGGAGAAGAGTTGGTTAAAACTTTAGAACAGGGTGACCAGGAGATAGCTCGATCTAATTTTACGGAAATTGTACAAAACCATCTAAGATCAACATATACTCCTCCGTTTGACAAATTCTTAAACAAAATATATAGCATAGCCAAATTATTCCTTAGAAAACACAAGGAAGTTTATATTGTCGCAGCTGATAAAGGGAATGTTACAGTTGCTATGTATAAAACAGATTACATCAATAAAATGCAAGAACTTATGACTGACAGAAACGTTTACAGGGTTTTGAGAAACAACCCAACAACAACGTTGCAAACTTCTAACAATGATTTTGTCAAATATTTGTTTAAAGAAGGTCATATTTCCGAATTTGAGAAGAAAAGGATGACTACTTATACTGCCAGCAGCCCAAAAATATATGGACTGCCAAAAATCCATAAGGAAAGCGTACCTTTGAGACCCATTTGTGCTTCTACGAACGTCCCTTGCTATGAGCTTTCGAAGTTTGTCGTGAAAATACTTCAGAATCTGACACACAATTCGAAATTCAATGTAAAGAATTCGAAAGACTTCATAGAAAAAGTTACACCTCTCAGACTGGAAAATGGAGAAATATTGGTTTCATTTGATGTGGTTTCCTTGTTTACTAGCATTCCAATCGTGTTGGTTTTGGATATTATAAAGACGAATTGGGATAGAATTAAAGAATACACCAATATTAAAAAAGCGAAGTTTATGGAAATATTGAGATTTTGCGTCATTGACAACAATTATTTAGAGTGTGCCGGTACCATTTACCAACAAAAACAAGGTATACCTATGGGCAGTCCAGCTTCCCCAATTCTAGCAGATTTGGTAATGGAAACTTTGCTAGAAGATATATTGGGTAAATTGGAATATAAACCTAAGATCATTACTAAATACGTAGATGACCTGTTTGTTGTGATCAAATCCCAAGAAGTACAAAAAACACTTAAGGCATTGAATTCTTTCAACAATAAAATTAAATTCACGGTCGAAATGGAATCAAACGGCGAACTTCCATATTTGGATGTGAAAGTTGTGAGGCGAAATGATAGACTGATTTTCGATTGGTATAAAAAACCTACTGCATCAGGTCGCCTTATTAATTTTCACTCTAAACAACCAAAACCAATAATCATCAACACGGCACAAAACTTTGTCAACCGTGTTCTCGACACAAGCGATGTTTCCTTCCACCAGAAGAATATTAACATTATACGTAACACCCTGTTCTTCAATTCCTTCCCCCCCAGCATTGTCAACAAGCTCATCAAAAACTACCAACAAACGGAAAAAGACAATAAACTTGATGCCCAACAAGTTACTTTGTACAAGAGCGCACTTTTCATTCCCCACCTCTCCAACCGTATCGTCACCGCACCTATTAGAGACAAGACGAAGACAAAAATAGCTTTCAAGTCTGCAAATCCCCTGAAAGACAAACTTTTCACTAACATCAAAGGGAAAGTGGATAGGATGGAGAAAGCCAACATTGTTTATAAGATCAATTGCTTGGGCGGGAAAGAGATGACATGTTCATCGGTCTATATAGGTACCTCCAAGCAAAAACTAAAAAATCGTCTTTCTGGTCATAGATCAGATTTGAATAGCGGGGCTGCACAAAAAACTGCATTAGCTCTCCACTGTTTGCAAGAGAAACATAAACCAGATTTGGATAATGTGGAGATTTTGCAAACAGAGCAACATTATTCAAAGAGAATGTTGCTGGAGATGCTCCATATAATTAACAACAACAATGCTGTCAACCGGAGATCGGACTGCGAAAAGCTTAGCAGTGCATACAGCCAACTGATTAAGCGACCAACAACATACAGTAGGTTTAAGTATAGGTGATTTGTGTTGATAAATGGACTTTTTTTCCTGTCCACCAGTAAATTTAAATTCAAATTCAAATCTTAAACTCATTAATTAATTTGTTTATTTGTAATAGATTTTATTTCATGAGATTGTTGTGTACCTACTATAATGAGTGGTTTATTTACTTAACGTAAATTCTTTGAATGTTGCTTGTAAGTTACTTGACGTCATATATAATACTTTTTATATTAATGTATGTATGTATTACTTTTATAATTTTTGCAAATAAAGGCCTGATGAAGAGCATAAACATGCTCGAAACGTTGCTTATCAAATAACATCTTTAATTTATTGACCTATAGCCCACAAAAAAGTTATATCTAAGAATAAAATAAGTTTTGAGTGGTATTTTCCTGTTAGAGGTCACTTATATATGCCAGCTGACAGAGTTTTCGGCCTTGTTGAAAAAGAAATTAGGAGGATTAGTACAATTACCTCGCCAGAAACTTATCATGATCAACTTTCAAAATTTGGAACTGTACATACCCTTTTTGATGATGTAACACTCTTTGAATGGCAAACTTTATCAAAAACAGCGGTTCAAACCAAAAAAACTTTTAAAATTTCGGACTCCAAGATATTGGGTATGATGACTTCTTCAAACCAAATAAATTTTTGTGATACATATATCACTTCCCACACATTACTTAAGAAAGGAGTTCATTGGACTAGTCTTCGAGTCTCGTCTTAATAAAAAAAAAACAGGAAAGTCATATTTAGCTAGCTAAACGTGACGATGTTATCAAATTATTAAAAGCTATGGGTCTGGAAGCAGAAAATTTTCAATTCTATAAACAAATTATTAATAATACAACAATAAACGAGGACGTGAACGTTGAAATGGATGAAAATATCTCGTTTTCTAACGAAGATAGGTTTTGAAAATGAAAACTACTTATGTGACTACATATACCTACTATATGGACTGATAATTTTTATTTTCTTATTTTAATTACATTAAATAATGTATTTTGTGTTCCTTTTTATAAACTAAAAGACTGTTATTGAATAAAGGTTTATTTACAAAAAAATATTGTTTTTGTGATTTTACTTCCAAAATAATCTTTTTTTAAATAATTTTATTTCCAAAAGAAGACATATTCAATTATACTTCCAAAAGCGGATATACTGAATTTTTAACTGAAGATTTTATATATAAAAACTAAAGTTATATTTATTTCGAAAACTTTATTTTTATTAAAATAACGTGAGGAACAAATTTGTAGAAGATATTTTTGCTCTATGTCTTCTCTATAGTGAAGGAAATGTTTTTCGCATTTTATTTTACTTTTTAATGTGATCAGCGTCATGAGTAAAGCGGTCTGGAGGAATAACTTGTCTGCCATAACGTGTTTTATAAGCTTGTTCTCGGACACGGTTTTGAGGTTCGCTATTATCAATAATTTCGTTATCCGAACCTGAAGAACTGGACTGCAACTGTTTATCTACATTATTACTTGCCAAATTTTCAGTCTCAGAACAAGGTGGCTGCAATATATGCTGTCTGTTTCTACTGTATTTATTTCCATCCTCACTTGCGACGATATACGAACGAGGCTCTTCGCATTTTGCCAAGACAGTGCCTGGTTCCCAATTTGAAGAAGGATTTTTTTTATAGAAAATTGGTTGGTCTTTTGACAAAGGTGGGAGGGGAACACTACCTTTATTATAATTTTGTCTTGTTTTTTCTTGTTTATCTTCGAGTTTTTTTAAATGATCGTTTAAATCTACTTGCATAGGTTTAAAATTTTCTGTCAACGTTGGTAATTTTGTTCTCAGTTGACGAGCCATAAGCAATTCAGATGGTGAATTAAAGTTTCCTCTTCGAGTAGTTCTGTAATGTAAAAGAGCAATGTAAGGATCGGATTTAGATTCATGACATTTAAAGAGCATTTTTTTAATAGTTTGAATGGTTCGCTCTGCTAAACCGTTAGATCTAGGGAAATAAGGACTAGAAGTTATATGATCTATTGACCAGGTTTTAGCAAATTGTTTGAATTCAGCTGAACTAAATGGCGGCCCGTTGTCGGAAATCATAATTTGGGGAATACCATGACGGGAAAAAATTGATTTTAAATGTGTTATTACAATTTCACTTGAATATGTCCTGTCCAAATAAGCTAGCTCAACGTATTTTGAAAAATAATCAACAACAAGAAGATACATTTTCTTGTCAAGCTCAAACAAATCCATTCCTACCTTAAACCAAGGAATGGCGACTATGTTATGCATTTGTAATGGCTCCTTGCGATTTTGTGACCGATTTCGTATGCATATGTCACAATTACTGACTATATTTTCTATGTCATGACTTATGTTAGGCCAATAAATAGAACTTTTTGCTAGATTCGACACCTTTCTATTCCCATGTGACCCTCATGAAGGAGTAGAAGAATACCATGTCTTAGCTTAGGTGGTATCACCAGACGGTTGGATTTAAAAAGAAGATTTTCGACTATACCAAGCTCATCTCGTATTTTAAAATAAGGCATTACATAACTCTCAAGACTTTTCTTATTTTCAGGCCAACCATTAATATGATAATGAAGCACTTTCGACAAAACCTTGTCATATTTTGTTTCTAAACAGATTTCTTCTCTTTTTGATTCACTCATTGACAGATTCAAAGAAGACATCAATAAATTACAATGTAAACTAATATCATTATCGAAATCTGTTAATGTTGCGGTAGGCAAGGCCGCACGAGAAAGTGCATTGGCAACGAACATATACTTTCCCGGTTTATACGTGACATTCAAATTGTAGGTAAGAAGTCTTAATATAAAGCGTTGTAATCTTGCAGGGATTTTAAATAAGGGTTTATCAAAAAGGGGAACCAATGGCTTATGATCTGTCTCCACAACCGTTTTTTTGCCATAGATGAATGAATGAAATTTAGTACAACCAAAAAGAATAGCGAAAAGCTCTTTTTCAATTTGAGCATAGTTTTGTTGAGATGACGTAAGAGTGGCAGATGCATAAGCTATTGGTCGAGATCCATGGGAAATGACAGCACCGACAGCACCCTTAGACGCATCAACCGACAGAGTCAAAGGCTTATTTGTGTCATAGTACGTAAGTACGGGTGTACTTGAAATCAAACGTTTTAATCGAATAAACTCCTTCTCATGCTCATCCGACCAATGCCATTGTATGTCCTTTTTCAAAAGAACTCTTAAATTTGCATTCTCGACAGACAAATCTTTAATGAAGGAACCCAGATAGTTTACCATGCCTAAAAAGCGTTGTAAATCTGTCACTGATTTTGGTCTGGGCATTGCGCATATAGCATTGACTTTTGAACTATCGGGCCGAACACCATCCTCACTAAACAAATGACCCATGAATGTGACCTCTTTTTGACAAAAATTCGATTTTAATTTATTAAATTTAAGGCCGATATCTTTAGCTCTTTGTAAAACTTGTTTCAGAACTTGATTATGTTTATCGACCGTATCAGCAAATATTAAAAAATCATCGATATAAATTTCTAAATTAGGAATGCCTGAAAATTGTTTTTCATTTCACTATGAAAAATTTCCGGGGCTGCATTAATTCCAAAGGGCAATCTTAAAAATCTTCTCCTTCCAAAGGGTATGTTGAAGGTACATACTTTTGATGATTCTTCATCTAATTGAATTACCCAAAACCCGGAATTAGCATCGAGCACCGTAAAAAACCTAGCACCACTCAACCTTGACTTTATATCATCTACGCTTGGAAATACATGATGTGGACGCCAGATAGCTTTATTAAGATTTCGCGGATCGAGACATAACCTAAGCTGACCATTTGATTTTTTGACAAGAACAATGGAACTTACCCAAAAATGGAGTTTTACAACCACATTAGAAACTATTATGACATAGAAACTTGCAACAAACTCAAGGAATATAGCGGAGAGACACTTTCATACACAAAAAACAATAATTCTCTAATTTTTCTTTTAAAATGTAGAGAGTTTGGTTTGTTTCCTAATTTCATTCGTTATTCAACGAATAACTTGAATCATATTTTTCAATTTTCTAATAATGAAACTGAAAGAAAGTTGGAGAGTAAACTTTTATTGCATATTGAACACTTTCATGCAAAATTATTAAATATTGCTATCTCCCTCAAACAAATACAAAAGAAGGTAGAGTTAAAAAGGATACAAAAACTTGAAAGCTTCATCACCGATAAACTAACACTAAGAGAATACTCTTCATTCTTCAAGAGCCAAGAAAACAAGCACAATAATGTAAATGAGAGAATAAAAAACAAACATATAAAGAAACTTGAACGTTTAAAGGAAAATCTGAAACAAACCATGAATATAGAATTTCACGACAAATGGTTTGTAAACAATACTGCTGTAGAGTTCCCGTCGGATGTCAAATGGCTTCTGTCATTAGGTCCAAAATTCACTTTGCCAACAAAGAAAGGGGAGCTTCCTCTCTTCAAAATTATTACTGATGGAGAAGAGTTGGTTAAAACTTTAGAACAGGGTGACCAGGAGATAGCTCGATCTAATTTTACGGAAATTGTACAAAACCATCTAAGATCAACATATACTCCTCCGTTTGACAAATTCTTAAACAAAATATATAGCATAGCCAAATTATTCCTTAGAAAACACAAGGAAGTTTATATTGTCGCAGCTGATAAAGGGAATGTTACAGTTGCTATGTATAAAACAGATTACATCAATAAAATGCAAGAACTTATGACTGACAGAAACGTTTACAGGGTTTTGAGAAACAACCCAACAACAACGTTGCAAACTTCTAACAATGATTTTGTCAAATATTTGTTTAAAGAAGGTCATATTTCCGAATTTGAGAAGAAAAGGATGACTACTTATACTGCCAGCAGCCCAAAAATATATGGACTGCCAAAAATCCATAAGGAAAGCGTACCTTTGAGACCCATTTGTGCTTCTACGAACGTCCCTTGCTATGAGCTTTCGAAGTTTGTCGTGAAAATACTTCAGAATCTGACACACAATTCGAAATTCAATGTAAAGAATTCGAAAGACTTCATAGAAAAAGTTACACCTCTCAGACTGGAAAATGGAGAAATATTGGTTTCATTTGATGTGGTTTCCTTGTTTACTAGCATTCCAATCGTGTTGGTTTTGGATATTATAAAGACGAATTGGGATAGAATTAAAGAATACACCAATATTAAAAAAGCGAAGTTTATGGAAATATTGAGATTTTGCGTCATTGACAACAATTATTTAGAGTGTGCCGGTACCATTTACCAACAAAAACAAGGTATACCTATGGGCAGTCCAGCTTCCCCAATTCTAGCAGATTTGGTAATGGAAACTTTGCTAGAAGATATATTGGGTAAATTGGAATATAAACCTAAGATCATTACTAAATACGTAGATGACCTGTTTGTTGTGATCAAATCCCAAGAAGTACAAAAAACACTTAAGGCATTGAATTCTTTCAACAATAAAATTAAATTCACGGTCGAAATGGAATCAAACGGCGAACTTCCATATTTGGATGTGAAAGTTGTGAGGCGAAATGATAGACTGATTTTCGATTGGTATAAAAAACCTACTGCATCAGGTCGCCTTATTAATTTTCACTCTAAACAACCAAAACCAATAATCATCAACACGGCACAAAACTTTGTCAACCGTGTTCTCGACACAAGCGATGTTTCCTTCCACCAGAAGAATATTAACATTATACGTAACACCCTGTTCTTCAATTCCTTCCCCCCCAGCATTGTCAACAAGCTCATCAAAAACTACCAACAAACGGAAAAAGACAATAAACTTGATGCCCAACAAGTTACTTTGTACAAGAGCGCACTTTTCATTCCCCACCTCTCCAACCGTATCGTCACCGCACCTATTAGAGACAAGACGAAGACAAAAATAGCTTTCAAGTCTGCAAATCCCCTGAAAGACAAACTTTTCACTAACATCAAAGGGAAAGTGGATAGGATGGAGAAAGCCAACATTGTTTATAAGATCAATTGCTTGGGCGGGAAAGAGATGACATGTTCATCGGTCTATATAGGTACCTCCAAGCAAAAACTAAAAAATCGTCTTTCTGGTCATAGATCAGATTTGAATAGCGGGGCTGCACAAAAAACTGCATTAGCTCTCCACTGTTTGCAAGAGAAACATAAACCAGATTTGGATAATGTGGAGATTTTGCAAACAGAGCAACATTATTCAAAGAGAATGTTGCTGGAGATGCTCCATATAATTAACAACAACAATGCTGTCAACCGGAGATCGGACTGCGAAAAGCTTAGCAGTGCATACAGCCAACTGATTAAGCGACCAACAACATACAGTAGGTTTAAGTATAGGTGATTTGTGTTGATAAATGGACTTTTTTTCCTGTCCACCAGTAAATTTAAATTCAAATTCAAATCTTAAACTCATTAATTAATTTGTTTATTTGTAATAGATTTTATTTCATGAGATTGTTGTGTACCTACTATAATGAGTGGTTTATTTACTTAACGTAAATTCTTTGAATGTTGCTTGTAAGTTACTTGACGTCATATATAATACTTTTTATATTAATGTATGTATGTATTACTTTTATAATTTTTGCAAATAAAGGCCTGATGAAGAGCATAAACATGCTCGAAACGTTGCTTATCAAATAACATCTTTAATTTATTGACCTATAGCCCACAAAAAAGTTATATCTAAGAATAAAATAAGTTTTGAGTGGTATTTTCCTGTTAGAGGTCACTTATATATGCCAGCTGACAGAGTTTTCGGCCTTGTTGAAAAAGAAATTAGGAGGATTAGTACAATTACCTCGCCAGAAACTTATCATGATCAACTTTCAAAATTTGGAACTGTACATACCCTTTTTGATGATGTAACACTCTTTGAATGGCAAACTTTATCAAAAACAGCGGTTCAAACCAAAAAAACTTTTAAAATTTCGGACTCCAAGATATTGGGTATGATGACTTCTTCAAACCAAATAAATTTTTGTGATACATATATCACTTCCCACACATTACTTAAGAAAGGAGTTCATTGGACTAGTCTTCGAGTCTCGTCTTAATAAAAAAAAAACAGGAAAGTCATATTTAGCTAGCTAAACGTGACGATGTTATCAAATTATTAAAAGCTATGGGTCTGGAAGCAGAAAATTTTCAATTCTATAAACAAATTATTAATAATACAACAATAAACGAGGACGTGAACGTTGAAATGGATGAAAATATCTCGTTTTCTAACGAAGATAGGTTTTGAAAATGAAAACTACTTATGTGACTACATATACCTACTATATGGACTGATAATTTTTATTTTCTTATTTTAATTACATTAAATAATGTATTTTGTGTTCCTTTTTATAAACTAAAAGACTGTTATTGAATAAAGGTTTATTTACAAAAAAATATTGTTTTTGTGATTTTACTTCCAAAATAATCTTTTTTTAAATAATTTTATTTCCAAAAGAAGACATATTCAATTATACTTCCAAAAGCGGATATACTGAATTTTTAACTGAAGATTTTATATATAAAAACTAAAGTTATATTTATTTCGAAAACTTTATTTTTATTAAAATAACGTGAGGAACAAATTTGTAGAAGATATTTTTGCTCTATGTCTTCTCTATAGTGAAGGAAATGTTTTTCGCATTTTATTTTACTTTTTAATGTGATCAGCGTCATGAGTAAAGCGGTCTGGAGGAATAACTTGTCTGCCATAACGTGTTTTATAAGCTTGTTCTCGGACACGGTTTTGAGGTTCGCTATTATCAATAATTTCGTTATCCGAACCTGAAGAACTGGACTGCAACTGTTTATCTACATTATTACTTGCCAAATTTTCAGTCTCAGAACAAGGTGGCTGCAATATATGCTGTCTGTTTCTACGGTATTTATTTCCATCCTCACTTGCGACGATATACGAACGAGGCTCTTCGCATTTTGCCAAGACAGTGCCTGGTTCCCAATTTGAAGAAGGATTTTTTTTATAGAAAATTGGTTGGTCTTTTGACAAAGGTGGGAGGGGAACACTACCTTTATTATAATTTTGTCTTGTTTTTTCTTGTTGATCTTCGAGTTTTTTTAAATGATCGTTTAAATCTACTTGCATAGGTTTAAAATTTTCTGTCAACGTTGGTAATTTTATTCTCAGTTGACGAGCCATAAGCAATTCAGATGGTGAATTAAAGTTTCCTCTTCGAGTAGTTCTGTAATGTAAAAGAGCAATGTAAGGATCGGATTTAGATTCATGACATTTAAAGAGCATTTTTTTAATAGTTTGAATGGTTCGCTCTGCTAAACCGTTAGATCTAGGGAAATAAGGACTAGAAGTTATATGATCTATTGACCAGGTTTTAGCAAATTGTTTGAATTCAGCTGAACTAAATGGCGGCCCGTTGTCGGAAATCATAATTTGGGGAATACCATGACGGGAAAAAATTGATTTTAAATGTGTTATTACAATTTCACTTGAATATGTCCTGTCCAAATAAGCTAGCTCAACGTATTTTGAAAAATAATCAACAACAAGAAGATACATTTTCTTGTCAAGCTCAAACAAATCCATTCCTACCTTAAACCAAGGAATGGCGACTATGTTATGCATTTGTAATGGCTCCTTGCGATTTTGTGACCGATTTCGTATGCATATGTCACAATTACTGACTATATTTTCTATGTCATGACTTATGTTAGGCCAATAAATAGAACTTTTTGCTAGGTTTCGACACTTTTCTATTCCCATGTGACCCTCATGAAGGAGTAGAAGAATACCATGTCTTAGCTTAGGTGGTATCACCAGACGGTTGGATTTAAAAAGAAGATTTTCGACTATACCAAGCTCATCTCGTATTTTAAAATAAGGCATTACATAACTCTCAAGACTTTTCTTATTTTTAGGCCAACCATTAATATGATAATGAAGCACTTTCGACAAAACCTTGTCATATTTTGTTTCTAGACAGATTTCTTCTCTTTTTGATTCACTCATTGACAGATTCAAAGAAGACATCAATAAATTACAATGTAAACTAATATCATTATCGAAATCTGTTAATGTTGCGGTAGGCAAGGCCGCACGAGAAAGTGCATTGGCAACGAACATATACTTTCCCGGTTTATACGTGACATTCAAATTGTAGGTAAGAAGTCTTAATATAAAGCGTTGTAATCTTGCAGGGACTTTAAATAAGGGTTTATCAAAAAGGGGAACCAATGGCTTATGATCTGTCTCCACAACCGTTTTTTTGCCATAGATGAATGAATGAAATTTAGTACAACCAAAAAGAATAGCGAAAAGCTCTTTTTCAATTTGAGCATAGTTTTGTTGAGATGACGTAAGAGTGGCAGATGCATAAGCTATTGGTCGAGATCCATGGGAAATGACAGCACCGACAGCACCCTTAGACGCATCAACCGACAGAGTCAAAGGCTTATTTGTGTCATAGTACGTAAGTACGGGTGTACTTGAAATCAAACGTTTTAATCGAATAAACTCCTTCTCATGCTCATCCGACCAATGCCATTGTATGTCCTTTTTCAAAAGAACTCTTAAATTTGCATTCTCGACAGACAAATCTTTAATGAAGGAACCCAGATAGTTTACCATGCCTAAAAAGCGTTGTAAATCTGTCACTGATTTTGGTCTGGGCATTGCGCATATAGCATTGACTTTTGAACTATCGGGCCGAACACCATCCTCACTAAACAAATGACCCATGAATGTGACCTCTTTTTGACAAAAATTCGATTTTAATTTATTAAATTTAAGGCCGATATCTTTAGCTCTTTGTAAAACTTGTTTCAGAACTTGATTATGTTTATCGACCGTATCAGCAAATATTAAAAAATCATCGATATAAATTTCTAAATTAGGAATGCCTGAAAATTGTTTTTTCATTTCACTATGAAAAATTTCCGGGGCTGCATTAATTCCAAAGGGCAATCTTAAAAATCTTCTCCTTCCAAAGGGTATGTTGAAGGTACATACTTTTGATGATTCTTCATCTAATTGAATTACCCAAAACCCGGAATTAGCATCGAGCACCGTAAAAAACCTAGCACCACTCAACCTTGACTTTATATCATCTACGCTTGGAAATACATGATGTGGACGCAAGATAGCTTTATTAAGATTTCGCGGATCGAGACATAACCTAAGCTGACCATTTGATTTTTTGACAAGAACAATGGAACTTACCCACTCCGTTGGCTCAGATACTTTTGCAATGACTTTTAATTCTTCAAGACGTATCAATTCCGCTTTTAAGGGTGCCATTAAGCTATAAGCTATTTTGCGGGGACTATCGACTACCGGAGCAATATCACATTTTAATTTCAAATGACATTTATCTTTAAGACAACCTAAACCACTGAAAACATCTTTATAATTTGATAAAAATGAAGGAATAGTATTGTTTAATAATTTTTGGTTATGAACTGAATTTACACTTACACAATTTTCATCAACTTTTTTCATTAATTCCATTTCTATGCAGGTTCTAAGGCCTAAAATTGTTCTGCAATTAAAATCTACGACGATAAATTTAACAGCATGATTCTTATTTTTAAATACACAATTTAACCAGCAATGACCAATAGATTTAATTTTTTCGCCAGTAAATGTAATTAAATTTTCTGAATTTATTTTTATGAAATTGTCTATTCCGAGTGAACATAACTTTTCGTATGATATAACGTTTCCTTCAGCACCGGTATCAAGCTGACAAAGAAGTTTACAGTTGTTGACTTGAAGTGTGACGTTCCATTGTATACCTGATGCATTTTGGCAAACTGTACCAATAAAAAGCGATGACGCAATTGATTCATTGTCACTTTCATGGGTATTTGGAGGTATTTGTAGATTCCGAATATTGATATTTTGTCTACACATTTTTGCAAAATGACCCGTACGATTGCACTGGAAGCAAGTTACTCCGATCGCAGGGCATTTGTACAAGTGCCGTTGGCCACAGTTTTTGCATAACCTGTTATTGTTGACGTATGATGATGAAGCTGGAATCTGATTTTTTGATGGCGATGACTGATGACGATTATTTTGAGTAGATGTACTTTGGTGAGCATTTGGCTGCTGATATACTGATTTTGGATGATAAGATGAGCTCGTGTGTGCCGACGTCGGTTGGGCGTTTGTTGGAAAAGACTTTACTTCGGCGAGACTGTTGGGCTTTGACAAATTTCGACCATGGCTCTGAAAAGAATTTGATTTTTGAAGCGCACCAATGAAATTACTGCTGGACGGTTGTTGTAGCTGTTGAATATATTCTTTGTTTAATTCTATATTTCTTGATATTTCGATTGCTCGGTGGAGCGTAATTTTTCCTTCGTTTAGTAATTTTTCTTTGAGGTGACTTAAATTATTGCTAAGACCACAAATAAAAATAACGCGCACAAGCTCTTCACGAAGAGTTCCAAATTCGCAAGACATGCTTAGATTTTAAAAATAGTTACATATTCATCAATCGACTCCTCTGGACCTTGTCTTCTGGTGAAAAACATATATCTTTCCATGACAATATTTACCTTAGGAAGGAAATAAGCTTCAAACAGCTCAATAATTTCCTTGTATGTTATAGCATCCAGATCTTTGTTAAATGAGTAAAATATTTCCAAACATTCAGGACCCAAGTAAAGGCCACTTTTCTTTTATCATCTTGGTTTTCCAAGTTCGAAGCTCGCATGTAAATTTTAAAAAGGTTAAACCATTTTTTCCATGTGACAGGCAGATTTGTGTTTTTTAAATTAAGAGGTAAAATCGATGGGACATTGGCATTTGATTGCACTAACAGCGCTTCTTCTGCCTTTGGCTTAGTCTCTGTCATTTTTGTTTTTTTTTTTTTTTTTTTTTTTAATTTGACAAAAAAAAACTTTTTAAATTATTTTGTTATGTTGTGTAGTCTTTATTAAATAAAGTTAAATGTCTTTGTTGAAGTTATTCTTTATTCTTAGAAAGATAATACAAGACTGAAATTAAGCTTATGATCAAAGTGCCTTAGAACCTCTTTTCATAAATAGAATGTTTTAAGTGTGTATCTCTCTTTATACAACATCCACGAAATGGGAAGGTATATACAAAAAAGTCAAGATAAGTCTGTCAAGTTAGAGGATTTCGCTGTCAGTTTTGGACTAGATAAATTTTACATGTCATGTACGTCAAAATGTAGTTTTCTAGATATCTTTTCAAATGTTCGAACTTCATTTTTGAATTCATCTCCCATATTTTGGAAGTTCTTTTGTGTTGGAAGTTGGTTGACAGTTCGAACTTAATTTTGGATTTTGATACTGAGCCAGAGATTAGTCTGCTATTACACGATGCATCTAGACGCATGCGACTTTTCGAACTACGTAAGTGCAAAAGAGAAAAAAAAATCGAAAAGATTAGACGGAAAAAAGTGACCGGTGTCGCGTGGGTAAAATTTTCGGTGCAACTATTTCACGTTTCTTTTTTCTCTTGTCCCGTTTTTTTACTATTCTGCTTCATATGGTTTTGTTGTTCAAAGAGTAAATTTCGATGCAACGCACTGTTATTGATAGCCTTATATGCTTTCCAGAAATGAGAAATTCATCTTTAAAAACAACATAAATAAAATAAATTATTGCTTTTCTTGACTGATATTCATTTAAAGGCACACAAATCTTTCTTTCTTCAATGTATCAAATAATGAAAACAAAAATAAAAACAGAAAAAGTTTTTTTATTGCTTGAGCACAGCCCAACACGAAAATGAAAAATGAAGAGAACTGTCAAATTAGATTCATGACTTTGGTTTCAACGTGTAATAGCGCTTGAAACAGCGGACGAAATAACAAAGAAGAATTCGAAGAAGGCGAATGCAACTAGATTCATCGTGTAATAGCAGACTTATGAATTATTCATAATCTCTGTTCTGAGCTTCACGAAAATTGAGTGCGTTCGCTATGTACGCTCAGTAACTAAACGCTGAGTGTTTATATACGAAATCAAAAAGTCGACTTCAGTTTGGGTTAAAATGTGGTTGGTTGTTAAGACCATATAGTACATGGACTGCGCTTTCATCATGGCTGCAGGGTTTTAACATAGATGGCCGCCTTTTTTGGCAAATTAGACGAAATAAGGTCATTGATTGGAAAATATTTTAAATATAATTTTAATGATTGGCTAAGAGCCCACTGCTGTTGAGCGTGGTTGGGGCCTTTGTCGGTAAACTAAAAAACGCATTTTCCATGCATCATTACCGATTTTCAAATTTGCTTATGAAAAGTTAAGATCTATATAAAAATACCAATACATTTTTGCTATCATCCACACCCTAAATTTGATGTAGGCTCTCGGTCTATGAGGCATTCGGATGAATGTTGATGTTTACACATCTTAACCGTGAGTCCCGGCACTCACACTTTTTTTTTTGACTTTGTCAATAGTTTTATAGATACCTTGAATGGCCCGCTTCGCGGGTTCAGAATAATTTCAAAATCCGTAAAAATGAAATATGTTATTATGGATTTATTTTTTTTTTTTTTTGTAAAGCCTCAACTACATAAGCCAAAAAAGTGAAAAAGTGCAAAAGTGCAAAAGTGAAAATTTTTAAATTGATTTTGTGATAGTTTTTCTGACTAGAAAACTTATAAAAATGATACAGAAAGCTTAAATTTTGGTTTAAAAACAAATTTGTGTATTCTTTTTCACAAAACAACGGCGCTAGCGGTAAAAAAATATTTTTACTTTTGTACTTCAGTACTTTTTGGCTTATGTAGTTAAGCCTTAAGTCTTTTGTTTTAAAATTTAAGTTTTGTGCAAACAAAGACTGAATTTCTGATTTCTGTACCTTCATTTTTAAGTAGATATTTTTTTTAATTAAATGGAATAATTTAAAATTGAATTGAATTTTGATGCCCTTTTCACATGTTCATTATTTGAAATTCTAAAATATGGTCACCGTAAGTGTACCACGCTTTTAAATGTTTGTACTTTATTTGTATTAGTTTATTTATTCTTGTTTGTATTCTTTTGTTTTCATATTTTGATTATAATTATTTATTTAGAGTGCGTTTGTTGTAGTTATTTGCTTACTGACTACTAACACTGCACTAAGTGATGAGCCAGTATTCACAAGTTTGTGTTGGAAAATCTTTGGTCGCTAGTTGTAGCTTGCCTTAAGCTCTCTTCCACAAAGATCTGATAGTACAAAAAAAAATATAAGGAAAGGCCTCTTAACGCAGACATTCCACTTATATCTCTTCTGCACTTATGTCGTTGTGGTTAATTTTAGCAAATTCATGGCATCCTTTTTCCAAATATTTTGAATTTAAAGTTGTTAAGCGATTCAAAAAACCAATTAGTTGACTGATTTCATTATAAGAATTTGAACGGAGTTTCAGTTGCAAATTAATTGGATGTTTGGAAGCATCCAGAATCAAAAAGAACTCTTCTGAAACCATTCCATTGGCAAAAAAACGGTCAACCGACGCTTCGCAGAAGAAAATTTCGCTTCTCGATTTGAAATCAGAATCCACTCAAGAAGCACTAATCCATTTAAGCTATAACTTTAAAACAAACTCACTTAAATGTCAAAAGTAAACATCGGACTCTGTTTGATTGTATCCCTGATCGATACATGAAATGTTCACGATGATTCACCAATACAATGAAAAAATTTCTAAGTTGAGTAGAAGAATGCTAACTTTGTTCCATTGGATTTCAGAATGAGTTAATCCCTGAGTGAAACCAATGGAAAACGACATAATACATTTAAGCTATAACTTGTACTATGTCGTACATGAACTTCTTGGTCTTTTTCTTTGCGAAAGGTCCTTATCCTCAGCTTGAGGGTTTTGTCCCTTTAAGCTAACAAATAGCTGGCTATAAACTTTTTCAAAAAACACGCCTAGTGTTATCGGATTTTATCTTTTCTATTGATCGGCTAGTTAAGTACCACGCTGCAACCAAAGAAGTTGTTTATAAAAGGGATAGCACCCTTTCCACAATGTCAGCACGGATAGAAGAATTAAAGCAACTTTGGGGGAGTGTGAAGGTATGCTATGAGAGTTGTGCGCGGTATAAAAAAGACTATGAATCGGATGGAAAAGAATTAGCTATGATTCTAATTCACTCGAAATTTCGTTTTTTCAATGAAAGTTATATAGCATGCTATGGTCTTTTCCTTACGAAAAAACAGCGCAATCTATCAAACTTTTATTGCGGTCTATCAATGATTGCCTAACTGCGTTAAAGACTCACTTAGTTAATACTAGTTAGTGGGATCTGATCTTGATCTATGCTCAAATAGATTACCTCCTGCTCTGTGGGAACAATCCATTCGAGAACCAACAGCTCTGTCAAGTTGGGATGAACTCAATGAATTTTTAAGCATCCGGTACCATGTTCTTGAGTCTATTTCAGACATTTCAACAACATCAACATCATTCCTTGCGTTC
This sequence comes from Epistrophe grossulariae, assembly GCA_929447395.1. NCBI lineage: Eukaryota > Metazoa > Arthropoda > Insecta > Diptera > Syrphidae > Epistrophe > Epistrophe grossulariae. Next base: position 84,829,495 of record OV839566.1, read on the forward strand.
GGTAAACTATCAGATAGGCTATCCACGCATCCAAAAATTTTCAGATACGTTGGGTTGTTGTTGCATCAGCTGTTTTGTCACCAGGGATTACAACAACACAAACCTATCCGGATAGCTTTGGATTGAATCACGAACGTGGCCATTGACTTTTCCGCGAAATCTACAAAGTCCCAAATCAGCTGTTAAGTAGATTAAATCATTTAATACCTTCGTTACCAAAACTCATTCATTTGCATGTTACCTCTGTGCCATACGCTATCCGATTCGCCTTTGTCCAGTATTGCAAAAAATTAATGTTTCCTCAAGAACTGAATTCGTTTTGAAACATGGAATGTGTATTAACTGCCTAGCTTATAATTATCAAAAGCCAGATTGTGTCAGTCAATTTAGCTGTACACGGAAAAAAATCTTAGGTCAGATCAAGAAAAATAAGCTAAAAATAACAATAAATGAATCCATCTTTGTACCTTGGCTTCGAAATTAGTAAATTACGACTTTTTGTTTGCAATTTCATAAAATGAGCGAAATGAAGATATTAAAACTCAAAAATCATATTTCACCACTTTTGAGTATCAATAATTCGATCGAGGAAAACAAATATTGCCATCACCGAATTGCAAATTTTATATTAATTTGTATCAATTTATTGAAAATTTAGGCTGTTTTATTTTCGCAAGTTGATCCATATGGATCATATGTCATAATAAAAACGGCTGTTGCCATTATTTTGTTGTAGATTATGAATCTTTTTTTTAAATACCTTAAAACACAAGTGGTAAATTCCAACCCTTGTTTTCTCAAACTGTGAGCAAATATATTAGTTTTTAAATGCCAATCACTGTTTTGATAACTTATATATCTTTAAATTGCAACTTTTGAGTCGTAATTTGAAACAGGTTATTCGGCAATTTGCAGCTTTTAAAGATTAATCTACTTTTTATTTTCAAGCAATCCTGTCGAGATTCAAGAACAATTTTTCGTTATGATAACAATCTTCATTAGTGATTTACAACTTAAACCTATGGATTTGCTGCAAATAAAAAACTGCAAATTAAGTGAAAATAATTTCCGTCTTAGCTACAAAATCTTATGAGGTAGTGAAATTGCAAAATAGATATGTACCTCAATTTACAAGAGTGATCTTAACTGTGTTTTTTGTTGTGTTTTTCCCACGTACGACAGTTGGGCTCATGAGTCAGATGCTGTCGTACCCTACTAAGACGCGAATTATGGTAGATGCTTACCGATTCTTATAAAACTCACAGCATGAATACACTGTGAATTCTATGTTTCTAAGAGAATTGGATTGGAAAAAAATAGTAGCCCGTGGTCTGGTTTTACCATCGAGAGCATTCAAAAAATCTTTAAGTCATAAGGGTGATTCTCTGCCAACTGTGATTCTTTGTGTCCAGGGCTTTATTCGTAGCTTAATGTAAAAATTTCTTATGAATTTCTGGTTTGAATTGTGGAAATAACTTAGTACTACAATTCTGTGCCCACAAACCAAAACCGCTAAAGTCGAGTTTAGACAAAATTGAGATTTTTATGTCATTAGATTCAGCGTTTCCGAATCTATTTTGTAAATTTTTTTTATCTCTGTATCATAATAAATGGACCCACAACTTTCCAAAAACAAAACAACTAAAGTCAGGTTTTTACATCCTCCTCAAAGAAAAACAACTAAACTCAATCAAAATTGATAAAAATGCTTATGCATAATCTAAAGTTGACTTAAGATAATACTTTTTTCTTCTTTACGTAAGGAATAACAACTAAAGTTGAATTTGGTTGCTTTTCCATGTTTAATTTATGGATTTATTACTGTTTTTATGTTAAGGAAAAAAGACTAAAGTCGAGTTTAGTTGTTCTTCCTCGATGATATTTTTATATATTCTAAATTTTCGGTTGGGGAAGAACAACTAAAGTCAATTTTGTTGGTTATTCCCTAAGAAATAAATAAAATTTGTGTGTCTAAATTCGAGTTTAGTTACTATTCCAAACGTAAATATTGATACGGAGAAGTCTTAAATTGACTTTAGTCCTTTTTCCGTGCCAAAGAGGCAACCCATAAAAATCTATTCTAGAGTTTAGTCGTTTTTCCGAAATTACATGAGAAACAAGTGTTGGCTTAAGTGGACTTTAGTTATTTTGGCTGCAAATAATAAAATAAATTAATAAATAAGTTCTATCATAACTCGAGTTTAGTTCTTGTGTGCGGTAGATATTTAATTTTTAACTTTTTTCGAGTGTTTTGAATTGTGAAAAGTGAAATTAAAAATGTCTTCTCGATCTCAAAGGCTTTTGGCATTGGCCCGAATGTTGAAAGAACGAGCTAAAAATGAAGGTTCGTTAATTATTTTATTTATTTGTCTGTGTCTGGCTGTGTCTGTATGTGTCTTTCTGTGTCCGTCTGTGTCTATCTGTGTCTGTTTGTGTCTTTCTGTGCCTGTCTGCGTCTATCTGTGTCTGTCTGTATCTGTATGTGTCTTTCTGTGTCCGTCTGTGTCTCCCTGTGTCTGTCTGTGTCTGTCTGCGTCTATCTGTAACTGTCTGTATCTGTATGTGTCTTTCTGTGTCCGTCTGTGTCTATCTGTGTCTGTCTGTGTCTTTCTGTGCCTGTCTGCGTCTATCTGTGTCTGTCTGTATCTGTATGTGTCTTTCTGTGTCCGTCTGTGTCTGCCTGTGTCTGTCTGTGTCTGTCTGCGTCTGTATGTGTCTGTCTGTGTCTGTCTGTGTCTGTCTCTGTCTGTCTGTGTCTGTCTGTGTCTGTCTGTGTCTGTGTGTGTTTGTCTGTGCTTGTCTATCTGTCTGTTTGAATTTATGTCTGGCTATATGCCCGTCTGGATTTATTGAACTGAAGGATTTTTTTCGTTTTGCAGAAACAACTACTCGTCCCACTAATTTTGTAATGCAAAGAAGTTCTACACCAGAGAAACATATAAGTAGTGGTAAGGAAGATGTTATTAGTTTAAAGAAAAATAGACAGAACATTTAATTAAATTAAATAATTAAACAGGAAACATCAATAATCGTGAGGCAAGTTCATCAGCACTTCATACTGAAGCCCTTAATGAACATGATAAACAAAGATCATTGTACCAATGGCCACACAAATTTTCATCGTATGAATATTCAAATACGTATGAAAAAATCGATTCAGATATCCATTTTAAACCAATTCTTCATGAAACCAAATCTTCAATGAACGGATTTGATTTTGATATGAGATGTTTATTAAAAAGTAAGAATAGAAACACTATTTTTCATTATGCAGGTCATACTTCTAATATTATTTTAGATCAAGATTCGGGAACGATTAACAGCGAAGACAAAGAAAATGTTTCTTCAAGTATTAACTGCGATGATCTACCAGAATGGGAAAATTCTGATGATTCAGTTAAAGACCCTGATTTTCGAATCATGTCCAATGATTCAGGCTCGAATGAAGAAATAGAAACTGACAAAATTCAAAAAACACCAAAACGCGAAAATAAAAAACTTCAGCGCCAGAACTCCAGAAACTATGGGAAATCTTACCAAACTTCTTCTGGAAAGGTTAAGCATGCTAGATTTTGCCAACCGTTTGGAATATGTCGAAGTAAATGCCAAGAAAAATTTCCGTTTGATAAAATTCAATCTATTTTCAAGCACTATTGGTCTCTGGGTTCTTACGATCAAAGAATTCTGTATATTGGAAATCTATTGGTTGTTGAAAAGAAAAAATGTAACACTCTGGTAAATTCAAATGATCGAAAACGTAATCGAGAAAATACAGTCAAATATTTTTTGGAATATGAAGGAAATCGAACTAACGTTTGCCGAACACATTTCACGCAATGTTTTGCTGAAACCGAAAGTTTTATTAAGAGTGTTATTTCCAAAAAGCTTTCATGTCCCCTTTTGCCATTTAAAAATTGCCGTGGGAAAAGAACTCCTGTCAACAAAATAAACCAGGAGAAGGAAGAAGAAGTTAAGCGCCATATACACAAGTTTCCGGCCTATGAAAGCCACTATAGCCGTAGGGATACATCCAAAAAATATATATTACACGGAAGCTTGAACCTTGCAACTATGCATCGCATGTACAAAGAAGAAGCAGCTCATCCTGTAGGCATGACCAAATATGCTCAAATATTTCACACCATGAACATAAAGTTTAAAGCGCCAAAATTAGATACCTGTGCAACATGCGATACATTTTTATCCAAAATTAAAGTTGCTCAAAGCGATGATGAAAGAACGATATTGAATGAGCAAAAAAATATGCATGTGGAGAAAGCAGACTTCGGTCACGATCAGAAAAAGATTGACAAAGAAAACGCGAAGCAAAATGAAAGCATGAGAACTTTTGCATTCGATTTACAGCAGTGCCTGCCAACTCCGTTTCTTCGAAATTCTGTAAGCTTTTACAAAAGGCAGCTGTGGACCTTCAATCTTACCATCCACGATTTAGAAACGAATTCTTCTGGATGTTTTATGTGGCACGAAGGTATTGCGCGGCGTGGTGGTAATGAAATTTCATCCTGCCTTTTCAAGCACCTTAAATCATTACCATCAAGTAATACTAAAATAACATTTTACAGTGACTCATGCTCTGGCCAAAATAAAAACTCGTATGTGGCTGCTATGTTTCTTCTTTTTCTTAAAAACAATTCAACGATTGAATACATTGATCACAAGTTTTTAGAGCCTGGACATACCCACATGGAATGCGATACTGATCATGCCCTTATTGAAAGGAAAAAGAGTAAGTCTAATGTTGAAATAAGTGTGCCTAGAGATTGGTTTCAGTTCATAGATAGTATTAATTCCAAAATAAAAGTATTTGAAATGGAACAAACTGATTTCTTCAATTTCTGTGAATTGTCAAAAACAAATTTGAATTGGAAACGATCAAATTTGGAAGGTGAAAGATTTATATGGAATACTGTAAGATGGATCCGCTATACCAATGACAGCAAGAAAATATTTTATAAAACGTCATTAAATCCCGAGGAACTGTTTAAAATACTTGCACTGGCCAAAAGAGGAGCTTCGACTTTTACATTAGATGATCTTAAGATTGTAGAAGATGTACCAAATATATCTTCTGAGAAAAAGAAGGATCTCATCGACTTGATGCAATTTATAAATCCCGAGTTTCACTAATTTTATAGAAGCCTTCGTACCAATTCAAGCGAACCAAACACACATCCTGACTTAGAAAGTGAAGAAGATGAAAATTAATGCAATCTGTTCTACTTTTATATGTTTCTGATTATTATTCAAAACCATCACTATCTTTTGTGTTATTGTCCATTATTAATACGATTTATTTAAAAAACCATTTTAAACTATATACTTATCAAGTTGGCTGCTTGAATGGTGTAACCACAAGACTATAGAAGTTAACTTTTCATGATATAATTGAATGCATTCGTTACACCTGTTCGTTGTTTCTTGTTTCGTTAATTTTTGTTTTTAAAATGTTTTTACTTAGGTATGCATGTACTTGTAATATTTATTATAAAATAAATAATTAGTTATTAAGAAACATAATTTTCAATAAATCAGTGTTTTTAATACTGTCTGGATATAGTTTTTGACTTTTATTTTTTTTTATTTGTGCAATGAAAATATCTAAAGTCAATATTATTTTACTTTAATTCAAAAAAATGTTTTTGGAATAACAGCTAAAGTCCAGATTGGCATAGCAAAATCCTCCATTACCACAAGGAAGAACAGCTAAACTTAACTTAGCTCAATAAAAACTCGGATTCACTTCAAGGAAAAACAGCTAAAGTCGATTTAAGATTTTTTGTAAAAACAATTCTCTCAAGCCAAAACAACTAGTGTTTAATTTTCTTCCCACGCTTTTCATTCCAATGTTTAGTAAATCGTTTTATTTTATATTAATCGCGAGCTAAAAGACCTTCAATTTTATACTAGTTTCAAGGCGATCAGATTTTCCAATAATATTCTAGAGCAATTTGTAATTTTGAACTTTTTATAAAAACTTCAAACGTCTCTCCTGAAAAATGTTAAAAATCGACTTTAGCGGTTTTTCCTTGTGACCACAGAATTTACATTACAGATTGTTTAAAAATTCGCTACCCTTTCCGCTTGACTTTAAAAAGTATACGCAAAATGTCAGTACCGTGGCAAGTCCCATCCTAGTTTTTCCAATTAAATCTACAATTTTTTATCAAAATACCTACATCATGGAATAAAAATGTTGTTCTTAGAAAAGTTTGAGTACAATAGTTGCTAGATTATATTTTGAGAATATCAAGTCAAAATATTTGCTCTCTAATTAAATAATAATAATTGAATGTTGTCCACGGATTTCATTTTTTTTTTAAAGACTGGAGTGCGTGAACCAAAACAGCATAACCTTGGCAAATTGGGTTCGCATCGGGAAGAAATTTGCTATACATATGTAGGTATGCACGTTTGTGGTAGGTATTTTTCATTCATTATTTGTTAAGGTGCCTTCATATGCTTAGTTTGGTTGGCTGATAACTTTTATTCTAATAGTCTAATCGTTAAGGTTGAGGTCTTAAAATTCAGGTTGAATATCAGGCTACTTTTTTTTTACACAATTATTGCAGAGTAACATAAAAGTATGTTTACAATACAATATGTGTAAGATAGGTACAATATATTATTAATTATCATTAATCATTAATTTTGTCTATTAAGGTAGCCATTTCTTTTTCTTTCTTTTACAATCTTTAAAGCTATTGACTATAGTTAATAATCAATTGTATCTTACACATACTGTATATGTATTGTAAACATACTTTTATGTTACTCTGCAATGATTTTGTAAAAAAATATGTAGCCTGATATTCAACCTGAATTTTAAGACCTCAACCTTAATGATCCGACTATTAGAACAAAAGTTATCAGCCAACCAAACTAAGCATATGAAGGCACCTTAACAAATAATGAATGAAAAATACCTACCACAAACGTGCATACTTACATATGTATAGCAAATTTTTTCCCGATGCGAACCCAATTTGCCAAGGTTATGCTGTTTTGGTTCACGCACTCCACCGTCTTTAGAATTACTACTATCTCCCTCCAACCAGTATATTCTTAGTAGCAAACTTTTTTTTATAGAGTACGTATCAGGCATGTAAAATTCGGTACAATTGTATCGAATTCGGTACAATTGAGTTTGGTCAAGTACAAAAGTACAATTTGTCTTATTTCAGTACAATTTTATGAAACCTGTTTTCTTTAAATTTGCAAATTGTCTAAATCATTAATTATGTCGAATTACTTTCAACAAAAGAATTTTTTCTGTCGTTGAAAGGAATGCGAAAAGAATGGATTTTTGTCTGTGTTTGTAAGTGTGACACTTGACAGCAGCAATTTTGAAGTAAAACGTCAAAAAAAATATTCAATTTGGAAATTATGAGAAAATTGTTTCCAAATCAACTTACCAGTGTTGAAATTTCACTAATCAGTCAGTTAATTAACTTAAAAACATAATAAAACAAAATGACTAAAAGCAACAAAATTGAACTTAATAATTCCATCAACAAAATATCAAGGTGAGTGCTTTGACTGGTAGGTATTTTGTGACGAGAATTCCCCGCAATAGACGATGAATTACAAGACTTTGTGGAGGACAAATGGAAATATTAATACATATTTTAATATTTTTACAAAACCGGTTGGCCTATTTGTCTAAATCGCGACGTGAGACTTCCTATGAAATGGAGTTCCTTCCAAAACAATATTCTTTGCCCATGAACAGCAGAATCACTCACGTTGATTGAATTTCGAGAAAATTATTTCCACTATCTTTTATTGCATTTTTGAATTTCACTTCACCGAGAACGGCCTAAACTAACACTGAAGAAAGTAATTATTTACCTTATTCGTTAAATGAAACTAAGCTTATTATTGTCTTCGATTTATTTGTTATTATTTATTAAAAAACAACGCACAAATATTTAATATAAAATTCACCGAAAATTCCTTCCACAAGCCGTTCTTTCCGTTTCCCATTCGTCCAAAAATGTCGAACGAATTTTTTTTATACCAGAATATTATAAAGTCGAAATGTCGAAACAAAATGCAAGTTGAAACGTGTTCTGCCTTGATAGCATCAAAAGACTTGTTAAAGAATTCATCTTGCTATGATTTTGATATATGTAAGTGGAATTATTTTGAAAAATGCAAGCATTTTGACAGAAGAACTTTTAGACTTCTGTCAAAGTGCTTGCATTTTGTGCGTTTTTCAACTTTTTTTATTTTAAAGCAGTTACATATTTCTTTATATTTGATATTTTTTGTGTATTTATGTATGTATGTATATTTATGAATTGATTTTGTTTATATTTTAAAAAATAAAATATTTCCGTTAAAAATAAAATATTTTTTCATTCAACAAGAAAAAATTTCAGTACAATTGACTTCATTTCAGTACAATTTTAAAGAAGCTTTCAGTACATACAAAAAATGTAATTTTCCATCCCTGTTTTATATACAATGCCCATGGACATATTTTTTATCAAAATCGTAGTAGGTCGTTTTCGAAAAAAAATTTCCTTGTTGGTTTTTAAACAGTTATAGGATCTTATGTCGGTAGAGATTATAGCTGAAGTACGTATCAAAATTAAAATCTTTTAAAAAAGGTAAAAATCCGCGGATGCTAATTTAAAATAAAAATCAACTTACCTATTCCTTTTCGAAGTAAATTGAGCTCTCAAAACGAAATTTTTGATTTTGTTGAAAATAAAAAAAAAATAAATGAAAATTTTAGTTGCACTTAAACTTTCTAAAAGCTTCTGCAGCTGATTAGAAAAAGTTGCAGGAATCGAGCCAAAAGCACTAGAAATATTTCAGACTGGGACTTCTTTAGCAGGGTTGTGACTTTACTGCAATTGCAGTAGATCTACTGCATTTTTTTCGAAAAATAAATCTACTGCCTTTAAATTAAATCTACTGCACTTTTGGTTTTACGAAAAAAAATCATTCCATAGGCGTTTTTCTTTTTTAGATCAGAGCTGATTGAGCTGAGTACTGAGCAAAGTCTGAGCGAACAGAATAAATTTTAAACAGAGTATGTTCAGAGTTCTCTGATTTAATTATGAAACAACTTAATCACTGAAATGTCATGATTATAAATTATTTATTTATTATTATTATTATTATTATTATTTTACCTTCTCCACTAGAGCAACCAGCCTATTCCGCCATTTTTTATTGTTTTGACTACGTTTTTTTTTAATTTCCCGTCATCTCGTTTGTTTTCAGCATTTTACTCCGTTTACTCTCCTATTTTATTCTGAGCTCACAGAGCGTGCCTGAACATGCTCAGAACTAAAAAAGAAACACAAATTTGAAGCCTGAACGATCACAGCTAAAACAGAATATATATTTTATTATTTTAAATTATTTGGGGCATATTCATAGTCACTGTTTAAGTTGTTTCTAAAAAAATACTGGGTTTATCCTATCTAATTTACATTGAATAAACTCCAGGCTAAGATAAACTGGGGTCTAAAAATGACTATGAATGTTTATTTATGTTATTTCTTATTTTTATTTTCAAAATATAAAAATCTACTGCGAAGAAGTTGAATCTACTGTGTTTTTTTTCCAAATCTACTTCGGACATTTTTTAAAAAAGTCCCATCCCTGTTCTTTAGACGTTGATCTCTAGAAAAATAATTTCTGAAAAGTTTTTGCGTAATTTGAAGTTATTATACCCAGTCGTGGTTATATTATTTTTTTAATTTAATATAGTTTTCAAACAAAAAACCTTGACAATACGTATCTTTTAACTTCTTTTCAGGCTCCAAAATGTTTTACTGGGAAGACGGCTGCAAAAACAAAAATGCCAGAATCTAGTTCCTGTCATTCTTCGATGCTTCGGTATAAAAGATACAGCCCTTAATAATTTTGTATAACTTTAATCTCTCTTTTATAAAATTACAGTTATTTTAAGTGCCTCATTTCAAGCTTCACTTCAAATAGCAAAAAAATACAACCTTGTTAATGAGTTTTATGAAATGACCAAAACTGTTGACAACAGCGGAATGTCTTCATGCATTTTAAAAAACCTGTCCCGGCACCCACAAGGTTACATAATGATTGTGTTGATATAATTTTTATGTTAAATAATCATTTTAGTTGTCGATTATTTCATCCACGAAACGAGTTGGTATATTGAATTATGTAATAGTCTTAAAAAAAACTTCATAGCATTCGCGGAGCCTAACTTATTGGAATACTTAAGCAACTTTGTGAAAATTCATCCACAAATAGCTATCGATCGAGGATTCTTTGAAATTATATTTCAGGAAATTCCAAACAAACAAACGAATCAACAAATTTTGATCAAATGCTTTGCTTTTCTGCTAAACTGCAAGGAGGGCCAGGACAAATTAGAAAAGTGCGATGGAGTTCATATTCTTTATGAAATTTTACTCGACGAACACTTAGAAACTTATGAATTTGTTATACAAGCTCTCCAAAGTGCCACAGCTGGAAGTAAGATTTGACTCTGGAGATGTAGAGAATTTTGGAATTTGCCAAATGCTCTTATACAACGAGCCCATGTTAAGAATAATGATTCACAACAGTTATGTTGCTTACAGGTTTGTAGGGTGGCCAACAAATATTTGTTAACTAATAATATGACTTTATTTCTAGACTCTTCGGCAAATAACTCCATTGAATAAAAGATACGTACGATATGTTTGTGCACCACAAATACAAAATATTAAATGTAGCAATGATAATGTGAAAAGAGCAAAACATAATCTATTAATATGGTTAAAGAGCGATGTGTTTAACTAACAAAAAAACTTATAATTGCGTTATTGTAGTATATCTAAATTTGTATAAAACTGGAAATATAAAATCGATTCCTTGATTCTATTATGTAATAATATGTTATAGGCTACACTTATGTTACATACATCCATATTGTTCAAATTTTGTATAAAATTTTAAATTTAACTTATTTTTGTTAAATAAAATTTTTTCAATGTGTATAGTCTGTCTGTTTGGATCAGTCAAATTGAACTTGTCTGGAAAGCTGGAACTTCGAACGAATGGCTAATTGTAACATATGTGTATGTATATTTATAATTTTGATCATTGTGAAACGCAAAGTTTATTAATAGGAGGATTTAATTTTCGGATAGTGAAATAAACCCTAAAACTGGTTGTCAAAAATCACTCCTCCCTATATACACTGGATAGTGTATTCATACAAAATTTTTGAGGCAAAAATATAGTCGTGGCCGGTATATAACACTATAACAGCGGCGCCAGCGGTATGGACGCTACTGGACCTGGATTTTCTTTTATTTTTTTCAATATTTACCGCCGCAATGGTTGTTGACATCAAATAAATGCTCAATTACGGCAAATATCTTCAATCTCTTTTTGCGTTTGTATAGAGCGAGATTTGAGGTCGTGGCCGGTACCCTTTCAAAAATTGCCCCACAAAAACTGTTATAGACTATCCAGTGTATTATAGCGATCAGTGCAAAAAATCGGTATTGTTCACTCTCAGATATGCATAAATAAAATTTGTTTTTGTAGCTTTCAAAAAGAATTAATAGTTTTGGGGTTGCAAAACTAGTTTATATAAACTTTGGTATAGGTGAATAGCATGGTCGTATTATATATTATATATGCGTCCATGCTGCACTCAATCAGCTATAGGGTGGCAGCGCTGATTGTGTCTCAATTTACACATAAATTAATGTGAAGTCTTTGTATATAGAATCTATATATCCCAGCAAACATTTAGGTGAATGTTCAATTAACATTCAGCAAAAATAAAGAATATCATCCGATAAATCTTCATTTTCAGTGAATGAAATCTGAAAATGTTTCAAAAGTCTATCATTTTTACGTTACGAAGGGAAGAGGGGGTTGGTGCGGAATTTCTTGCAGGATAAAAATTATTGAGATTCGATTCGCCTTCATTGTAGGTGAATAAAAGTGAACTATTATTTTATTATTTATTATTTTTTATTTATTTTATCATTCTTTGTAAACTTAGATTCTATGAACACAATTTAAATGAGAACAACTAAGAAAAAATTATAACATTTCCATATAAGTTTAAAAACAACAAACAATTTATTATATTTTTTATTAATTAGAGTGTTCTTCATAATATAATATTTATTTAAGAATAAAAGGAAACATTCTTTAGCCTTAAGCTTACGCCAGGGCTAGTAGCGAATGATCAAAAAAATGTAATAAACTTAAAAAAGAAACAATAATTTGAAAATATAGATTATAGGTATTGTAAGGGTGAAAAAGGAGACAAAATTATCTTTGAACTTTTAACATATTTTCAATTTCGGTGTATTCAAGATGAAAAAGCCATGATTTTATCTCATTTGAGAAAGAAGAAAATCTTCGTATACCTCTGATTGAATCGGGTAGCTTATTTAAAACTGTAGGAGCAATGAAAGAAAAAAGGTTCTGTAATGATTTTTTTTATATGACGGTATTTGTACATAATTCCTTGAATTTATTCTTAAGTTGTGATTAGCATTATCACGAATAGAACGAAAACCGCTTCTTAAGAAAAATAGCCTTAAGACTTTAAAGAAGTAAAGATATCTTAGAGGAAGAACTTTTAACTTTAGAAATAAAAATAAACTACCTGTTTGCAAATAATACGTATAATATGTTTCTGCGCAATAAATATGGTTTTCATTTTTATTAAAGTATGCACCTACCCAGCAAGTGATACCATACTGAATCTTGGACTGTACAATGCCATAATAGACCATAAGAAGCACTTTTTGAGAGCAAAGATTGTTTAAGTTATAGAGTTGCCTAGTACAAATGAATAAATATTTTTTAAGTGATTGGGTATGTTCAAGCCAATTCATTCTACTATACAGTACAACACCCAGATACTTGAACGATTTAACAACATCAATTTTAAAGCAATTCACAGAACATTGTTCGTTGGCATCAAATGAGCAAGTTGAAGAGTTTACATCAACAAACAGTTTGTGGCTTAGGCAGTGGGGAGACTGATACAAAAAATTACAATCAACAATAGAGGAATTACCTTGCAGACTATAAAACATAAGTTTTGTTTTGTTACTTAATATCATTTTATGTGTAAAAAACCACTTTCTTAAGACTCAAGATCAAAAAAGATGTCAGATACTAGATTGAAGTAAGCTTACCTTTAAATTGCTGTTTGAAGATTGAGTTGAAGACAATTAAAGACAACAAAGGACCAAGGACTGATCCTTGTGGAACCCCCATGCTTATATCTCTCAGACTACTAAAACTTTTCAAGATTTTAACTTTTTGCTTGCGATTGAACAAATATGAAGCTAACCATTCAAGAACAAAACCTCGTAATCCAGCCCTATATAATTTTGAAAGTAGAATCTTATGATCAACAAGGTCAAAAGCTTTTGTTAAATCAACAAAAAGTCCAGCAGTACTATTATTATTGTTAATTCCTTCATAAATTTCGCCACAAAACTTCACAAGAGCATCTTCAGTTGACATACCAGCTCGGAATCCGAATTGATTCTCATCGAAAAAATTGTTTTTGTTCAAAAATTTCAAAAGCCTAATTTTCATAGCTTTTTCGAAAATTTTAGAACAAGATGGCAGAAGTGAAATAGGCCTATAATTATTCATATCTTTGTGACAAGATTTTTTATGAAGGGGAATAACCTCAGCTATCTTCAGAGCTTGAGGAAAAACACCCCCAAGAGCACTTTTATTAAATATGTGTGTAAGAACATCAACAATATTATAAGCTATTTTTTTAAATAAATAATTACAACAATTTTAGAATAAGAGTTTTTAAGTGAATTAATGATTTTAAGAATTTCTTGCGAAGCAAAAGCTACGAAATATATACTACTATTACAGGGATTCTGTTCAACAATTGAACTTCTCATGCAACTATTATATTCATATGAATCATCCAAAACTTTATCGGCAATAGAAGTAAAGAAGTTGTTAAAACAATCAGCAACTTGGGTAGGGTTAGAAACCAATAAACCGTCTTTCTCAATAACTATTTGTTTTCTATCAGCAGTCTGACGATTAAGAATATTGTTTATTACCTTCCATTCGCCTCTCATGTTACCTTTATTTTTTTCTAACTCAGCTAGGTAAAAACTCTCTTTACAAACTTTAACTTTTATTGAAATTTCTGTGCATAATTTTTTACAACGTTCTTTCAAACAAGTTTTATTAGGAAATTTTTTGCATTTGTGACTCAATTTGTTTTTTAACCATATTTTACGTAGGAGCGAAGCTGTAATCCAAGGCTTAAGACGCTTAGATTTAGAGTTTTGAAATTTAGTTGTAGAGCAACTATCAATTAAGGATCTTAACACAACAATGAAGTTATAATATGCTAAAGAAGGATCAACTTCATTATACACCGAGTCCCAAAATTCAAAGCGAAGCTTGGAGTTTAACAAAACAAAATCTATCTTACTAACCAGTCTAGAGTATGAACAGGTCTCAATTGCAGGGTCAGCTCCAAGGAAGTGAAGACTTGTCATATGATGGTCTGTAATACGGAAATCAGCAATTGAACTTGAGATTCCTAAATTGCTAGTTCGACTGCTTCTACAAAATATGTGGTCAATACACGTACTAGAGTTATCGGTTACGCGAGTAGGCGTATCTAAGAACGTACACAAGTAATTCCTCAAACAAGTAAATTGGGCGGATTCACTTTTATTCGTATTTATTCATCATTTATGAATCATTTACAAGATTCATATGTGTTTCGTTACCCAGGAGTTTGGACCCAAATCGATTAAGAAATGAATTCAGATTCGAAGGTTTTGTTCACTTATATCAATCATTTATGATACAGTTCTGAATGAAAATTTTTGCTGGGTAGCTTGCAGGCTAAGAGAGCCGCCGTCGAATTTGACTCTCTCTATTAGTTGTTTCTCTCTGCCTTGAATGAGTGGGGGAGAAACATATTTATTTGTCACTTCTGATCTCATTCTTACATCAAATATTGTTTACAAAGAGGTTTTGTAACACAAAAATGTTCATATCAAAAAAGAATCTATTTATTTTGTTCACATTCTATTTGAAAATTTTATTGCAAAACCGTATTGAATGTGCGAAATTTTCAAACGGGTCTTCTGGTTATATATTATTTTTATACAAGTATACAGTGGCGAGCAAAAATGAGTACATGTTCTAATAAAATGAAACAATGCTTTATGCTTTTTATAAACAACTAAAACAAGTTATTTTTATTATGAGAGTTAAGTTATTAATTGACAACTTTATAGAAAAAACACAAACATTGCTTCAAAGATCATTTTGGCTGCTGATTTCGTCGTCTTGCAGTATCGATATGGTCATTTTAAGCAAACGGAAAATAAACAAAATAATAAAGCAAAATAAGACATAACGCCGAAACGTGTAAATTTGAGTAAATGAGAGTTTCAATTAATTAATATGCATTTTTGTTGGTAGTCAAACTGAATTTTTGTCATAACCAAGTTATATGGGTTTAAGCATCAATTCAATTATTTTTCAATTTGATTAAAAAAATTAATAATTACTCTAATTTATACAATTTAATTTTATTTAATTTTATGTTTTATTTTTTTTTTGTATATCGTTTTGTTAATATATATAACATATTTTTGCAATTACATATCGTTCTTAAATAAAATTACTGAACATTTTAATTTGATTTCGTTTTGTTGTTATTTTTATCAGTTTAACTTTTTCCAATTGAATACTATGTACAGAGGTGAACGCCATAAAAATTAAAGAGGTTTTGAGGGCAAAAGGACAGGGAACAACAAAACAGATAATTGAATTACCATATAAAACTATTTAACAACTAAACGATATAGAAGTTAATAATAAAACAATAATAATCCTAGATTTCACATTTTTGTTTGGTGCTAGCTCGTACTGATTGGAATGTTTCACTGCAGAAGAAAATACCACCAAATAATCAAAAATTGAAATTAAACAAAAACTAAATTGTCAATTGGGACACACAAATATAACTTTTGATTTAATCCTAGGGGTTTCCAAAGAGCATTTCAGATCCAGGTGGTATGGAACTGGGATCTACATTTGCTCCGAAGTAGTTCACCGATTGGAACACATTTTTAACTGGCGGCGGTCCTTCGGGAGATATCCTTTCGGTCTGCTCTAAATTATCGCCACTTGCCGTTTCTTGTTGCTGGTGCAATGTAAGATTATATGGATTCTTTACGTAGTCCGCGTATATATCGGAACCTGAAAGCGGTGGCTGTGATTTTACAAATACAGGTGAAAAACTTTGCACAATAGATGATGTAGGTAACTTGTTAAGGCTAGGATATTCACTTCCTGCTAACACATGACTCATTGGCACATTTGGTATTGATTCAGGAGGCGGGGAACTGGCATTTACTAAGTCATGTTTTTGAAGTTCTTGTTGCCTTTGGAAATGTTGGTAGTACTCAGCATATTGTTCTTGCATTATCATCATCTGAGCTGAATATGCCGGGGCGTTTGTAACTGCCGATGGCGGAGGTGTTTCGGGTAATTCTATTGAGAATTCATATCCGCTGCTTTGATACGTTGAAGGAAGTTGCAAGGTAGCATCTAATCTGTCTACTGTCGATCCATTAACATATTGTTCAATATTCGAATTGTATTCAGGATTAACAGTAATGTTTTCATGAAATTGTAAAACATCCGATTTGTTCTCTACGGGTGACACTATTGTTGGTGATGCTGAATTTATGGTATTTGTTGGGGTGACAAAAGCTGCAGAAGCAGCTATTGGAATGGGCTGAACTATGGGGGGTGTTGGCTGCTGCAGAAGTGGGCTGCCTGTGGTCGTAGTACTGGGCTGTTGTGGAATTAAGATTGGGCAGTTTGCCTAAAATAAAATAACAAATATTTACATAATAATAGAATTAGTCCAGTCAATAACGCATTTGACTCGGAAAAAATCGCCGGAAAGCTGGATTTTAAAATATAGCCTTCTCATAGCGTTCTTAAGAAACTATCAAAAGTCCCCATCGATATGAGCACCGCTAACAATTGTACGGGGGGTTGAAGGCCCCCAAAATGATTTTTCAGGAATAACTCCCAAATGGTAAGTTGTACAAAAAAAATGTCAAATACTAATTTGTAGCTTGGAAAATTTCCTATAAAAAAAATTAGCATACTTTTTTCATAAAAATAACCGTTTCCGAAATAAACCAATTGGAAGATTTAAGGGTCTTACTTTTCTATATAGTTGGGCGGCTTAGTTAAAAAAATTTGCATTTTGTGAAACATGCATCAGTTTTTGTTTGTTGTCTGTACATTATATGAACTTGATTTTAAGATATAAGCCCACAGTATTTGTCCACCCCTTTAGGTGAGAGGAGCAATTAAAAAATCTTATAATCATTTCCATATAATGTACCGACAATGAAAAAAATTGATGCTTTTATCACAAAATGCACAATTTTGGAATTAAGTCGCCCAGCTACATAGAAAAGTAAAACCCTCAACACTTCTGATTGGTTTATTTCGAAAACGGTTATTTGCATGAAAAAAAGTATGTTAATATTTTTTGTAGGAAATATTTCAAGCTTCAAATTAGTCTCTGGCATATTTTTTTGTACAACTTACCATTTGGGAGTTATTCCTGAAAAACCATTTTGGGGGCCTTCAACCCCCCGTAAAATTGTTGGCGGCGCTTATATCGGTGGGGACTTTTGACAGTTTTTTAAGAACACTATGTACCAAAATCCAGCGTGATTATTTCTTAATTGGGCTGTTTTTATGGCTTCATTCAAAATGTTTTACCTGCGACAATATAAAGGATTGTTCATGCACAATATTTGTTGGTGGCTGCAGGATAATACTCGATTTTGGTGACTCTAATATCTCACCCGCTGATTTAGTTTCTCCATCACTGAAAGATTTTTTCGCAGGTAAAACAGCTACCTGTGGTATACTCGCTATATTTTGATCATTTATTTGTGACATCATTTGAGGACGATTTCCTTTCAAATTTATAATGAAATACAAAAACAATTAATTTTTCAAGAAACAACTTTTTCAAACTCACTTTCATCACTGAAAAGTTCCTCTAGTAGATTTGGTAAAAACTCTTCAATTCTCCTCCATGTTAATTCCCACAACGGAACATGGAGAGTACCATCATTAGAATGGAATACCCTTACCGAATGCATTACAAGCAGCATATTCTTTAAAATCTCCAACATCTGTTCATACAACATGTCCGAGCCAACTTTCATAAATTTTTCAATATAATCTAAAATCTCTAGCCAAAGATCATTGAAGGTTTCGTGTTCAATTAATGGTGTCAAGTGATGCAGGAATACTTTTGACATTATGGTTGCTGTTCTAATACGAGATTCTTCTAATAAAACCCCATCGATTCTGTTAATAGAATTACTTTCCGGAAGAAGTTCATTGAGCAGTGGAAAAAGTACTTGTTTGAAACAGCTTGCCCATTCTGCTCCACTCAGAGTCTGCAAGTCATGAACGAGCAGAGCTCTCTGCTGCAAACATGAAATGGCATAGGTTCTCACCTCCCTCCGGCGATCCATAGCCAAACGAGCAATTCCCTGCAGTAATGGACACCAACCTTGAGCCCATAAAGCGGAACACTGGGGTACAGCGCATCCTTCTTCGGCCCACCAGCGGAAGATTTGCGCAGTTCTTGTGTATAAAGTGTACATTAAATCCAAAAGTTGGATGGACAATGTCTCATAACGGTGACTGAGCTCCCCATCTTCGCTATCACTGCTATTATCTGCTGGTCTCTTTTCCTTTTTCATTGGCTTTTTCTTGTATTGATCTGGCCTAGCATTAAGCTTTTTTCGTGTTTTTAATCCACCATCTCTACACGCTTCTACGAAGGTACGAATACATCGCACACATGACTCAAAGTTATACGGAGTAATATGAGCAACATTACGAACAATAAATGCTAAGCTATCCCAACACTTAAATAGCGCAAATGGTGAATGTTCCATCAGCTTACACGGGTACAACAAATTATTTGTTGTTGGCGGAGATTGTGGCCTCGAACTCATCGTCAGATCTGTATCCTTATTTACTAATATCCAGTTCTCTGCTGAAGGACTTGGAAATGGGGAACTAGTAGTTGAGTTGACTTGCGGTATTTGCTGTTTCAAAGTCACTTCTGTGTCTGATATGTAACCGCGGTCAGGAAGACCTGAGTCTTCTTCACTACTTAGAGCTCCATCAGACTTTGTTCCAGACTGTGGCACTATATCTTCAAATTCTGGCGGAACTGCTCCAGCTCCAACACACTCAAGAATAGTAAAAATAATCTGCCAGTCAAGCTCAGAATGTATGTTCTGGGCGCTTGTTTTTAGCAACTCGTAAATTCCAATTGAAATCTGCTTGGAAATTTTAAATATCATATTTGGCTTGAGCATGAGAAGCATTTTTAAACTCTGTAGGACAACAGGGCACAGTTCTTCATTACGCATCAAATAGATAGCCAACTTTAAGATAGCAACGACAGTTCTGTTTAGAAGATATTCATAACCATATGATGATCCACCCATAAGAAGGAGATACATCTGATCCCGCACGGATGACCAAAGTGGAATCATACGGTCTCGATTGTGAATAACTATTTTAACCATAAATTCCATCCAAAACACCACAATGTCTTCAGTATATTGCAAACCAGCCGATTTGTGAGCACTTGGTGGTTTAATTAGGGCCAACACACACTTGAGCAATTCCTGCAACGACTCAAATTGCACAAATTTAGATTCTTGAATCATTTGATCAATCTGACATTCTTTAATGCACTTTTTGCCAATTTTGATAAACTCTTGTTCCTCGTATGTTGGTTCTCGTTGACCTTCTGAACTGAGATATGAGTAGAGGCTGCTAAACAAGCCAGATTCCGGTTTTTGGCTCGGTTTTTCTAAAATCAATGTACACTTTCCGTTCGGCTCACAAAAATCTTCTACTTCTAGCAAAGATTTGGGAAGCAATTTCAAACGAAACAGTTGAATAAGAACATCAAGGATATTTTTCCAGCTTTCCCGCAAACAATCACCATAATCGTGGAGCAAGCTGAATACGGCTTTCATGGCTGCCTGGGCCTTGGCATTCAAACCAAAGTTCACAGCCAGAGCAATATCATTTGTTGCATCTGTTTGGGTATTGAGCAAGGTTGTGAATTTACATAAAGTAAGGATTAAAGCGTCGAAATCTTGGTGAAGATTATAAAAGGCTGCTATCCCAGCGCACTTTGTAAAACCTTAAACAATATAAGTGTTACATTAGTTTAGAAATTATTTGTTTGCGCAAAAAAATCTTACCCACTAAAGTACGTTGATACCCGTTTTCGTTACTCTTATCGAACATAAAGCTTAGAGCACTAAGAGATGCACCCCAAATAGTATGAAAGAGCTCCTTGTCATATGCAGAGTCTTGAACATGATTAAAAACACCATCTGAACCAACACCACGTCGCAAAAGTACTTTCCATTGATAATTTTCTCTAACGATACCCGTTTGTTCAGCAGGCATAACGATTTCTTCATTTCTAAAAATATATAAACACAATAAAGAAATGATTGTATAATTTGTTCTTTGATAGCGTTACTTTATGGAACTAAAAACTTTGGCCAACATTTCCTGATCGAAGTCTTTTCCACCGTCGAGGCCACGCAAATTCTTAAAAAAATCATCTGGTGTCATTGGAACATTAAGTCGCTTTGCATTTAAATTATGTTGGTCCATATTCAACATAATAATAGCATAAGCTAAACTAAATGCGGCATCAGTGTTAGCAAACGGTTCGTTATTTTGTTTCTAAAAATAGTTAGAGATAATATTAATTAAATTTTTTTTATTACTCCCTATTGTAATAAACTCACATGCCAATGATCCGCAAAATGTTCCAGAACCAAAAATATTAATGGAGCTTCACCAGGCAAACGGAATGTTTCCAAATACAAGCGTAATGCTTGATCAACCCTAAGCCCAACAAAATCAAAGCTTTCTACGAAGTTCTCTAAAATTTTACTTTCGACATTTTTCTTCTTGCTGATGTATTCGCCGATCATTTTCTTATCCAATCCAGGATTCTCTCGCAAAAACAATACAACTTCCATCGGATCGAGAACAGTATTTAATATACCATTTTCTTGTAAATATTGAATACCCTTCTCAGGGCGTTGATTGAAAAGTTCGGTTCCTTGTGTGAGTACTCTTTTTTTATTTTTAACATCGGCAAGTTGTTCTCTTGATATTTGTTGTGATCTTGAATGAGTTCTAATGCGAGTTGAATTATTTATAAATTTAGAAATATTTTCGACAACCACTGAAGAATCAACTGCACTAGAATCGTTCAAATCTGGGTCAACAACTATGCTATCCAGTCCAGAATTCTGACGTGAATGTCTATTGGATGACAGTGGAGGGGCATTTGCACCACTTTTCGCTGCCACACAGTTCCTTTCTATAATCTCAATAACTGATATGAGGGTATCCATTGAGAGCAAGTGTGTACTGTAAACGGCATTTGTAGCAGATAGTGTATATTTTGAGAGCAAATTTGTAATATTTTCAAATAGATCGCTGCAGTATAAATCACAATCGTAGTTTATATAAAGTTCAGCAACAAAACCTGGGATACGCCAAAGTTGCAGAAGATTGTCAAGAGCAAGCTCTCGCATCTCATATGGTGTCTTCGGATTATCACTGACAATGATATCAGAAAGCTTTTTTAAGTAGGCTTCCAGTTGAAATTTTAAATGATCACGAAGCGATTCGAACAGCAGAAAACAAACTTGTAAATCGGAAGCAAAGATCGATAAGCGCTCGGAGTTCATAAGCTGAAATGATGGAAACGAACCATAAAATAATGTTTTACTGTGAACTCACTTATGCAAAAATAATGTTGGGACATAATTCTGTATTAATGGCGAAATTCGGTTTTCTAAATCTTGTATTTCAAAATTCTGTTAATCCAAACCCATGTAATCAATTATTCAGAAAATTCAAACTTCGAAAATTCTGAAAATCGATATTTGTGTATTCCAAAATTCTGTAAATGGTTAAAGAAAACAATTCAAAATAATCATTTACAGATTTTTGTAATGCAGACATTTGGAGTACAGAACACTACAAAAATTTTCATACTTAACCTACAAAGCTTTCATTACATTCATGGTTGGTTTTTCGTTGTGAGTTTTATATGAAAATAATATAAATAATAATAAAAATTTAAATAGTGTAATTTTGTTTTATTTTATTTATTTAAAAAACTTTGTTTTAATTACACAACTTTGTTTTCTTTATAATAAAGTTACGCGTTTCATACTCAGAGTTCCATCTTCTGGCTTTAGCGACTGATTAAGAGTGTATTAATTCGTGTTGTGCAGCTTATAACATTAAGTAAATTAATGATCATTAATAAATTAATGATCGTCTATTTTTGTTTTTAGTCTATTTTTCTATTTTGTTTTAAGTTGTTGTTGTCCTGACTTAGGGTTTTGTAAGCTCTTTGTATTTAAATGTTTTTGTAAAGCTGTGTCGTATAGCAACCCAACTATACGACACAGCTTTACAAAAATATAAGTTTGTCGTTTAGAAACAAACAAAGTTTTTTTAAATTAAATTTTAAATTATATTATTTTCTTTCATTACAGACGAAATTAACTTATTTCAAAATTTGCAGAAAAAGTGTTTTCATAAAAAGTTTACGACGTTTGTTTTATAGCTAGTTACTCTTTTTAATAGTTCTGTGGAGTGTCAAAAAATTTCATTACAGGCATAAATCAAATCTAACATTACGATAATGGAGAATTCCATATAGTGGAGCGGCATAGTATCCATATATAAGATAATTGTGCACTTATTGATAAAAGCATCAAATTTTGTTCATTGTTGGTACATTATATGAATATGATTTTAAGATATTGGGCCACTTCGAAATTCCGCCCCTTTAGGTGGGAGGGGCAAATTTAAAACAAAAATTACCTAAGATTGAAAAAAAATATTAAAAAACAACGGCAACACTAACAATATCATGGTATACTTTTTTTTAAGGCCAAGAACCCATTTTTCAATTCTGTTTTCAAATTAAGTTATGTTAGTGCTTAGTTTTTGAAAAAAATATTTTCAAACTCAAAATTTTGAAAAAAAAAAAATGTATTATGATTTTTTTTGCAAAATTTTACGTTATTAAGTACTGATTTGATTTATCATTTTCGATACTCTTTTTAATTCTCAGTTGAGTGCTAAAAACCAGAAGTCTAAAGTCATTTAGGTTTTTAGAAAATTGAAAACAACCAAAACTACTTTTTTCTTAGAAACATTTAAACCGTCAATTTTGAACATAATCAATGAATTTTGACTTTTTTGTTTTATTAGTTCAATCAATAGTCCTACAATAGTTTGGGTAGTTATGAACTTTTAATATGTTATTGAATATGGTTGTTTGATGAAAAAACAAATTACGACAACCACG
The DNA here is from genome assembly GCA_929447395.1 of Epistrophe grossulariae. Classification (NCBI taxonomy): domain Eukaryota; kingdom Metazoa; phylum Arthropoda; class Insecta; order Diptera; family Syrphidae; genus Epistrophe; species Epistrophe grossulariae. Next base: position 84,852,983 of record OV839566.1, read on the forward strand.
CCCCATACCCCCTTCACAATTCTGAAAAACTTCATTTTGACGTTTATTTAAACAAACAAAAGTTATTTTGCGGAGGATTTATTAGAATTTTAAACGTTTCAATTAAACACGAATGTACAGTACAAACTTTGCAGATGTTAATTACACTAACTTCCTGATAAGCAAGAGACGTGTTATGCATGCTTACTATAATCTATGCACCCCACGTTTTTGGTTTTGATTGTATGGGGCTAGGAGAAATTGTTTTATACTTTTTAGTACAAAACGTATTATATTAAGATTTAATTTGATTTTATTCACTTCATTAAGATGTAAACATTTTATTTGTTTTATGATATAAAAATGGCATAATTTGACTGTATTTTATACAATTTGTCTCAATTGATTACGGACAGTAAGTTTTTTTATTCAACAATATTTTTCAAACAATTCGTTGATCTTTCTTTGGAAAACTGTTAACGGAATGAAAGAAGAATTTATAATGATCATTCCGGTTTTGTTCAGATCCTCAATCTCCCCATTTACGTCACTTTATGCGATCTTCAAAGTAGCCACTTGGCCCTCTTATCTTTGTTCTAACAATAAACGATATTGACAATCAATATAACTACTGGCTCATAGCTGTTTACTTACTTAGTTGATATTAAAATCGTTAAGGTCATTTCTAACCCCACTGATTATCTATTTCTCCAGAATGGTCGAAATATCCAAACTTGGTACGACAAGAATTTCTTAGAACTCAACATTGCTTAATTTCAATCCATAACCTTCTCCCGTAAACAGTTACCGTTAACCTCTAGTATATATTACTTTCGTAACGTGGCCATTCTCTTAATTTAATCTATTACAGACCTTAGAATTTTTTGTGTCAGTGAGCTTAACTTTCGCTCCCTTCGGAGCGGCCTTCCGTGGACCGACAACATCAACCCCATATGAAGATCCATTGAAATTGATCAATACTACTCTACAATAGTACTCTTCGTGACTATTGATTCACCCATTCTATTGGAAATAGAATCTACTTTTCCGCCTACAATCAAGAATGTTGCGTTTGGCATATAGATCACTAAAAAGTGAACCTTCACTTTCACAGCAATATATTCTATATATTCTCTCTCAGAAACTCTGTCTACAACTTCTTCTTAGCACGCTTCCTTTTAAAGGTCACTATTATTATAGCTTTAAGTTTAGTTTAAAAAATAATATTTTTAGATTAAAGTTCTGTTTGTAGTAAGCTAAATAAGTAAATAAATTATTTATATGGTTTTTTTTCAACAAAGACATAAAATGTAACTTATTTTTTGTCTCAATAAGTTTGAAACCTTTCTCAAAATTTGTAGCGGATCGAAAAGAAATTCATCGGTTTAATTGAAAATAAAACGTTTAAAAAAAAAAAAAACAATTTCTCAATCCCTCGCTCAATCTATTTGTCGCAAAATAAAAGTAGTACCCGTAATTTGTATGTGATCAAATTTTAAATTTATTCAGAAGACTTTAGCTTTAAAATCACATGTTAAGGGGTAATTGCGCTGTACTATGCGAAGAAACTAAGAATTTTACAACAAACGGAATTTTAGGTTTTTATTGGGCTTCGCATGTTGTCGATGATGTACAAAAATACCATGGGGATCATATTTGTATCAACATTTGTTTTTTACAAGTCGCCAAATAACTTGAAATACATACCTATACCAGAATGATGTTGAAGGCAAAAGACTGCGATTTTATTAGGATGCTGAAGGGGCGGAGGGGGATTGGTTGTGAAAATTTGTTTTTTTCATCTACCAAACTTATTAATTAACATACTACAAATTTATAACTATACCTGACCTTTAATAATTTTATCGATTTGACCAATTTTATAATTTAGACAAGAAAGTCAAAATCCATTGTTTTTGCTCAAAAATTACGGTTTTATAGTTTCTAAGAAAAAAGTAGTTTTGGTTATTTTCAATTTTCTAAAGAACTAAATGACTTAAGACTCTTTGGTTTTTAGCACTCGAGTAAGAGTTAATAAGAGCATTAAAAATGATAAAGCAAATTAGTACTTAATAAGGTAAAATTTTACAAAATTGATCATAATACATTTTTTTTTTTATTTTTTTTTTTCAAAATTTTGAGTTTGAAAATAATAATAAATAATTTGTCACAATAATTAAAATCCACTTATTATTTTAACTCTCTAAACTGCCAACATAATAGGTATGCGTCTACCATTTTTCAAAAAAAAACTATTCGCAAATAGTTTTACTTTTTTCAATATAAAAATCAAATCTAGCTTAGCTTGAAAAAAACATAGCCAAAATAAACAAAAATATAAAAACAACCCATACCGCTTAAGAAAAATACATTCACACATTCTTTTTTCCTCGGCAATCAAAATTGTAAACAAATTTCAAAACAAACAAAATATTTAAGCATCATCGTCATGGAAACCAATTAAAAAAGGAACAATTAAATTTATAAATATCCCTATGGAAATTGGTTTGTGTTCACAAAATCCTACATCGTCTTTTCGTTTCTCAGTTTCGCCACTTGGATTCCACTCCACAATTCAAAGATGAGTATGAAACCGGTCTCTAAATAAAATGTGATAGCATTTTGAAATATGTTCTCACTGATAGAAGCTTCCCCTCTGATAACAATAACCCAAGACTTTTTCCATTATAATGCACTTTACCGACAAAGACCCCAACTACGGCATGCAAGACTTTCATATTTGAATATGAAAAGTAAAGACCTATCTAAAAATGCCAGTTAATTTTTGCTATCACTCACACCCAAAAATAGCTGTGGGCTCTTAGTCTGTTAAATAAATGAATAAAGTTTAATTGTATTTCCAATTGTTGAGCCAGTAATTTTCTTGATTTCTTCTGAGACTTTTAACTATTCGAGTTAATTTTCTTATTTTGATAATTTTGGATATGATAATCAAATAAAGGTATAATCAGCCTTATCTCCAACTTAATGGGAACTTTTTTCCCCAGAAAAAAAAAAAACAAAAAAAATACGGGAAAAAAATATTTCCGCGAAATAATTTTTCACCAAGAACTTACCTGGGGAAATTTTTGCTATATTTGCGATATTTTCCCAAGATGATTCGTGATTAAAAATTTTCCAAAATGGGAAAAAGTCCTGGCGAAATTTCTTTCGTGATAGAGCTGAATCAATATTTGTAAATCCAATAGCCGTTTTCATAGTCCCCTATTACACGATGATTCTTTGCGTCTGACTCTTTTCGAACATAACGAGTGCGAAAGAGAAAAAAGATGAGACGGAAGACCAGTTGCCCTGTAAGTCGTGGGCCAAGTTTTCCGAGACTCTTTTTGACGTTTCTTTTTATATAACTTTATTTTGATGATTTTCAAAGGGAAATTCGAAAAAGAGTCAGGCGCAAAGAATCATCGTGTAATAGCGTGCGACTCACAGGATGATTTTCAAAGAGAAATTCGAAAAAAGAGTCAGACGCAAAGAATCATCGTGTAATAGGGGACATAAAATTCTCAATTTCTTCTGACCAATTTCACAAATATGCATTTAAATCGCTTTAGTCCCCTATTACACGATGATTCTTTGCGTCTGACTCTTTTCGAACATAACGAGTGCGAAAGAGAAAAAAGATGAAACGGAAGACCAGTTGCCCTGTGAGTCGTGGGCCAAGTTTTCCGAGACTCTTTTTGACGTTTCTTTTTAAATAACTTTATTTTGATGATTTTCAAAGGGAAATTCGAATCAGGCGCAAAGAATCATCGTGTAATAGCGTGCGACTCACAGGATGATTTTCAAAGAGAAATTCGAAAAAAGAGTCAGACGCAAAGAATCATCGTGTAATAGGGGACACTGGCTGAACATAATGCGACGGAGCCGCAGCCGGAGTCGGAGCTGGAACATCTGTCAAAATATTAAATACACACAAAATCAATGCTACGAGCAGAATGGATCGCAACTGCAGACGGAGCTGCAGTCGGAGCCGCAAAGGTTCGCCAAGTTTTAACTTTTCACTTTTTTGACGTTTCAATTTATATGAAGAAAAAAGAAGCCGGAAAAATATATTGAAGTTTTCAGTGCTTATATGTGTCGCGAAAAAAATTATTAATTAAAAGAAAACTATTGGAAATAAGAACAGTGAATAATAAACTCGTGGCTGTTTTTTTTTTCTTTGAAATATACAAAAAGCTGTACAGCTCATTGTGGTCAGATAAAAAAAACGACGTACGACATTTTTTGAAAGCAGTTGCAGCTCCGGCTCCGATTCCAGTTGCAGCAGGGCATTGTGTTCAGCCAGTGAATGTGAACTTCTAAAAGCCCTTCCACACTATCCCACTGAGTATTAATACAAAGTGGAAAAGAATTCCATGCTACTGCCAAATTTGTGAGAGAGAAATTTCTTTTCATTTTTTGACCACACACAACAGTTTAATTTAACCTCAATACAAATGTGATGAAATGTGTGACAGAATTAGAACCATTTCTAAAAATTCTCATGTATTAACACATGTCAAATCGTGTAGGCTGGGATTATCATATTTTGTTTCCACACTATTATACATGATTTGTTTCACACGTTTTTGACATGTGTTAATACTCAGTGGGATAGTGTGGAAGGGCTTTAAATTATATCATATTATTATTTACCTACCGAAAACACACAGAGCGTCGTTAGGGAGGTTCACATTCTCAAATTTGTTTGACAAGCATGGCTTGATGATGTTTGATGGATTGTAGCCATTTTGGGTTCACATTTGTCAAATAGGCTGTCAAACATCATTTCTCTTTAGAATTTTAACCATGGCGGACGTTTTGATTGCGGCTCTTGTAATAGATCAAATTTTACAAGATGAAGACCAAGAAGAAAAAAAAAGTCAACAAAATAAGAGGAAACGAATGGCTACAAAAGCGTCCAAATTTTTTTTTCGTTTTGTTTTTATAGTCTTCACTTTTAATTTGCCATGTTTTTAGTAAACTTCGATATATTTCAAAGAATTCCCTCCAAAATTCACAATTTCCGCTTACTGGTTGTTCTTTTCTTTTGATGCGCACAGGTTGCCAACTTTTTTTAGAATGAAACTTCCTTCGGTTTGACAAGAATGCGTTCATATTCTCAAATATGTTTGTCAAGCAAGCAAAATATCAAAATATTTTGATATCCATCAAACATGCTGGACAAGCCGTTTGATGGAGCGTTCACATTTTCAAATTCGAGTCAATCAAACCATGCTTGTCAAGCATATTTGATAACGTGAACCCCCCTGTTGTTGAAGAAGCAATTGCATACTCGCCCTTAAATCTGTACATACATGTCGCTTTTTTTGTTGCAATTTCTCTCGTATAAGGGGGAGTCCTTACATAAACCAATACCACCAACTGCGCCCTCGTGTATATTTCTTCATAGCGTTGTTTACTCGTGAACTGTACGGTTATGTTTTTTCTTTTTGATATAAATTAATTATAATTAATTATGAGTGGAAAAGATAATGATCGTAATGATGATCAGAGCGATGAGAGGGAATCAGTAAAGAGGAGATACCCATCGGATCCTCTTCTAGGAGTGAAAGCACTTCGGCACACCCTCCAAACAAAAGAAGGAAAATCATGTCTGAACATGCTTCGAGGGACAAACGAATAGACGACCTAACGGATCAGGTTTGCCAGCTTTCTCGGTATGTGAGTATGATTTTACCTCAAAATATTATTGCACCACATGAGTCGATCACTTCCTCTACCTTTTTGCAAAACCCTAAAAGTTCGCGGAGAACTTTGGACTTGGGCGAATTGCATACGGAATGAGATTTAAGCTTAATTCCTCATGCAAAGGAGGAGCATCTGAATGAGCTCATCCAATTGCAAAATTTTGGTTTGCCGACATGGATGAACGTTAGGCACTCAAAGGCGATTAGATCCTTGGCTGCAACCCCGGGTTTTGTAGAACTGAAAATTAATGATGAGTTATGTACTCTTAATAAAGGCAAGGACTATCTTGCTTCAACAGAGCAGGTAATGGCTGCATTGAGTAATGCTTTATTGGAGAAAAAGGCTTTATTGAAGTCAGGCCTACAGAGTATAGTAGATTGGGCATTCCAATCACCAGGGGAATTGAACCCAAATGCTTTGTATGAACAATTCACTGCTAGGTTTGGATCTTCTTCTGCTTCCTATAAAATTTCGGAATTGGCCCTTCAGGTGGTCTGTGGAAAAAGGGCAGAGTGCATAGAAATTTGTAGAGAAAGACTTGTGGGTGAGATACCGAACAAGAATGTTCAGGCAGCAATAAGAGGCATTTACCCCAGTGTTAAAAATCTGTTTGATGGACAAGCACTGTCCGACTTAATACATTCACTCGGGGGAGTGCAATCGTGGCTAGGTGTTAAAACTCAGACGCCAAGAGAAAAGAAGTTTTTACTCCCAGATTATTTTATAGTCAGGGCAGAAGGAATGCGGTTGACAATAGAAACAATTTTAAAAGACATTACAAGCATACAAGAATCTCTTTTTTCAAAAAACCTTGTTTAACTTTACCATCACCAGCAACCCGGCACAAATTTGCAACAGCGGGTTCAGAAGACTTAGGCAAATAAGAGATGAAACAATTGAAAATTTAAGAGACACCACCATTGATCTCAAAGCTCGGGCGCTGGAGCCACCCTTAACAATTCAGAACCTACGGCAGGTTCTGGTGGACGTGACAACGGGCCAACCTCCCCCTCAGGTAGAAAATTTGATCCTGAAAGTATGGATAGTTGGGGCTGGAGCAACCAGATTATAAATTGGTCTTCGGAAGAAAAGAATTTGTTGAGGGGAGGATGGAGAGAAAACATATTCGCCAGCTATAAAGAAATGGCTTATTTGTTGCGAGAAAAATAACATCAATCCAAAATCTCCTACTGGTTCGTGTTTAGCGAGGTATTTGGCTAGTCTTTTTTTTAAAGGACAAATATGCTTCTAATACTATTTTCGTACACAAGTCAGCGATTTCAACTTTTTGTGATCCAATGTTAGCTGAGAGTCTACCGAAAAACTTTTTTGTCCACCGTATTTTAAGGGCTATTTGTTCAGCTCAACCATCGTCTGAAAGGCCGTCCATATGGGATCCAAGAGATGTGTTCAATTGGGTAGCATCAGGGAACGGAACAAGAAAAGACTCTTTGTTTGAAGCCTCTAGAAGAACTGCTTCTATTTTACTTTTGGCGTGCGTCAGGCAGAAGAGTTCATGACCTGACACTTTTAAAAATTTCAAGTGAATGTTATAAGGAAGAAGAAGAAAGTATAACTTCTCACCCTTCATTTGGGTCAAAGACGGATGCCGCAAAGCAATCAAGTTGGTTATTATTGTGTCATGAGAATAAGAAAGTCTGTCCTGTATACTGGATAAAACAGCTGATTAGACTTTCTCAACAAAGGAGAGTTCTTGGCAACAATTTAGATAGTTTGTTCATAACTATTAATGGACCAGTAAAACCGGGAGCGAAATATTTTAAATTTTCAAATTTGATGAAAATTTAATATATCAAAGCAACGTTGTTAAATTTCACAATATGTGAGGTAAACACAACGTTGCTATATTTTGCATTTATTATGCTTTTTCCCTAGGTAGGTATATATGTAGGTAGGTAGGTATGAATTGTTGTTAGGTTTTTTTTATCATTTTAGATAGGTATTATTATGTGGTAACCATATTATGTTAAAAAATAGTGGAATTAGGTTTTTAAATTTAAAAACCAATTGAAATACCCGTAAAACCAATTTTTGAAAGAAAATAAATTATTTTCTTCTAAAAAGTGCTTTTTTTTGTTAAAGGCAAGTTTTCAAAAATTAAAAAAAAAAATGGGAATTTGGTTTGCAAATTTTCTAAATCGATTGAAATACACGTGAAAACTATTTTTCTAAAAATAAATAATTTTTTAATAGAAAAAACATTTTTTTAAGTTATCAAATTTTATAAAAATTTTATAAAATTTTTTAAAAAGTGGGAATTTGTTTTGAAATTTTTTTAAATCTATTGTAATAGGTACATGTGAAATCGATTTTTCCAAGAAAATTTAACTTTTTTTTCGGAAAAAACTTTTTTGTTGGTTAGAAAATTTTATAAAAAATTATATAAATGAATTTGGTTTGCAAATTTTAAAAATCGATTGAAATACACTTGAAAACTATTTTTCTTAAAAAAAATAAATGATTTTTTTCGGAAAAAAATTAAATAGGTAGGTAATATTAAAATTTAGGTTTGCAAATTTTAAAAATCGATTGAAATACAAGTTAGATAGGTACTCGTATAATCAACTTCATTGTTTGATTATTCATTTTGTAAAAAATTAAAAAAGGGGTATTTCGTATGCAAATTTCCAAAAACGATAGAAATAAACGTAACAATAAAAAAAATAAAACTACTTTTTTTCGAAAAAAAAAGTTTTTGCTTACCTACATACCTATATCTACATCTAGACAGAAAAAAATAAATTCGCACTTAAGTATGTAATTCTATATATCAATTGAATCTTTTTGTCGACAAAAAATTACTTTTTATTGGAAAAAATAATTTTAGAAAAATTAAAAAAAAAAGAAAATTGGTACCTATCACAATTTTTAAAATCAATTGAAATACATACATCGCAACATTATTTTTCAAAAAAAAAAATCAAATACCTCTCCTGCCTATCATTTTTCATTTTTCTAGTACTAAAAAATGTACATTCCTACCTACTTATAAACCAACTTTGACTTCAATTTTGTTGCGCATGCTAGTGAAACCGTTTTTTTCATTCAGTTTGAATATTTTATAAATTATATTTTATAATTATTCACTTTTTCACATACATTCTTATATGATCTCAATGATTTTTTAACTTAATAAGTTAGCCTGACATTTTACCTTTATTTTAAGACCTTAATTTTACAGATACGATTAATAAAACAGAAGTTAAAACCAACCAAATCAATCCTTTCTTGCTATTTTATTAAATAAAAAATTACCTACAAAATGTACTTTACCCACAACATATTTCCTTAAAAGGGTCAAGTACCTAAACGTGCATGAAAATATTTTTTTAATTAAATTTGTGTTTCCATTAAATTTTAAAATAATCACCTTTTTCACATACATAATAGGTATAATATATTCTTTTATGTTACTCCGCAATGATTTTGTAAAAAAAAATGTATCCTGACATTCTACCTAAATTTTAAGGCCTCAACCTTAACGATCCCATTATTAGAACAAAAGTTATCAGCAAACCAAACCAACTATGAGTTGACCTTTACAATTATTATGAATGAAAAAGACCTACCACAAACGTGTATTCTTATATACATATAGCAATTTTTTTTTCCGATGCGAACTCAATTTGCCAAGGTTATGCTTTTTTATTTCACACACTCCACCGTCTTTAGAATACCTATCTCCCTCCAACCAGTATATTCTTAATAGCTAACTTTTTGTTTATTTTGTTTGTAGTATTCCTCTTCCTCATTACGTTTGCCTCGATGAAATTTATTCTCAAAAACCAATTTCAATGTTTTTAGTATGAAATTTTGAATGGTTTTGAAAATTTGTTTGTAGCGGGTACACGCCTATCATTCTGACTTTAATTTGAATTTCGAATTTTGAAAATCCGACCATTGGATCCAAAGATATAAGCATTTAAGTGACCGCAAAACGGGTGTTTTTGAAATTTTACAAAAATTGGACATTTCTCCACTGAAACAGGTCGGTTGGCAATGAACAACAACCCCATTTTTTTAGTTTTTCGGAGATTTTTCAAACTGTTTCTTATTTAATTATTGTGAAGGTCGTGTAGGGTGTACAATTATGAATGATATATCAAATTAATTGTCTATTTTCCTAGAAAAAAACTAATCGTATAGATGCAATAACTAAAGAGTTATGAGGTGGAAAATAAAACAACAGAAATATGTCAATATCTCGGGTGAAAACATTTTTAAAAATCTAAAATTTTTACAACAAATGTAATCTATCACTTACACGATTTTCAGATTTTTTAAACAACCCGGTAAAAAGATAAAAATCCAAAAGTGGTAAAAATCCACCCCGAAAAATACGTTTTTGAAACATCAAAAATGGTATCAAAAAAAATTAAAATCTAAATTTCCTTAAACACGTATAATTTATTTTTCAAATACCTTTCTAATGGTATAAAATATATTTCAATCAGACTTAAACCTGATTTATTGGAATTTTTAATTTTTCAATTTTGAACTTTCAAATATTTATATCTCGCTTTGTAGATTTTATAGAATTATTTTTAAATTAGTATAGTTCTGGAATTTTGAATATCTATTAAATAAAAAATAAATGAATGTTCTACGACCTTTCGTTTAGAATTAAGTTTTAAACCCTCGACCAGTTTTATCCTTTTTTACCCGACTTAAGATTAGAATTTCAAAAAATCCCATCTTAGTGCTCATTTACTTAAAATAGCAAATTTAAAAAAATGTACTATATATTTTTAACAAAATACGAATGAATCAGTAAGTAAGTTATTATAAAAGAAAAAATTGAATAAAATAAAATTTTTCCTCTACCAAATAAACGTCCTTGAACATTATTCTTTTATCACTCTTTGTATATCCTACCCCTTTTTATAGAAATGTATACAAGAAAAAGTCCCAAAATTGATTTTTTTTGTCTCACTTCAATTTTCATAAATTTCCTATACATTGTTCTCGTTCTTCTTTTCTTTCTTTAATCTTAATTTTTATTCTCTTGTATTTGATTATCTGTTCATTCTCAACTGAAATGGTTTGAAATGGAACAAGCTTCAGTATCGACTCACTTCACGGCGCGTCGGACGTTCCTCTTCACGAGAGTACTATAGAGTTTATATACAATGCTGAAGGTCATAAATTTCTTAATTGTCTCTATGGATAGTAACATGTTTGTATACCTATATAATATTAAACTTTGTAAATTAAATTGAAAATGTATAATCTTATTTTTTAACTTATTAAATACATTTTTCCACATTAAACTAAATAAAATCATAACATAAACTCTAAGGTTCGAGGACTAGTTACATCATGTATCATGTAACTATCCTATGTATGATAAGTGGTTTTATATACACATAATAATAATTACAGAATGTGTAATTAAAATTTGAACATAAATTACATAATATAAAGTATTAAGAACTTACTGCAAATAGATTCCTACACAAATCGTCTTTAACTAGTTCCATTAGAGTTTCATACTTTCCAATATTATCGGCACCTACTTCAAAGGCCACAGTCAAAAGACTTAAACCCATATGCACCATGAGGTCTGTGTTCTGCTTGTCCAATGGATTACAAAGCAAAATTAAAAACCTCAGTAACTCTTGAATACATGGCAGACCATAGGGCAACAAAGGATTCACCCCATCATTCTCAATTGAATTCTGTTGAGTAAATCTCACTCCAACCGAATTGACATATTCATTATCTTCTGGTTTATCTTTTTCGACGACACCAACTAAATGGCTTGTGGTTACTTCACTGTTGCTTACTTCTCCAATAGTTTGTTCACTACTTTCTCGCTCTGGATTATTCTCAATGGATGTGATTGAATTTTCCTCTTCGACGACCAATGTTGTTGTGGGCGTTTGTGTTAGTTTGCCTTGCATATCCAGAATGTTTCCAATTGGAGAAGCAGGTGTTGTTGCCAATGGAGGCACTTTCAGTGTTGCACTTAAGTTTGCAGGGCTTTGTGGGTCTTCCACATTTATCAGTGGCACTTCCTTCTGTTCTTCATTTTTGAGTGCACTTATGCGAGGAATTTGAGTTGATTTTGGAATTTGTTTGCTTTTAGTTTTCTTATTACTCTCGTCTATTGAAGGAGCCATCATTTTAAACTTTTTTAACAGACCAGCATCACTGCGATCTTCAGCAAACTGTGGCAGTCTAATGAAAAGTAAGAGCACCATGTCTTTGAGGGCCTGTTCTGCGAATCGTCTGAGTAGCTCATTCAGACGAGGCTCGAAGCAGATCTTGAAACAACTCAACATCATTTCGCAAACACTTTCATTGGTCAGTGCACTTCCTTCAGGACTACGCATTAAAGTATGAAGAACTTCAATTACTCTGAAAAGAGCCACACCGTCCGATGATTGATCAGTGCCCAGAAACCTTGCATGAGTAACAGCATCAGCTATGCTTTCTACAGTGACTGCTAGAGTCGAGTGTGTTGGGTCTGACGGAAAATATTTTTAATTTCCATAAAAAAAAACAACTAAAAATCAAACTTACCAATTAATCCATAAGATAAAAACTTATTGATCGCCACAAGAGCCAAGCTGGTTACAGCCCCTGTTGTTTCCTCGGAGCGAATAACTTCCAAAAATGGAGCCAGAAAGACATTTGGATCGATAAGTCGTAGATCTTCGACGCGATTCAACACTTGTTTTAGATCAACAAACAACCTCATTAGTCCATCTTTTTCTTCGTCCTATTAAAACAATATTTATCCAGTTATTTACTCTTCTACAGGTTAATAATAAAATCATACCACGTATGATGTGGAGCTCCAGCGAGTTCCCCTTCGCATAGCCGTCATCAATGTGGACATTTCGCCACGCACAACGAATATTCCATTACCAGGAAGAGACATTTTTGATGATTTATTTTATCTTGTGCAGCTTTAATCTATTTTCGTTTATTTATTTAATGCTTCAACAATATATTTAATAATGAATGTTCTCCATCATTTCTTTGATAAAATATTTTTTTTCAGTTTTCCTTTTTGACAAGTGAACTCGACGACGACAAATTTTTTTGCCTGTGGTGACGTTCAATGACTTATGTCGAATTCCATTCAACAAAAGATCGAATTTTTATCTAATGTCGAATTCCTTTCAACAAAAGAATCGAATTTTTTTCTAAAAGAATCATTTTTTTTCTGAACAATTCGAATTTTTTCTGTCAAAACAAATCTTGCAAAATTCAAGAAAGATTTTACACCGATTTGCACACACACTAGCAAGATTTGAAATTTCTAACATGTCAAATTGAATGTCGCGGTGTTTTAAGAAAACAAATTGTGTTTTTGGTTGCAACGAATTTTCGGTGAATTTTGTAGTGCGTTGCTTTTCAATTAACAATAATAATATTTTCCAAATTGAATATTTTCTGGATATTTTACTTCAAAATTGTTTCTGTCAAGTGCCACACACACAATCACAAAAAAAATCGATTCTTTTCGTCTTTTCGTATTCCTTTCAACGGCAGAAAAAATTCTATTCTTTTTAACTAGAAGAAAATTCGATTCTTTTGTTGAAAGGAATTCGACATAAAAAGAATCGAATTTTTATTGTCGATGAAAGGAATACGAAAAGAATCGATTTTTTTTGTGATTGTGTGTGTTTGGCACTTGACAGCATCAAATTTTGAAGTAAAATGTCCAGAAAATATTCAATTTGGAAATTATTTAGCCAGTTCCACTGATCAGTGGCCAGTTCAGGTTTCTTGAGATATCTGAGATCTCAGCAATCTCAGAAATCTGAACGTAATTCCTCAGTGAGATTCCTCACTTTTGCTGTCAAAAAGCTGAGACTGAAATTTTTTGGATTCGTTTGCTCAATTATTTTTTGTCGCGGTTGATCAATTTATAAAAACGAGATGGAAAGTGCTTTTGTTTTCTAAAGGAGAAATTTTGTTCAGGTTTCTCCTTCTCCTCAGTGGAGCTGACAGATGTTTGCTCAGTGAGATCTCAGAAACGTGAACTGGCTAATTATTATTATTAATTGAAAAACAACTCACAAACATTTAAGGCTCTCCCAAACCAACGCGAAATCGTAACGAATCAATTCACAATAATAAAAAATATGACAAACACACAACGCTAAACAACAACAAAAAACTGTCGTCGACGAATGTTTCGCGTTGGTTTGGGAAAAATTCACCGAAAATTCGTTGCAACCAAAAACATTGTTTTCATAAAAAAAATTTGTTTTCTTAAAACACCACCGGGGCATTGAATTTGACATTTTTAAAAATTTCAAATCTTGCAAGTGTGTGTGCAAATCGGTGTAAATTCTTTCTTGAATCTTGCAAAATTATGTCGAATTCCTTTCAACAAAAGAATCGATTAAATTAAATCGAATTTTTTTTTAAATGTGATGAAATGTGTGACAGAATTAGAACCACTTCTAAACATTCTCATTTATTAACACATCATGTCAAATCGTGTAGGCTTGGAATATCATATTTTGTTTCCACACTATTAGCCTCAACTACATAAGCCAAAAAAGTGAAAAAGTGCAAAAGTGAAAATTTTTAAATTGATTTTGTGATAGTTTTTCTGACTAGAAAACTTATAAAAATGATGCAGAAAGCTTAAATTTTGGTTTAAAAACAAATTTGTGTATTCTTTTTCACAAAACATTGGCGCTAGCGGTAAAAAAAATATTTTTACTTTTGTACTTCAGTACTTTTTGGCTTATGTAGTTAAGCCTTTATACATGATTTGTTTCACACTTTTTTGACATGTATTAATACTCAGTGGGATAGTGTGAAAGGGCTTTATGTCGAATTCCTTTCAACCAAAGAATCGAATTTTTTCTATCGTTGAAAGTCCCCTTTAACACGAGGAAACAAGTTGCCGGAGATTTTTTTGACGTTTTCTTTTATAGCCTTTTCACACCAAGCCCAAAACGCGGTTTTCGTGAAATTATCGGTTTTGTCGGAAAACCTACATCGAAAACCCAAGTTCTACCATAAATTTTTGGTAAACAACAAGTTTTCGTAAACCACATGTTTTATATAAAACCTCTCGAAAGCTAGTTAAAATTCAAAGTTGAACTAAACAAACAAACCTTTCGAAACATCCACCGCTCAATCAAATGTAAAAAAAAACTGCTGAATTCTGCTGACAAAAGAAATTTTGAGTGTGTTAAGGCACCAGTTATAGCTTTCATTGAAACTCGTCATTGAAAATTTTAATTGTTAGTTTTGAGTCACTTAAAAAGTGAAATCAGTGATTATTTTAATGCAAATTAAAAGCTGATAACTCAATTATTAGCTGCGTTTTATTTTCCCCAGATCCAGATCAGATCAGGAAAATAAAACAACCGAGAATCTCTGTGACATACGTTATATACCCAACTCTTTTTTTCCTTTGTTTTTTTTTTTTATTCGTATACACCCTTTGTCTTTTTTCTTTACACTACTGACGACATTTATAAATTAAGGGTGTGTGTTCAAAATGGATTTGGAAATCCAAATTCAAAACAAAGTTGGGTCTTGTGTTGTTTTTGTAATACATGTATTTTTGTAAGTAAATCCAATCTGGTTCGGATCTTGGGGAAAATAAAACACAGCTATTATTTCTAGTGAAAAATTCATGACTTTCTTTATTTCAATGATTGAACTACCTTATCATTGATCATTGAAATCTTAGAAATCGTTTTAAGTGAAAGGTAGGGAGACACACAACTGTGTTTGACGCTAATTACACGACTCGTTTTTTCAGTTGTTTTTCCTTTTGTCAAATGAAATCTCCCCGGTCAACGATTTGAGGAGATTTTTTTGAATTTCTTTTTCACATACAAGATAGTACGTGTGTTCAACCAATTTACTTTAAAAAGAAACAACAGATAGTCTCTACGTCTTTGTTTCTTCGTGTGAAAGGTACAAGAGATTTTTAAGGAAATTAAAAGAAAAAGTCAAAAAAATATACGGCAACTTGTTTCCTCGTGTGAAAGGGGACTTTCAGAGAATTTCACCCCCACTCCTCCAAATTTGACAGTTTTCCAGATTTAGTCCGAGAAGTACCCGAACAAACCTATGACGTTCTGCCAAAAATTCCGAAAAAAAACAATTTGTCAGTCGTCAATTCAATTTCATTAAAATCAAATTTTCCGTATTACATTTTTCAAGTCGTGTGTCGTGTCCGATCAGAAGTACAATAGAAAGCGAGAAATAATATTTTTTTTCCAAAAAGTTAAAATATATATTAATTTAAACTATAACTGCAGTTTAAAAACAAAGCAAAATGGGCAACACAGATTCGAAATTAAATTTTCGCAAGGCTATAGTTCAACTTACTACGAAAAATCAAACTATCGATTCCAATGATGATGTTTTCTGGGATCAATTCTGGAATGGCCACAGTACGAACCTGGAAGATGTATTTGCCTTGGTTACAGCTGCTGAAATTCGAAATTTGCGCACTGAAAATCCTTCAAACTTGGCTACTCTTTGCTACAAAGCCGTTGAAAAGTTAGCAGCTGCGGTAGATAGCAGCTGTCGAACTCAAGCCGAACAACAGTGCGTCCTTAATTGCGTGCGGTTGCTAATCCGGATTTTACCATACATATTTGAGGATGCTGAATGGAAACATTTCTTCTGGTCATCATTGCCCGGTTCCAATGACAACCAAAAAGAGAACACTTCAGAAACTCCACTCGCTCAGAGTTTGCTCAATGCCATTTGTGATTTACTCTTTTGTCCAGATTTCACTGTTCTTGTAACAAGAAAATCAGGGCCCGAGAAGGCCGACGAATTGGCTAACATTGATTCATGCGAATACATCTGGGAATCGGGAGTGGGATTCGCCCATTCGCCCCCAAAAAATGCTCATATGGAAAGGCGGCGCTCGGAACTTCTTAAACTGCTGCTAACTTGCTTTAGTGAACCAATTTATAGACTACCAAATCAAACAGAGGAACCTAATAAATGGATAGCGTATTTTACAAGCGCCGACAATCGTCATGCGCTGCCGTTGTTTACATCGTTTCTAAATACCGTCTGTGCGTATGACCCTGTTGGCTTTGGTGTCCCCTACAATCACTTACTTTTCTCAGACACGACAGAGCCTCTGGTCGAAGCATGTCTTCAGATTCTTATCGTAACCCTTGATCATGATATGATCATGCATTCGGGAGGAAACTTCGACGAAGGATTCGGAGATAATCTGTTTATAAACTATTTATCTAGAGTACATCGCGATGAGGATTTTTTATTTATTCTAAAAGGAATTACAAGACTCCTTAATAATCCACTCGTTCAAAACTATCTTCCGAATTCCACCAAACGCCTACATTGTCATCAGGAATTGCTGATACTTTTCTGGAAGATATGTGACTATAACAAAAAGTTCCTGTATTTTGTTCTTAAAAGCAGTGATGTTCTAGATATCCTCATACCGATACTATATCACTTGAATTATTCCCGAGCCGACCAGTCTCGTGTGGGACTCATGCATATTGGGGTCTTCATTCTCTTGCTGCTCTCTGGGGAAAGGAACTTTGGCGTTCGCCTCAATAAACCCTATACAGCTACAGTACCCATGGATATTCCTGTTTTCACAGGAACCCATGCTGATCTCCTGATAACAGTGTTCCACAAGATTATCGCTACTGGACATCAGAGGCTCCAACCTCTTTTCGATTGCCTACTGACTATTCTCGTTAATGTGTCGCCATATTTGAAAACCCTGTCAATGGTTGCCAGCGTGAAATTATTGCATCTTCTAGAAGCTTTTAGCACACCTTGGTTTCTATTGTCGGCGCCGTCTAATCATCATTTGGTATTTTTCCTTCTCGAAATCTTCAATAACATCATTCAATACCAGTTCGATGGTAATTCAAATTTGGTATATACTATCATTCGGAAAAGGCATGTGTTTCATGCTATGGCGAATCTTCCCTCGGACATGGCTGGAATTGCGAAGTGTTTAAGCACAAGGAAATTCGGTAAATTCAACCTTCCACCAGTGCCTGAGGCTATGGTTAGACAAATCGCATCTACAGTATCAGTTGCGCAAGAGGATCCGCTCACGGAAGAAGAGTCTGAAGTTGAATCAATTGATAATAAAGATGAATTGACTATGGAAGGGTCACGACCAGCTCTACCAGCAGAGCCGGGAACGCTTAAAACTTCTCTGCTCGATACACCAGGCATAAATCAAATGACTGAACGTGAAACTGCACATCCGAGTAGTCCACCCGAAGGAACTGTTCCAATTGAGGGATCAGCAGCAGTGGTAGCGGTGCAGAAATCCCCGTCTGAATCACGGCCAGGCACACCACCTGCCAAAGATTTGACATCAAAATTGTCAATAACTACACGTAGTAGCATTCGAATGGCGCCATCAAGTCAAGATCGCTGGACTCCCACACCTGAATGGATTGTATCTTGGCGTTCCAAATTACCGCTGCAGACAATTATGCGATTGCTACAGGTTTTGGTACCACAAGTGGAAAAAATATGCATCGACAAAGGACTTACAGACGAATCTGAAATTTTAAAGTTTCTTCAGCATGGAACACTGGTGGGTTTACTGCCGGTGCCCCATCCAATTTTAATTAGAAAATATCAGGCGAATAGCGGCACCACTGCTTGGTTTAGGACGTACATTTGGGGTGTCATTTATTTAAGGAATGTCGAACCAGCGATATGGTATGATACAGAAGTTAAATTATTTGAAATTCAAAGAGTGTAAATTTAGTTCTTAAATTAATATATGTAATAATTATATATGTTCGCATAAAGTATTTCAAAGGAAGCATTTTAAAAGCAGCATTTAAAAGCATGTTATTTTATTCTTCAAATTTTGTTAAACCTATTTATATTCTTTGTTTTTGTCAATATATATGTTTTTGATTTTTGTTTGCACGATGTGCAAAATGTGCACAGATGTGTAAATACCAACCTAATGTTTAAAAAGAACTGTGAGCGCTTGAGTAAATAGTAGTTTTGGGTAATACACAATAGGATAGGAAAACGAGTAACAAAATAGAGGATTCTTAGTTTAAAAGTTGTTATTTTTATTACTAAGCATTAACATATTTTTAATTTAAAGGGCAACATAAAAATAAATCATATTACTTGTTTTGTAATTTGTTTTGCAGGTTAAATGGCAAAAAAAAAAAACAATTTATTAATTTTGAAAAAGAACGATTTTTCTAGTTTTACAATTACTATTGTGGCACGGGAACATTTTGAAAACTCCGTTCATAGAAAAATATTTAATTAAATTTGCCTTAATGAATTTAGTTATTTAACAATTTACTGTCTTAGGGGAATATTGAGTTTATATTTTCATTTGAAAAGCTTCAAGCAGCGTTAAACTTGTGAAACCAACATTTTAGCAAATAAAAATGTAACCCAAGGGAGTTCAGGTTTTCTGAATAAAATTGTGAGATAAATTTAAAACACAACATTCGAAATAACATGAAAAAACAAATTAATTTTGGCGAAACAATCTAGAATTTACATTACTCTGAATTTTTATGATTTTCGGTGCATTGTCACCCTTTCTTGGACAACAGTAATGTGGATGGCCCGCTTCGTGGGTTCAAAGGATTTTAATTCACTTCTCGGTCCCCTGCCCCGCCCGCGCAACTTGACTTAAGGCACGTTCAGTCGCTAGCCGTTGCTAAGGCTTAAAATAAATTTAAATGTATGTGACACGTGAAAGCTTAATTTTAACAGTGTTTCCTTCAGAAATGTATAGCTAGAGCCGCTAATTTCTACCAAAAAATTTCCCAAATCAATAAAAGAGAATATAACATAATTTGACGTTGTCCGTATGATACACATATTTAACAAAAAGTGAATACCAAAACTATCAGCCCTATTCTGCTAAACGGGAAATCGAACGTTTGATTCACGTTCGCTCGTCGTCTCAATTCTGCTAAACGTCGTGGGAACTGCTTTACTAGCCCTTATTTCGAATATTTAGATTTAAATGAAATGTCACATTCATAATAGGCATGTTCAGGAAAATGAGATCTCGGATATCACGGCAATCTCAGTTGCATAAACAGGATTCCTCAGCTAAATTTCTTAGCTTTGCTGTCAAAACTCCTAGGGAAAAAAACTTGGATTCGCTTGCTCACTTTTTGAGTGAGAAAAATCTCTAAGATCTCATTTTTCAGAACACGCCAAATATTTTTTCTATTTCAAAAATGTATTTCAAAAGAGAAGACTTTTTGCAAACAAGCCAAATAGACAATAGATAGTATTGCGATTTTTTTGAGATTTCCAATCAAATCCGGGAGTGGTGGTAATCAAAAGCTACGAAGTGACATACGCAAAAGAACACACGACGTTATGAATATGCCCGATGAAACGTAAGAATTTAAGAAATATTCCCAGTTACCATTATTTAACACGTATGAAACTTTAGGTTCATTAAAAACTTTCGGCTTAATAAACAGGCTCTTTAGTACGTTTTATCACTTTTGGAATCCGATCTATCTCCTTTTTTCAGAGCAGCCTCTGCAATTTTTTGTAGAAGGCAGTTAGCAGCACTGTGTTGATAAAGACTTTAGCGTCTGTATAGCGCAACTGACCTTCAGTAAAATTCTTAAGCAGGTTTTGTGAAGCTTGGAAAAACAGTTTGTGTTCAAAGCAGATAACCATGCAAATGAAGGAGGAGGAGAAACTTGAAGCCAAAGATTGGTTATTTTCTTCCTAAAAAAATTATTTATTAGAAAAGATATAAAATTTTAAAATATACCCATTTTTACTCACATTTTTTTCAATATTCAGCTTTTGAAAATGACAAACGCAACAAATCAATTGCGGATGTAAAACTGACAATTTTTATAGAGCTAATCGATTCGAAAGTATAGTAGAATACAAATTGATGAGTTTCGAACAAACATTCCCCCGACGTTTATCAGAATAGTGCTGTATATTATTTTTTGCGTGTAAAGTATCCAAGCAAAGTAAGGAAAAGCACACAAATTTAAGATCGTGACTGCGTTATATTAAACAAAAACCAAAATTGCAACTTTTAATCAAAACAAAAATTAAAAGCAAAGAATTTAGTTTGTTTCGTCGAAAATTGATATTATTTAAAAATAATGTACCGCCCTATTTTGCTGAACGTAGACATGAAAGGTTGTTTATTCTGAGAGAAACGATTGCTCCAAAATGGGATCAAAATGAAATTTAAACAATTAGATTCTCTTGATGATTGCAAACAAAAACGTCTGTTAAAATTTGTACAAAAAAAAATCAGAAGATTAAAAAAAAATGTGACGCATGTTGAATACGTGAATCGAAAGTTTCGATCGAATCGAATATCAATAAGGCTGATAATCAGTTTTATAAAGCAGCTGAAACTAAACGATAATTTCCATACAAAAATTGAAACAACGAAATCATAAACGACAAATTTCGTTTTAATTTTTGTTCTGCAGTACGCTGTTCAACGAGCATATTATTTGGCGAAGTCTCCACTCTTTTTCGGACTGAATTATTTGCACAAACCATTAATTGTCTGCGGAAAAGTGAAATTCGAATTTTATTTGTAATTTTATTTGTAATTTTATTTGTTGTTTCTTTGATTACAGCATAGGTTTCTGTGATTTTTTTCTTTTTTTTAATTTTCCTTTTGCAGTCGGTGATATAAATTTTTTCGTAGTCGTTTCGTTTGCGTTTTTGTTATCGATTTGAAGACCAATATTTCAAAAGAGAAGACTTTTTGCAAACAAGCCAAATTTAAGACAATAGATAGTATTGCGATTTTTTTGAGATTTCCAATCAAATCCGGGAGTGGTGGTAATCAAAAGCTACGAAGTGACATACGCAAAAGAACACACGACGTTATGAATATGCCCGATGAAACGTAAGAATTTAAGAAATATTCCCAGTTACCATTATTTAACACGTATGAAACTTTAGGTTCATTAAAAACTTTCGGCTTAATAAACAGGCTCTTTAGTACGTTTTATCACTTTTGGAATCCGATCTATCTCCTTTTTTCAGAGCAGCCTCTGCAATTTTTTGTAGAAGGCAGTTAGCAGCACGGTGTTGATAAAGACTTTAGCGTCTGTATAGCGCAACTGACCTTCAGTAAAATTCTTAAGCAGGTTTTGTGAAGCTTGGAAAAACAGTTTGTGTTCAAAGCAGATAACCATGCAAATGAAAGAGGAGGAGAAACTTGAAGCCAAAGATTGGTTATTTTCTTCCTAAAAAAATTATTTATTAGAAAAGATATAAAATTTTAAAATATACCCATTTTTACTCACATTTTTTTCAATATTCAGCTTTTGAAAATGACAAACGCAACAAATCAATTGCGGATGTAAAACTGACAATTTTTATAGAGCTAATCGGTTCGAAAGTATAGTAATACAAATTGATGAGTTTCGAACAAACATTCCCCCGACGTTTATCAGAATAGTGCTGTATATTATTTTTTGCGTGTAAAATTTACTGCCTGGCTATTTATCCAAGCAAAGTAAAGAAAAGCACACAAATTTTAGATCGTGACTGCGTTATATTAAACAAAAACCAAAATTGCAACTTTTAATCAAAACAAAAATTAAAAGCAAAGAATTTAGTTTGTTTCGTCGAAAATTGATATTATTTAAAAATAATGTACCGCCCTATTTTGCTGAACGTAGACATGAAAGGTTGTTTATTCTGAGAGAAACGATTGCTCCAAAATGGGATCAAAATGAAATTTAAACAATTAGATTCTCTTGATGATTGCAAACAAAAACGTCTGTTAAAATTTGTACAAAAAAAAATCAGAAGATTAAAAAAAAATGTGACGCATGTTGAATACGTGAATCGAAAGTTTCGATCGAATCGAATATCAATAAGGCTGATAATCAGTTTTATAAAGCAGCTGAAACTAAACGATAATTTCCATACAAAAATTGAAACAACGAAATCATAAACGACAAATTTCGTTTTCATTTTTGTTCTGCAGTACGCTGTTCAACGAGCATATTATTTGGCGAAGTCTCCACTCTTTTTCGGACTGAATTATTTGCACAAACCATTAATTGTCTGCGGAAAAGTGAAATTCGAATTTTATTTCTTGTTTCTTTGATTACAGCATAGGTTTCTGTGATTTTTTTCTTTTTTTTAATTTTCCTTTTGCAGTCGGTGATATAAATTTTTTCGTAGTCGTTTCGTTTGCGTTTTTGTTATCGATTTGAAGACCACATAAAATTTTCGTTTCGCTTCAGCTGCGTACTAGACTTAATGTTTAAAAATATTGAATTTTATGTTCTTAGAAACAAATTGCTAGAAAGGTTTTTATTTTAACTAAATTTGTTTTGAAAAAATCATATTTTTGGCGCTTTTGCTGTTTTTAACAATGGTTTATCTAACCGCCATATTATTGACTCTATAAATCTAAACGAAAACTTAAAACCGGATATATTTATTTTGAATTTATATTAATTTACATCCGGACAAACCAAATTTTTAAAAGCGACAACTCGAACTAATATCCATTTATTCAAAAACAATTTTATGAACTGATTGCAATTATACCCATCAAGTTGAAAACAAAAATTAAAGGCCACAGTTCTTAATATAGAAAAGATATTTATTAATCTTCCTTCCAAAATGTGCAATTTCTTTCTTTTTTTTCGTATTAGTGCTTATTAGAAGGAAAATCATTAAATTATTACTAAGCTTAGTTTTAATGGTTTGCCTATATTTTTCGAAATCTTCTTCGGTATTTTTTCCCAAATTTGAAACCTTATTCCTAATTATTTATTAACGTTATTATATTTTATACATATTTAAGTTATTCTATGAAAAATATTTACTTTAATAGTGTTTGGTAAACATTATCGATCTGCCTACGTTCTGCAATTACTCTCGCATCGACAAAATCACTCGAGAAACGATCAAAATTGAAACAAATCGCATGAGTTTTGTTCCATTTTTCAACGTTTCTCGACCAATTTTAACGATGCGAGAGTTACAGAACGTAGGCACTGAAATCATTATACAGAATATGTTCTTATGGCCAGTATTTTCATGAATAATCATCTGTGAAAATAATTTTAAATAAATTCACTGTGAACAAACTGGGCCCATTTCACAGATCATACATCACATACATTTCATACAACAATCAACACTTTCATACATCATACACATCATACAATTTTCTGTTTCTCAGATTTCATTGGAAGTGTTGTATGTTATTTTTTTTGTTGTATGACGTGTATGATTTTGACATTTCATTATTATTACGTGTCAAGTTAAAATAAATCTCAATTTTTTTTTGCGAAGTAAATTATAGTGTTTGTTGCTGAAATAAAAGTAAATTATAATAATTTATAATAATTTTTAAAATAATAAGAAAAATTAAAAACAATAATAAATAAGTCATCACAATTTACCATTTTTCTAATTCAAAAATGACTTACTTTTGTATATTTTCGTTTGTTTACGTTCATTTTGTCCTTACACTTTTAACAGTTACAACAAATTTATATGCCGTATGAAAATTGAAATGTATGAAAAGTTTGAGGTTAATTTGCCGTATGATGTGTATGATAAATTTCTGAGAAACAGAATCATACAACATTCCAATATTTCTAGTGTAATCTCCGGTCATACATTAAGTCTGTTCCATACCCAGTTTCAAACAGTTTCAGACTGCCAGATTTAGTCATTTTTAGTCCGAAGTCGTTCCAGACTTCAAAAGTTGTGCTAATTCTTACAAAAGAGAGCGCGCTCGAGAGAGTAAAACATTTCCCCTTCTTAACAGTTTTAGTCCGAGGAATTTCTTCTGGCTATTTCTGGGCTGGATGTCAAATGCCTGGTTGCCGTATGTAAGATGACGTAATTTGTCAGTTGAGTACAAATATCAATGTCGGACAAGGGTTGCCCAAGTGTTTTAGTTTTGAAAGATAAGCATACTTTTTATTATTTTATTAATCTTTTAAAAAATGTACGTCAATAAACAAAACTATTTCTTAAAAAGAAAATTTAAAATTGACAATTGAGTATTACCTATATTATATGGTGCTACTTGAAGAAAAACACGCCTAAGCTTCATAATTTAATGTATAATTAAAGATTTGTTTGTTTGAATATTAATATACTTGATGTAAGCTTGTACGTTTATTCTCTGTTAATATTTTATTTTCTTGGGATGTGATACATTATCGATTTTGATTAAGATTTATCACTGATCTACGGCAACCATAGTCGAATATATTTTTTGACGTTTAAAAAGTAGTCCAATTTAGTGCGAAAACCGTTCCAGACATTTTTTCAGTTTTCTATGTTCCTGTTTACATAGGCATTTTACTGAAGGGCGCATCCAGTGAGACAGGTAGATTTTATGTACGTGGAAACGAGAAGGATTTTGGGATGGATTTTACCCTTCTCGTTTCTACGCACACATAAATCTACCTGTCTCACTGGTCGCGCCTTTCAATAAAATGCCTATGTAAACAGGCACATTGTTGTATGCCAGTTGATCATAAAACAAATTGGGTTTTTCCAAAAACTATCTTTGTATTTTCTCTTTCTAATTTTGACAGTTCAAAACAATAGGGGTATTCCCGATGCGATGCAAACTGGTCTTGTATCATTGCAAAAGTGCAAAGTTTGTTTTTTACAATGGGGTTAGGGTATAGCAATTTTACACTTTTGCATTTTTACAATGATATAAGACCAGTTGCATTGGATCGGGAATACCCCTAATAAAAACAAAACATGTGATATCAAACTTGGAGAAATGTAAACAAATGCTTTTTCAGTGCAATGTGGATTTTTAATATTTTCTGTGATTTTTGTTTATATAAATAAGCTTGATGAGTTATTGAAGTTGATTTTTTGTTAAATTGGCGTTATAACCATCGTTTTATACGTTTTTATTGGAAAACAAACAAGCACTATATTATAAAAATATTTGTCGTTTGTTTACCTTTCTACAAGTTCAGACCAGCTGTTTCCTATTTGTTTTTTGCTTGTTTGAAACTGACGGCTGGTGGAAAAGCCCAATCTGAGAAACAGAAATCATACAACAGAACTGTCAAAATCATACAATCCTTGCGTTCGGTAAACTATCAGATAGGCTATCCACGCATCCAAAAATTTTCAGATACGTTGAGTTGTTTTTGCATCAGCTGTTTTGTCACAAGGGATTACAACAACACAAACCTATCCGGATAGCTTTGGATTGATCCCCGAACGTGACCAATGTATGTGATGAATGATCTGAGAAATGGCACAGTTTCACAGTGAAGTAAAAGCTCTTCCACACTATCCCACTGAGTATTAATACATGTCAAATTGAAAGTGAGAAAGAATTCCATGCTACTGCCAAATGTGTGGGAGAGAAATATCCTTTAATTTTTTTACAACACACAACAGCTTAATTTAACCTCATTAAAAATGTGATGAAATGTGT
This sequence comes from Epistrophe grossulariae, assembly GCA_929447395.1. Classification (NCBI taxonomy): domain Eukaryota; kingdom Metazoa; phylum Arthropoda; class Insecta; order Diptera; family Syrphidae; genus Epistrophe; species Epistrophe grossulariae. Next base: position 84,879,102 of record OV839566.1, read on the forward strand.
GATAGAATTAGAACCATTTCTAAAAATTCTCATGTATTAACGCATGTCAAATGGTGTAGCTGGAATATCATGCTGTGTAAGATGAGCTCTCATATTTTGTTTCCACACTATTATACATGATTTGTTTCCCACTTTTTTGGCATGTGTTATTACTCAGTGGGATAATGTGGAAGGGCTTTAAAGCTAAACTAATTCCCAATTTCACAGTGTAAACTTATGGGAATAGGTGACACTTAAGTCTCCCATGTTGGCCACTTAAAATACACTTAGACGCTGATTACTTGAAGACTTTTTTCGGTTGTTTCGTCTTTCGTCTTTTTGACAGCTTGGGTGAGGGGTGTAGAAATGTAGAGGGAATGAGGTAACGAAAGGAGGAATGAAAATTTGAAGATTTTTTCTGGTTGAACATTGACGTTTATAGTTTGACAACCGAATAGAGTTGAGCGGTGAGCAGATGTCAGCAAAAGTCGTAGTTGATAGAAAAATGATCGATATTCAGGTATCGATTTTAAAATAAAATAAATCGATTACAAAAAATTTAAAAAATGCAAATAAAATGGTTTTTGTAAATCGAATGCAAAGAATGAAAATCCAAAAACGCGTCCATTGTTGTTTATGTGTTGTTTCTACAAAAAAACATAATTCTCTTTGATATTAAACGTGTGAAATTATATTATTTTCGATTGACTAATGACTGGATAGATTCAAAGGAAATTTGACAAAGAAATCGATTATTTCATGGACAAGGAATATAAATATAATAAATATAATAATAATTAAGTAGTTTTGCCTAACGGTCCATTGATTTCTAAGTCTGCGCCTACGTTTTGTACTCCCAGATCGATAAAATTGGTCGAGAAACCATAAAAAATGCAACAAAACTTAAAAAGGCTACAAATATGAACAAAAAGTGATGAAAACACATTTTTATTTACAACAACTGTTTAATAACAACGTGTTGTTTTCATTGACAACCACGTGTTGTTATTGCTGTTTTCGTCGTCGCCACCGAAAATTCGCGTTGGTGTGGGGTATCCTTAAATCCACCGCAAAATTTTTATTCCTCAAAATAACGAAAGAGTCTTCACTAAAGCCTAGTACGCTGCTGATGCGAAACGAAAATTTCCTGTGATCTCCAAACAGACAACGAAACGCTTGCGAAAACACAACGGAAAATATTCTTGGAGAGTTTCACTAATTCCAAAAACAAAATCAAACATAAACGCAAAAAATCAGAGAAACCCATGATGTAAAAAAATGATAAACAAAAAAAAAACCCAAATAAAACCCAAATGTCATTTTTCCGCACACAATAAATAGTTTGTATAATTAATTCAGTGCGAAAAAGGAGCGGAGACTTCTCCAAATAATCTGCTACAATTATGAATTTCGCTCTTCGAACAGCGTACTGCAAAACGAAAAGCAGAACGAAATTTTCCGTTTATGATTTCGTTGTGTCATTTTTGTATGGGATTTTTCGTTTCGCATCAGCAGCGTACTAGGCTTAATGAAAAAAAAACCATGTAATCACGACGATGTGTTGATGAACATGTCGTTGAATGTGAACGACATGTTCATCAACACGTGTCGTGTCGTTAGATTTTTGTAATGTGAACGACATGTTCATCAACACGTGTCGTGTCGTTAGATTTTTGTAATGTGAACACCAGTCGAACGACTATCGATCAAGCAAGCTCTGTAGTTGAAATTTTTTGATAATTTGCCCTGTCGAACGACCGGTGTAGTAAATGTGAACTCCAGTCGGACGACCGAAAATTTAATTGTATATCTTATTTCTATTTTTTTGCCTAAAATAAAAAGAGAATATGTATATTGAAATGCGAGTAAAAAAATAAATTAAAAGTAGAAACAAATAAAATTAATGCGCTAGTATTGGTGAAAATAATGAAATTTTCCCCATGTTTGCTCTTTGAAAAATTATTTTCAAATGATGTCGGTACGGAAGTCGTTAAATGTGAACGCTAGCAAAACGACTCGGGTCCGTTTTTTTATATATAATATATTAAAAAAAATAAAACAAATAAATGTAATGTAAAAGACATAATAAAAATATAAATGTATACATTTTCGCTTGAAGTTATAAAATAATAATATATTATCGATACACCTATTCGTAACGCTGTAAATTTAGATTGTAAACATTTTAATTAATATCACAAATTCATTAATCCAAAAAACCGAATAAATAAATATTCATACATACTTTATGCTAAAAATATGTTTAATTCCTTATTTTTTTGGGAAAAGTTTGACATTAATCACATCAGTGTAGAGTTTTAACAGAGAGGCGAAGAAGGCGAGTTTTCTAGGTCTTAACACCCAAGGATAAAAATAAGGAAACAAAAATATGCACAAAACCATGAAAAACGAAGTGCCATTGAAGTTAATAATTTAAAAGTCGACACAGAATTAATATCTTTCAAACACAATGTTTTATCGAAATTTTTAAAGGACCTAATATGTTGCGGCTGCCCACCAGGAAGAAAAAATTTATATTTACAGATTCAGATTCATTTATTGAGACTTAATAAAAAAGTGTTTACATTTGGTCTGAAATAATACGAAAGTATTATAGTAACATTAATGAAAAGTAGGAGGCTATAACGTATGGCACTCACAAGTTTGATTATGATAAAGATAACATAGCTCATATAATTTATAACTATATATAAAAAATATATAGTCATTCTGCTCTTGCTCAGGAGCAATATTTCAGTTACGTGTTGGCTGTTGCAACGGATAAAAAATATACATACATATATACAATACCTACAAATACAAATACCTTATAAACTAATATGCCATAGAATACATTTATATACATAAAATTTCGTGTTATAGAGCGAGAACGCTCTATGTAGAATTTCCACATTTAATGAAATCACTTTTACATGAATAGGTATAATTAATTAAAATAACTGTTTTGATTATTTTACATTCACTTATTTAACAGTTACATTAAAAAAATAAATTACTGGCAATGAAAATAAAGAAAACGATATGTACAAAAGTCATTAATTACAATTAAAACATTAATGATTTAACACATTACGATTATGTATATTGTTTTTTTTTCTTTTTTTCGATTATGATGATGATTTACCCATCTGGGTTCACAGGGTGATGGCCTCGCCTGGAGAATCTGTCAGCTTGCGCTGCGTCTGTTGCTAGTAGAAACTTTCTAGCTGTAGTCCGTTTTAACGGTAAACTGAGTAAAGGGGTTAAGTTCCAGTCTGGTGACGATGAACAGGAACTAAGTTGTTGAAGATAGAAATCTCCAGATTACCAAGCAGGTATCCTCCTCCAAAGAAACTGCCTGGTAGACCGTTTTGACGGTAAACGGGAACGGTATAGGCCTGGCACGAGGCACACGAACTAATCAGTTGCTGGAGAAGCCTCTCCTGATGCCATGCAGAAATCCCCTTCCCAAAGAACTCTGCCTGGTGGTAGATCACTTTCACGGTGAGTGTGAACGAGTGTAATAAAAAAAAACTACTGGAGTAAAATCTCCGGAAAATGCACGGTGTGCAAGGCACGACCGGCCACGTTGCGCTCTCAAGTCTCAAACCAAACTCGATTTATATTTACAAATAAATTCACTTTTGACGTTTGGATTAAAGTGTCAAAACGAAAGACGAGTACGATGTAGAATGAGTGTGTTCAGGCACGGCGACCACGAAAGGTAGATGGTTCAGGTATGAGATGAATAGGAATTTTTTCGAATTCGGTGTTTTGGGAGTCTATAGCCGCGTTTTATTATCTACGGATCTAGATCGGGATCATCTTTTAACACGTAATACAACAACAACTTTGGATCCTGCTCTGTTTCTCATACTACGTTTACAAGGAGAATTAAATCCGAATCGAATCAGGATTTAGGTATTTGTATACCGGATCGAATCCGGATTACTCTATCAGCTCCGCGAGCGGGATCGGATCGAAAATAGAAATGTATATCTAGATCGAAGAATTAAGGAATCGAGATTACAGCGGCTTGTTGGTGTGTGTGTGGTATTTTGTATTTTGTTTCCAATCTGATTGCGGTGATTACACACACACAATAAAAGCAAGAGTGTCACTTCGATTCCATTTCAATTCTATCTTTCGATCCGGCATCGTCATTCGTCATATACCTCGATCGAACATTCGATTCATATTGAGTCCCATCCGTGGATCCGCTCATGTAAACGTATTAATAGAGAAATATATTATCTAGAGAACCGACTTCAGGGCTTTTTCTCTTTCAACCTACAAGCTGCAATGAGAGATTTCCTCCACAAGGGTGAGCATGTGTTGGTTGCCCTAATGCATTTTAAATGGAACGCGCCAACACAATGACACTGTTGTGGATATTGCTCAGTTTTGCTCAAATAAATTGAAAAGGTCGTTATGTATTCAAAAAATAAAGCCGTTGAATTCAAAAATTGGAAATTGAAATTAAATTTTAGTAAAATTTCTTTTTGTAACCCTTTATCAATATAAATTATAAGAAATATCGTTTATTTTTCAAAACAGGCATTTTTTGGATGAATGTTTACCACTTTTTGGTTTGTATCTTTTTCACGAATGCTTTATAAAATCTCAAAACTATACAGATGATAGATATTGTTTATCTACTTGCTTTGTAAAATTTTAAGATTTTTCGAAATTTTTTTAACCAAGATATTGACATATTTATGTTGTTTTATTTATCACCTCATAACTCTTAAGTTATTGCATTTACAGGATTAGTTTTTTTTTAAATTCGCATTTGATATATAATACATAACTGTACACCCTACACGACCTTCACAATAGTTAAACAGGAAACCAAAAAAAATCTCGGAAAAATTGAAAAAAATGGGGTACCTAGTTGTTCCTTGCCAACCGACGTGTTTCAGTTGAGAATTGCCCAATTTTTGCTAAATTTGAAAAACAGCCGATTTGCGGTCATTTAAATGCTTATATCTTTGAATCCAATGGTCGGATTTTGAAAATTTAAAATTCAAATTAAAGCCAGAATGACAGTCGAGTACCAGCCGTTCAAAATTTCATACTAAACAAATGTAATTAATTTTTTGGAGAATAATTTTCATCGAGGCAAAGGTAACGAAAAAGAAGAATACACAAGAAACAAATAAAAAAAAGTTTGCTACTAAGAATATACTGGTTGGAGGGAGATAACAAACATAACCTTGGCAAATTGGGTTCGCATCGGGAAAAAATTTGCTATACATATGTAGGTATGCACGTTTGTGGTAGGTATTTTTCATTCATTATTTGTTAAGGTGCCTTCATATGCTTAGTTTGGTTGGCTGATAACTTTTATTCTAATAGTCGGATCGTTAAGGTTGAGGTCTTTAAATTCAGGTTGAATATCAGGCTAAATATTTTTAACAAAATCATTGCAGAGTAACATAAAAGTATGTTTACAATAAAATATGTGTAAGATACAATATATTATTAATTATCATTAATCATTAATATTGTCTATTAAGGTAGCCATTTCTCTTTCTTTCTTTTACAATCTTTAAAGCTGTTGACCATAGTTAAAAATCTATTGTATCTTACACATACTGTATATGTATTGTAAACATACTTTTATGTCACTCTGCAATGATTTTGTAAAAAATATGTAGCCTAAAATATTCAACCTGAATTTTAAGACCTCAACCTTAACGATCCGACTATTAGAATAAAAGTTATCAGCCAACCAAACTAACCATATGAAGGCACCTTAACAATTAATAATGAATGAAAAATACCTACCACAAACATGCATACCTACATATGTATAGCAAATTTTTTCCCGATGCGAACCCAATTTGCCAAGGTTATGCCGCTGTTTGTGCAAACACTACACCGTCTTTAGAATAACTATCTCCCTCCAACCAGTATATTCTTAATAGCAAACTTTTTTTTATTTTTTTCTTGTGTATTCCTCCTCTTCGTTACGTTTGCCTCGATGAAAATTATTCTGCAAAAATTAATTAAATTTTTTATAGCTGGTACTCGACTGTCATTCTGGCTTTAATTTGAATTTTAAATTTTGAAAATCCGACCATTGGATCCAAAGATATAAGCATTTAAATGACCGCAAATCTGGTGTTTTTCAATTTTTCAACTTTTTGAGCTCCTGGCACCAATTGTTGTTGTATCAACAATTCACACGTATTCACGGACAGGGAATTTAAGAGAGTTTTCTCTCATTGAGCTAAAATAAAATTGGAGGGTGTTTTAGGCAAGGGGGGTACGAGTCGGTTCTCTAGATCACAGTACACATATTAAAGGTAATATATTGCGCAGGTTGTCAAAGTCGGAAATGTCAAAAAATTAAAAATGGCTGTTCGAGTGACCACAGGAACTCAACGCGCATCATTAGAAACAACAACAAAATATTGAAATTAGACAAGGAAAGGGGCACTGAATCCACCATTTTACCACCATAATACCTCGATTTTGACAGATGCGCAGAACTGAACAAAAATGAAAACGCTAATGATATTACCTTTAATATGTGTACTGTGCTCTAGATAATATAGGTACTCTATGCTCTGTATCTAGATCTATTTTAAAGATCCGAAAATAAGTTTTAACTCTTTTTAGTCGGTAGGGAGTACAAACTGTAGTGTAAAGAAAGAAGACATTATCTTCATGAAAAATAAACAAACATACGAAAAAAGAGATGAGCATACAACACTGTTGTCATTATGGATCCGTATCGTTTTATTTTCATGGGATGATCCTGATCCAGATCCGTAGATAATAAAACACGGCTTATATAACTTTCTTTGAGGAGGAGGATATCGGGAGGAGGGCCTCTAATGATAACATGTCATGATTACAACGGCTCTCATGTACCTAATCTCCGCCTTGAAATAGAGGTTAATGCAGGTTTTCGAAAACAAGATAATAAGGGTATTCATGCAACGTCGGAAAAGCATCGTAAACGTGGTAAACGTCTTAAAGTTTACGACGTCGTAAACGAACTGTCAAAATTTGTATGGGAAATCTTTTCACACAAATCTTAAACTTTAAGACACAAATTTGTGTCTTAAACGAAGATGGTAAACATAGTAAACATGGTAAACTCTCGTAACCTTAGAAGAAGAAATCATCAGGTCGAATACTGATTCGACCTGATGGAGTAGCAGCTCCGAAACGCGTCGTCGTCACAAAAAATAAAAAAGTTGTAAATTTTAAAATAAAAACTTAAAATAAATAAATATTTATATATAAAAAATTGTGTAATTGTTTATTATTTTATTTAAACAAATAAAGTGTATTATACAACTTGGAGACAAAAAACCCAAATCATGTATAAAAAAGAAAAACGCCCTTAGACAAAAGAATCGAATTTTTAATTTTTTTTCTGAACAATTCGAATTTTTTCTGTCAAAACAAATCTTGCTAATTTTGCAAGATTCAAGAAAGATTTTACACCGATTTGCACACACACTTGCAGGATTTGAAATTTCTAATAAGTCAAATTGAATGTCGCGGTGTTTTAAGAAAACAATTTTTTTTTTGATGAAAACAAAGTGTTTTTGGTTGCGACGAATTTTCGGTGAATTTATAGTAAATATTTGTGCATTGTTTTTCAATTAATAATAATAATAATTTCCGAATTGAAAATTTTTGGACATTTTACTTCAAAATTGGTGCTGTCAAGTGTCACACACACAATCACAAAAAAAATCGATTCTTTTCTTCTTTTCGTATTCCTTTCAACGACTGATAAAATTCGATTCTTTTTAGAAAAATATTCGATTCTTTTTTTGAAAGGAATTCGACATAAGCTAAGCTTGAGAGGTACTGTTTTTAGTTAATAATCAAACGTCATCGGTGCAAGAGCGGCGATTATACGTAATGATAGATTTATATTTTAAGCAGTGTTGTTTTTTTTTAGTGTTTTAAATCCAAGCTTATCCATGAAATAAAAGGAAGGTTTATTTGAATATTATAAAAAACGAGTGTAGTCGGAATATTTTGAAAGGGTGAGTCAAAGTTAAGTTTTTCATAATAGTAGTTTCTGAATTAAGTATTAACGGTTTAGGTATCGTGGACAACGTCAGCGGTCGTCTCAAGGGCGAAAGCCGAAGCCGCTATATTTGTTTGTGGAGATTTACATATATATCCCGTTTTTCGATGGAAAATCAACCTACAATACATGTGATCTGAGGAAGCTTCAAACCGAATAAAAACGGAGCATTATTCCATGATAAGTACCATTTATGCCTATAACTTTTTTGCAATATTTTTTGTAGAACAGGGTTCCCGTTCTGGCTACGGGAGTTCAACAACCTAATATCTGGATTTAATTAAATTAAGTATAACATACTTGTATGGGTTTTTTTGGCGGTTGGCGTTTGAGAAGAAAAAAGAATAACTACAATTTCTTTATTTCATTTTATTCCATTTTTTTGTATACTTATAATTAATTATCTATTAATTGTAAATTATTGTGTTTGTAAAAAAAAAATTTTGAAAAGAGTGGTAAAAGGGGAGCGTTGCGTTGCGGCAACTTACTCGGCCGGTTAAGCCTAGTTTTCCCCAAGGTCATCGCGGTAAACGACGTGCCCAAGAGGTACTTTTCCAACCCACAGAGCGCTCTATAGGTAGGAACGGGTTAAAGACCGTTTGGTCTCAATTTTGTGGTACCGGGTGGGGCTGGACTCAATCCAGGATTTTGAGGCCGATATAATTTGCATAGGTCCTGGGTACTTTTCTGGTCCCTTTGGAACAGAAACGTAACACACAAGCGGGATAAGAAGGTCCGCCAACGAAGTCGCCTCTTTTTAGTAAACCCTTTTCGTTCTCTTCTCTTGTCTTATATTTTTTATATTTTTTTTTGTCCATTTTTGTAAACCGGTTGTCTAAGTTTATTTTGATTGGATCCTTTAAATTGTTTGAAAGTGTTTCATATATTTTTGTAGTCGTTTACTTAAAAGCGCCGATACCATTAGTTCTTAAACCTTTTTGAGACCATCGTTACGATGCAAGTTATTCAAACATTTTATATTTTATATTGTTTTTGTACAAATCATTTTCTTCTATGCCTCTGAACGAGTTTAATAAAAGTTTTTTATTGTGATCCAGGAATTTTTATTTTCGCTAATTTGAGCAGAATTATGGAATTGTAGGTTTCCCATTTTCAGGGGGTGTGCGGGTGAGCGATATGGAGGGTGATGGATAACGCCACGTTTGGGACTATCGTCAAAGGGGAATCTGGAAAACTTTAGGCCTACCAGATTCCAAGGTGCGGTGAGGGGAGCCAACTCTGCGTAAAGATCTGGCACAGAACTCAAAAGTGGTAAACTAAACCTGAGGAGGAAGTGAGACAAGTGAGTTGATGATCGTGTAGGCATGATTTTATTTTTGTAGCGTGGTGAGTTTTTATGGGATGACAAGATCTCCCCCTATATCCGGTGAGCTAAGCCGCGCGATGCCAGCATGCCTCTGCCTCTCCCATATAACATTCATTCCTTTTCCCTATCCTATCCCGTACCGGTTTTCGAAGATTTCCACTTTCTGTTCTTTCCCGGTTCCTTGTCCTGCTTTATGAGCATTTCCAGTTCCCATTTCCTATCGATATACCCTCACCTTATTGCCACGTTTCAAATAATTGAATAAGAGTCAAAAATGAGAGAATATAAATATAATATAATAAGTTTTAGTGACATTAATATTTTAATAATTTTCATATTTTAACTGGGCTATAGGTCAAATTAAAAAATGTTATTTATTTATTTTTTACGGCGCACTTTTCTAGCATATTTATGCTCATCATCAGGCCTTTATTCACTAAATACATTAAAACAACAGACATTAGTAGACGATATTAACATCAACAAAACAATTTTCAGCAATCATTTTTCATTTTTACAAAACTAAAGCTAAGTACAGACGATTGTCAGATCTTACAATATTGTCAGAACTGTCAATGGTTTGACAATAGCTAACAATTAGCTGACATTTGACATATTTCTTAAGCCTAGTACGCTGCTGATGCGAAACGAAAATTTCCTGTGATCTCCAAACAGACAACGAAACGCTTGCGAAAACCCAACGGAAAATATCCTTGGAGAGTTTCACTAATTCCAAAAACAAAATCAAACATAAACGCAAAAAATCAGAGAAACCCATGAAGTAAGAAAAATGATAAACAAAATAAAACACAAATAAAACACAAATAAAACACAAATGTCATTTTTCCGCACACAATAAATAGTCTGTATAATTAATTCGGTGCGAAAAAGGACCCGGGACTTCTCCAAATAATCTGCTACAATTATAAATTTCGCTCTTCGAACAGCGTGCAAAACGAAAAGCAGAACGAAATTTTCCGTTTATGATTTCGTTGTGTCATTTTTGTATGCGATTTTTGTTTCGCGTCAGCAGCGTACTAGGCTTTACAATGAAAAATTTTCCGTTCACACGGTTGGTAGATTTCTCCCCAATTTGATTGTCAGCTATTTTTTATCTTTCTTTAACCAACTCATTGACATTTAGAACAATAAAGAAATTATCAGCAATTGTAAGATGTTTTCAATGAAAACATCTGACAATGACCAATGAGTCTGACAAAGTCCTAATCGACTTATGTACAATGATACAAATTGTGAGTTTAGAGGATTGTAAACTAAAGCTAAGTACAGACGATTGTCAGATCTTACAATATTGTCAGAACTGTCAATGGTTTGACAATAGCTAACAATTAGCTGACATTTGACATATTTCTTAAGCCTAGTACGCTGCTGATGCGAAACGAAAATTTCCTGTGATCTCCAAACAGACAACGAAACGCTTGCGAAAACCCAACGGAAAATATCCTTGGAGAGTTTCACTAATTCCAAAAACAAAATCAAACATAAACGCAAAAAATCAGAGAAACCCATGAAGTAAGAAAAATGATAAACAAAATAAAACACAAATAAAACACAAATGTCATTTTTCCGCACACAATAAATAGTCTGTATAATTAATTCGGTGCGAAAAAGGACCCGGGACTTCTCCAAATAATCTGCTACAATTATAAATTTCGCTCTTCGAACAGCGTGCAAAACGAAAAGCAGAACGAAATTTTCCGTTTATGATTTCGTTGTGTCATTTTTGTATGCGATTTTTGTTTCGCGTCAGCAGCGTACTAGGCTTTACAATGAAAAATTTTCCGTTCACACGGTTGGTAGATTTCTCCCCAATTTGATTGTCAGCTATTTTTTATCTTTCTTTAACCAACTCATTGACATTTAGAACAATAAAGAAATTATCAGCAATTGTAAGATGTTTTCAATGAAAACATCTGACAATGACCAATGAGTCTGACAAAGTCCTAATCGACTTATGTACAATGATACAAATTGTGAGTTTAGAGGATTGTAAGATACCTGATTGTATTTTCAGACAAAATTGTGTGTTCAGACGATTGTAAGACATTTGGAACAGTTTTTTCACTACAGATCTGACAATATTGTAAGATCTGACAATCGTTTGCACTTAGCTTTAGCTTTATGTATGATGTATCAAATTAAATGTCTATTTTCCTAGATGCGAATGAAAAAAAAACAATCCTTTACCTAGATACAATAACTAAAGAGTAATGAGGTGATACATAAAACAACAGAAATATGTGAATATCTCGGTTGAAAACATTTTTAAAAATCTAAAAATTTTACAAATGTAAATCAATCTATCTATCACTTACACGATTTTAAGATTTTTAAACAATCCGGTAGAAAGATAAAAATCAAAAAGTGGTCAAAATTCACCCTGAAAAATCTGTTTTTGAAACATCAAAAATGATATCAAAAAAAAAATTAAAATCCAAATTATCTTAAACACATATAATTTATTTATCAAATACCTTTCCAATGCTGTAAAATATATTTCAATCAGACTTAACCCTGATTTATTGGAATATTTTATTGTTTCAATTTTGAACTTTCTAAAATTTATATCTCGCTTTGTAGATTTTATATAATTATTTTTAAATAAGTGATGTTCTGGAATTTTGAACATCTGCTGAATAAAAAATAAATGAATATTCTACGACCTTCCGTTCCGTTTAGAAGTTAGTTTTTGAACTCTCTACCAGTTGTATACTTTTTTACCCTACTTAAAATTTTAATTTCAAAAAATCCCCTCTAGTGCTCACTTACTTAAAATATCAAATTTAAAAAAAAATTAGTATATGTTTTTTAACAAATGAATGAATCATTGAGTAAGTTATTATAAAATCAATATTAAACTAAATTAAATTTTTCCTCTACCAAATAAACGTCCTTTAACATTATTTTTGTATCATTCTTTCTATATCCTACCCCTTTTTATAGAAATGTATACAAGAAAAAGTCGCAAAATTGTTTTTTTCTTGTCTCACTTCAATTTTCATTAATTAAGTCTGTTCCATACCCAGTTTCAAACAGTTTCAGATTGCCAGATTTTTAGTCATTTTTAGTGCGTGTTCCAGACTTCAAAAGTCGTGCTAATTCTTGCAAAATGGAGCGCGCTCGAGAGAGTAAAATATTTCCCCTTCTTGCCAGTTTTAGTCCGAGGAATTTCTTTTGTCTATTTCTGGGCTGGATGTCAAACGGCTGGTTGAAGTATGTCAGATGACGTAATTTGTTAGTTGAGTACAAATATCAATGTCGGACAGGGGTTGCTCAAGTGTTAATTTTACTTTGATTTTAGTTTTGAGAGATAAGCATACTTTTTATTATTTTATTAATCTCTTAACTAATCAACTAATTACAAAAATATTTACGTCAATAAGCAAAACAATTTCTTACAAAGAAAATTTAAAGTTGACAATTGAGTATTTCTTATATAATAGCTGCGTTTTATTTTCCCCCAGATCCAATCCAGATCAGATCATGTAAATAAAACAACCCAGGATCTCAGTGACAACTTGTTATATACCCAACTCTTTTTTCCTTTTGTTTTTTATTTGTATACACCCGTTGTCTTTTTTCTTTACACTACTGACGACATTTACAAATTAAGGGTGTGTGTTCAAAATGGATTTGGAAATCCAAATCCAAAACAAAGTTGGATCTTGTGTTGTTTTTGTAATACATGTATTTTCGTAAGCAAATCCAATCTGGTTCGGATCTCGGGGAAAATAAAACACAGCTAATATAGTGCTACTTGAAGAAAACACTCTTATACTACGTTTTCATTGGGCCAAATGAGGTAATTTCGTTGAAAATTTTTAAATTCGATTCCAAATTATCTCATTTCCCATACAAATTCATATTTCGAAATGAGGTCAATTTCGTGCAAATTCAGGGCTATTCTGGCATTGTGAGGGCTCACAACTCACAAGTCACAAGCCTTTGTGATGTTGATTTCTTGTGAGGTTGTTGTGAGGTTCTCAAAAGGAGATCACAATTTCGATAGTTTTTGTGAGGCTCACAGTTGTGAGGATACGAAAACCTCACAAAATCGATTTCACCTTTCCTTGTGAGGTTGTTGTGACTTGTGAGGTATCAGTGAGGTTTGCCAGAATAGGGCTGGTTTGAAATTACGTAAAAACTGTATGAACACACACAAATGGAATGCATCCGTAGTAGAAACACATTGGAAACATTTGAAAATGTTAAAATTTGATGTATTGAGCTTTTCCAAAAACTATCTTTGTCTTTTCTCTTTCTAATTTTGACAGTTCAAAACAACAAAAACAAAACATGTGATATCGAACTTGGAGAAGTGTAAGCAAATGCTTTTTCAGTGCAATGTGGATTTTTAATATTTTCTGTGATTTTTGTTTATATAAATAAGCTTGATAAGTTATTAAAGTTGATTTTTTGTTAAATTGGCGTTATAACCATCGTTTTATACGTTTTTATTGGAAAACAAACAAGCACTATATTATAAAAATATTTGTCGTTTGTTTTTACCTTTCTCCAATTGGAAAAGCCTAATAGAACACAGAAATAGAAAGACGCTGATTACACGAGTCTTTTTATTGTTCGTTTCGTTTTTCGTCTATTTGACGGCCAGATATCGTCGTGATTACATGGTTAGTTTTTTCATTCGTGAAGACTCTTTCGTTATTTTGAGGAACAAATATTTTGCGGTGGATTTATTGGAAAATAAACAGTTGTTATAAATAAAAATGTTTTTAATGACTTTTTGTTCATATTTGTAGCCTTTTAAGTACAAAAACTGTTTTACAACACGAAATTAAAAGTTTTTAAGTTCTTCGCAAAATACTTTGGTCTTTGAGATGAGCAATTAAAAAATTCTGTTAAAAATCGATGACAAAATTTATCGAGCCTTGAAAATCGATGTTTTCTTTCTTTTTTAATTTTGGTAGTCAAATACGTTTTTGAATTAGGGCCGTTTGTTCACGTTTCAAATTGTAGATTGGAGATATGAAGATTTACCAGTTGCAATAATCCTTGACCAAAGATGATTAGCTGGGAATAAACTGGCCCTAACACTAAATCAGTGCCTATGTTCTGTAACTCTCGCATCGATAGAATTGGTCAATAAACGTTAAAAAATGGAACAAAACTCATACTATTTGTTTCATTTCTTATCGTTTTTCGAATAATTTTGGCGCATTGCATTTTATTTGCATTTTTTTTAATTTTTTTTAATCAATTTATTTTATTTTAAAATCGATAACTGAATATCGATCATTTTTCTATCAACTACGATTTTTGCTGACATTTGCTCACCGCTCATCTCTATTCGGTTGTGAAACCATAAACGTCAATGTTAAACCAGAAAAAATCTTCAAATTTTCATTCCTGCTTACTTCATTCCCCCTACAAACAATCGAAAAAAGTCTCCATGTAATCAGCGTCAAAGAGAACACAACAATAAGAAGCTATTAACTCCCAAATCATATTCAAAATGAAATTATCTGTCAAACGAAATTAGCAAATTTGCAATGAAAACACTTTTTTTGTAATTAATGAAATTACCTCATTTCGACTCCAATGAAAACGTACTATAAGCTTCATAATGTAATGCATAGAGAAATATATTATCTAGAGAACCGACTTCAGGGCTTTTTCTCTTTCACCCTACAAGCTGCACTGAGAGATTTCCTCCACAAGGGTGAGCATGTGTTGGTTGCCCTAATGCATTTTAAATGTAACGCGCCAACACAATGACACTGTTTTGGATATTGCTCAGTTTTGCTCAAACAAATTGAAAAGGTCGTTAAGTATTCAAAAAATAAAGCCGTTGAATTCAAAAATTGGAAATTGAAATTAAATTTTAGTAAAATTTCTTTTTGTAACCCTTTATCAATATAAATTATAAGAAATATCGTTTATTTTTCAAAACAGGCATTTTTTGGATGAATGTTTACCACTTTTTGATTTTTATCTTTTTCACGAATGCTTTTAAAAATCTCAAAACTATACAGATGATACATATTGTTTATCTACTTGTTTTGTAAAATTTTAAGATTTTTCGAAATTTTTTTAACCAAGATATTGACATATTTCTGTTGTTTTATTTATCACCTCATAACTCTTAAGTTATTACATCAATAGGATTAGTTTTTTTTTTTAATTCACATCTAGGAACATACTTTTATGTTACTCTGCAATGATTTTGTAAAAAATATGTAGCCTGATATTCAACATGAATTTTAAGACCTCAACCTTAACGATCCGACTATTAGAATAAAAGTTATCAGCCAACCAAAATAAGCATATGAAGGCACCTTAACAAATAATGAATGAAAAATACCTACCACAAACGTGCATACCTACATACATATGTATAGCAAATTTCATCCCGATGCGAATCCAATTTGCCTAGGTTATGCTGTTTTGTTGCACACACTCCACCGTCTTTAGAATAACTATCTCCCTCCAACCAGTATATTCTTAATAGCAAACTTTTTTTTATTTTTTTCTTGTGTATTCCTCTTCTTCGTTACGTTTGCCTCGATGAAAATTATTCTTCAAAAATTAATTAAATTTTTTTAGTAGGAAATTTTTGAAGGTTTTGAAATAGCTTTGTATAGCTGGTACTCGACTGTCATTCTGGCTTTAATTTAAATTTTAAATTTTGAAAATCCAACTATTGGATCCAAAGATATAAGCGTTTAAATGATCGCAAATCGGGTGTTTTTCAATTTTTCAACTTTTTGAGCTACTGGCACCAATTGTTGTTGTATCAACAATTCACACGTATTCACGGACAGGGAATTTAAGAGAGTTTTCTCTCATTGAGCTAAAATAAAATTTGAGGGTGTTTCAGGCAAGGGGGGTACGAGTCGGTTCTCTAGATAATATAGGTACTCTATGATGTAATGTATAATTAAAGATTTGTTTGTTTGTATATCAATAGCTGCGTTTTATTTTCCCCCAGATCCCATCCAGATCAGACCAGGAAAATAAAACAACCCAGGATCTCCGTGACATACGTTATATACCCAACTCTTTTTTTCCTTTCTTTTTTTTTATTCGTATACACCCTTTGGGACTTACTAATAACCAAATTTAGTAAATACTTAAACGAAAATCTCCAGATTACAGAATATTCGCATACTAATAACGAATTTAGTCTCCAGGTTATTCACTAGCAAGACGTTAAAATTTAATACATGGAAATCCATCTTTAAGCTGTACACTAAACTCATGAATTCAAGGAATTTCCTAAATGCATCCCGTAGATCGGATACGCGTGTTGTGAAAAGAAGAACCAAGTTCAAGATTCTTTGTTTTTAGTTTTTTGTTTTTTTTTTTTCTTACTTTTTTTTGGAAGTTATAACTTTAAAATGAAATGTCTGATTATTTTAAGTAGAGTTTTTTTTAGCATATTTTCCTTTGTTGTAACTTAATACATATTTATGACATACAAATAAATGAAAAATATATAATTTATGAGAAGTGCTTTCCTATAAATTGCGTTCTATATACCCAGTCCAGCGTGCATTTGTTGATGGAATCGCTTCTAAATTTTGCGAGTTTCCTTGAATAAATTTATATCTTTCGTTACTTGAACTCATTTTTGTAAATATTTGTTTTTGTTGACGCGAAATTAATGAAATTGGAAATCCAAGAAAGTTTGACATTTATTTGACAACATCTTGATGGAAATTGTAGTAGATTCAAGGAAAGTGTGAGGATTTGTTAACGAGAAGGTTAAATATGTTATTAGTAGGATTCCGTTTAAGCTCCGCACTTTATTTTAACCTTGCACTTTACTAATAGTCGACATTAGTGTTTGGTTATTAGTAAGGCCCTTTGTCTTTTTTCTTTACATTACTGACGACATTTACAAATTAAGGGTGTGTGTTCAAAATGGATTTGGAAATCCAAATTCAAAACAAAGTTGGATCTTGTGTTGTTTTTGTTATACATTTCGACTCCAATGAAAACGTACTATAAGCTTCATAATGTAATGTATAATTAAAGATTTGTTTGTTTGTATATTAATACACTTGATGTAAGCTTGTACGTTTATTCTCTGTTAATATTTTATTTTCTTGGGATGTGATACATTATCGATTTTGATTAAGATTTATCACTGATCTACGGCAACCATAGTCGAATATATTTTTTGACGTTGAAAAAGTAGTCCAATTTAGTGCGAAAACCGTTCCATACATTTTTTCAGTTTTCTTTCTCTTTGAGAGCATTTCATCCCCACTCCTCAAATTTGACATTTGACCAACTTTTAGTGCGAGAAATGTAAGGAACAGACCTATTATTTTCTATACATTGTTCTCGTTCTTCTTTTCTTTCAATCTTAATTTTTATTTTTCTATCTTTGATTATCTGTTCCTTCTCAACGGAAATGGTTTGAAATGGAACAAGCTTCAGTTTCGGCTCACCAAACGCCTCGTCGGACGTCCCTCTTCAGGAGGGTACTATAGACTATAGAGTTTCTATACGAAGCTACTTGTCTTCATTTCTTTTTTATTTATCTTCCTAATATTTATCGTCATGCCAACGACGAGAAAATAGAAAAAAACGTTTGTATGTATGTGTGACTTTATACAACGGCCTACGTTTTTTTTTAAATTTCTCATCGTTATGCGAAAAGATTTTTTGCTGATGATATGTATATTTGTAGGTATACCTATATTTTCATGCAAAACTTGGGTTTTTATTTTTGATTTTGAATTTTTGTCAAAAATCAATTATCAAATCAAAGCGACGTTGCATACATTCATTATTTCTGTGCGGAAATTGTCTTGCAAGGTTGCTATATTTCAGGTTGTAGGTAGATATTGCATATGTGGGTAGGTACTAGGTAGTTATTTATTTTGAATTATTTATTAATTTTTTTGAAAATCTTTTCTAATTCTAATACAGGTTGGGCCTTGGGGTCATTAGGTAGGTTAGGTACCTACTTCAAAATTCTGAAAATCTAAACTTCTGTAAATTATAAAATAAAACTTGTTTTGAGACTGAAAAAAAGTGCGCACTTTTTTTCACTATCAAAACAATTTTTTTTTATAATTTACAGAATTTTGAAATTCAGCATAATCCGGAATAAAAAATTTTTGTATAGGTATGTATTAGAGCTCCCTATTACACGGATATTTAAAAACACGGATACACGTGTTCTTATAATATCCGGATTTGAATCCGTGTATTTCGTGTATCCGTGCATCCGTGCGTCCGTGTGCCCGTGTATCCGAAGATCCGTGTATTTTAAATAATCCAATCATCACTGGAGAGGGCCAAATTTATAGGATTTTTTTGATAAAAATACGACAACGACTTGGTAGTCGAATCTGTCAGTGGATTTAAATTTAGAATTATTTAATTTTTTCTTTAAAAATCGATTTTTTTTTTGGAAAATCACCAAAAATAAAAATCTATAATATCCATTATCCCTCAAAATTATGAGCTTGTAAGCCCACCCCTTGAAAAGATAAAAATCAAAAACCATTCCGTGTATTAAGAATCCGTGTAATAAAGATCCGTGTATGCTTAATATCTGGATACACGGATATTATGCAAATAAATACAAGTGTTCTAAGAGAACGGATTTTTATTTCCGTGTAATAATTACAGGGAGTCCATGTACCCGTGTTTTTCAAATACACGGACTGAATCGTAGGCTCTAATATATATGTACCTACAAAGCTTTCATTAGAGTCAAAATTAATTTATTTCAACATAGAAAAAGTGTGTTCATCCCAAGTTGGTAATTCTTTTTCACAGCTGATTAAAATTTCAGAATTCACTGTGATATGGATTACATTATGGATTTTTGTTTTTTTCCTATTTCCGTTTGATAGCTCGATGTTCAAATGTGTTAAATTTTTTAACATAATTTACTTTAGAGTCGCATTTGGAGGTTTTAAACAAAATTATATAAATAATATAATGATTTTTTTTTATTTAAAAAATTTTTAAGTTGATTTCGCCTGTATTTCTTGTTATTTATCTTCTGAATTTATAGTTAAATTACAACACAGCTTACACGTATGTAGGTAACTTGTGGGAACGGTAATTTTTAGTTTGACGTGAAAACAATTGATTTATTGAAAACCAAAAGTAAATTTTCAGTAATTTTCAATACAGTTAAAAATTCTGTAAACCAAAAAAAAACCATAGTTTCCAAAATTCAATAAATACAAAATTCCATAATTTCAAAATAATAAATTTACGGAATAATGAAATACAGAATTACGTTCATACAGAATTTTCAATCCATTTACAGAATTTTGGTCATAAAGAATTTTTAAATACAGAATAACGACCCGTTCCTGGCAAACAGGTAGGTACCTACCTAACTAATTTCTTTAAAATAATAACCTATTTTTTAAATAAGATATCAATGTAAATAACTAAATAATTTTAATTTAATTTTAATTAATTTAATTTAATTAATAGGTAGGTACCTACTTTATTAGATTAAGGGCTTTACACTTTTTTGTTTAAAAATTTGAAAATAATTATGTACCTACCTATTTATTTTTATAAATTATTAGATAGTGCTAAGTTAAGTACATACCTACATAATTAGCTGCTTCATAAATACGATATTTGTTGTTCTCTAAAAAATGAAAAAAAATTGTACAATTATTATTAGACCTGTTTGCTGATATAAAACATACAGATTTAATTCGCAAACAAGTCATCTTACCGTTTTTGAATTATCGAATTTTCAAAAAATAATTTTGAATTTTTTTTAATACGAAACTTGTTTTTTGGAAAATTTTGATTTAAGCTTCCCCCACACCAACGCGAATTTTCGGTGGCGACGACGAAAACAACAATAACAACATGTGGTTGTCAATGAAAACAACACGTTGTTTTTTAAAAATAGTTTAAATCGGTTTATTATAGATGATGAGATAGGTATGTATGTATATACCTAGTCGAAAATCAAAAAATGGCCCAATGAGTGGTAGGTACTCTTAATGGATGATGCCTTTAACTTTTCAATTTGTTTCTGTTGGTACATCGTACTCATATTAGCTCGCAAAAATTTAATTTTTTTTATCAAAATCTTAGAATTCGTTTTCGAGAAAAATTCGATTTTTTTAACTGCTTTCTACTCCATATAATTCAATCAATTAATCCACGTGATAACATAAATCCGAATGTAAATTAATTTAAATTCAAAATTTTAAACATTTTAACGCGGCTCTAAATCTACTTTAAGCTATGCGCAAACCGACACGATGGCGGTGGCGATTGCGATAACTTTTATCGCGCGATAAAGATGCGTTCAAAAACCTGCTCACATCAACGCGATATATTGTGTAGCGGGCTAAGTTGTCAGCGACAATACAAACGTTTAATTTTTGAAGTTTAATAAAAAAAAACATATAAAATGGAATTCCCCCTAATTTTTTCTATTAATTTTTCAGTTTTTCAAATTTTCTTTTTTAGACTCTTTTTTTTCAGGCGATATAGCGATCAAATGGTGCTTGCTGCGTTCAAGAAAAGTCGCGTAACTGAACGCAGCAGTGGAATGTGAACGCAATCCACATATCGCGTCGATGTGTGCCCCTCCATTGATTTACGTGTGCGGCATCCACATTGTTATCGCGATCGCCACCGCCACCGCGTCGGTTTGCGCGTAGCTTTAAATTGGGAGTCGGCTCTTAATAATAACTTTAGAATGAGAGGCGGCTCTTTGTAAATTTTAAACGACATAAAGTATACTTTAGCGTTAAAGAGGTCTTCTAACTTTAAAACCAGCAAAACGCTTCTCTATCTTTTTAAAGTATGCCTTATCTGTGGGAAATTATCACTTTGAGTGTGAAGGCTTAACTACATAAGCCAAAAAGTACTGAAGTACAAAAGTAAAAATATTTTTTTTACCGCTAGCGCCGTTGTTTTGTGAAAAAAAATACACAAATTTGTTTTTAAACCAAAATTTAAGCTTTCTGCATCATTTTTATAAGTTTTCTAGTCAGAAACACTATCCTAAAATGAGTTTGAAAATTTTCACTTTTTTACTTTTTCACTTTTTTGTCTTATGTAGTTAAGCCTTGAGTTACACAAACACAAATGCATCCACACAGGGAAGGCGTGCAGTTGCACAGCTAAATGCACCCAAAGGCATTTTGATCTGTTTGGTTTAGGATTATTTTGAAATTTTAAATCGTTAAAATAGTAAAAAAGCTTAGTAAATTAAAGAAACAAGTAATATAAAAGTAATTAAAGTGATTACATGCAATACAAAAATGTACAAAAATAGAAAACTACACGCGGTGCTGCGTTAAATACTGCACCTATATTTAAAAACACCTATAACAAGCAGTGTAATTTTTGTTCATTTCACAGGTAAGCTGTATTTCATATTCCACATAAAGTAAGTAAAATTACTCTGCACTACGGGCGCTCAATGGATTTGAGCCCCTTGCCATCACCAACAAAAACTAATGCTACCCTGGACGAGAATTTCAATTTTCACAGATGGGGTTCAGCTAATTCCAGTGATTGAAGTGTATTTTTATTTTCAAAAAATTTGCTTTTTTAAAGCGTCACTTCACATTACTTTATGTGGAATATGAGACACAATCAGCCCGTGAGAAGAAAAATTTGAAAACTCCATATTATAGGTGTTTTTACACGATTTAACGCAGTACCTCATGTTGTTTTGTTTTTTTTTTTTTATAAAATATTGCAATTATTCACTATGTTAACTTTTATTTCACTTTTTTATTTAGTATTTTCACTATTTTAACTCGAAATTTAAATCTCGAAACACTTTCCTATAGCTCGGCAAAATAACAGATTGGGTTCTTTTTGTTTTTTTTTTAATTTTTCGTTCTGTTTGATTTGTTCAGCTGTCAAAATTAGGCGTGTTTCACACAAGTTTGCTGACGTTTTGTTAAACACGTTCTTTAGTTAGAGGAGTTGTTTAAAGTGTTTAGAATTAAGAAAAATTTAAACAAGAATTTTTAAATAAAGGACTATTTTAACTAGAGTCGGGTTTATTGCTTAAACGAGAACTGTTTAAAATTTTGCGCCATTTGATTTTAAACTCAATAAGTTAGCCTGACATTTTACCTTTATCTTAAGATCTTAATGTTACAGATCCGATTAATAGAACAGAAGTTATAAGTCTACCAAACCAACAAAATCGATTTTTTTCTACTATACTACCTACTGAATAAAATTACCTACAAAATGTACTCTACCCACTCATAAGATTTCTTAAAAGGGTCAATTACACGTGCATGAAATTATTTTTTTCAATTAAATTTTTGTTTCCACTAAATTTTTAATTAATTACGTTTTTCATACATATTTTTATGTTACTCCGCAATGATTTTGTAAAACAAATGTAGCCTGACATTCTACTTAAATTTTAAGGCCTCAACCTTAACGATCCGATTATAACAACAAAAGTTATCAGCCAACCAAACCAACCATAAGGGTACCTTTGCAATAATTATTTTGAATGAAAAATACCTACCACAAACGTGATACCTAAATTTTTTACAATTTTTTCCCGATGTGAAGCCAATTTGCCAAGGTTATGGTTTTTTATTCTACACACTCCACCGTCTTTAGAATTCCTTTCTCCTTCCCACCAGTATTAGCTATTTTAGAATTATTTTATTCATTCATAATTTTTTCATTCATTCAAATTTTGTCTATCCCCACAACGTATTTATAAACAAAAAAAATACACAGCTTATTTTTATATCAAAGCACAAAATTTCTTGTCCCCCTTAGGTTAGGTTAGGTTAAAGTGGCTGTTGGTTGGGAAATCCAACACACTTAGACCAAAATATGGTCCGTTGTGATACCACATGGATCAGTTGATCAGCTTAACTCGTTGAACCAATTGGAGCTTCGAATGAAGCGTAGGAGACAAATAATGTCAGAGTTTTTTAGATCGCTGGTATCGTTGAAGTAGTAGTCTCCAAGGTGGATTCTACGTCTTTGTGATAAGGCAGGGCATGTGCATAGAAGATGAGAGATTGTCTCTTCTTCCTCTTCGTCCATGCAACTCCCCCTTGAACTCTTAATAAATTTGTATACAATGTTCTCGTTCTATAGTATTATTCCCATTTCCTTTATGTTATTATATTCTATACAAAATTGTTTTTTTTTTTTTCCTCGAACTCTCCAACAGTTTGACACCACGAAGTATTTTCTCCAAAGAGCCCACGTCGGCGTACTCACTAGGTGTCGCCCTAAAACTTCCACATCATGGTAGTACTATAGAATTTATATACAATGGTTTTATGATTTTTTTTAATTAACTGCATATTGTTCTACACACATAACCATTTTGCAGTGCATTTTTTAAGTAAATCAAGCTGCTGTTTAGTGTTTTCATGAAGCTATGGTGCAAACTTTAATAGTTTATATCTTTTAATTTCTGAACAACAACAACAACTTAAAGGTGCTACCACAAATGGTATACGAATTAATTTATAATTCGTTTTAATTAATTGTTTGGCTGGAGATATAGCTATTTCAAGGGGTGCCAAGCTCTATCATCAGTCTCCTTATTAGTGGTGCTGAGCTTTACAGGGCTTGTTGTGATTCGATAACATTTTCCGTATTCTGCGATAACCCTCACAAGAAACCTCACAAAAAAACTTACCACAGCAAGGTGAATTTTTTATTGTGATTGCGTAGGTCTGAATTTTTGTTGAACGCACCCACTGAACTCATCGATAACGAAGATGATGTGATGCCACATACATACATATGTAAATATCATATATGTACACCACTTGCTGTTCTATGTCGATCGTACTCGACGAGAATTGTTTTGTGAAGAATAATTTTCTTTTATGGAGAAATAAATTTTGTTCGATTCACGACAGAGGATACATTTTTTTCACCAGTTAACCTATTCATTTGGTTACAAAATGTTTTTTCAAACAAGAAAAAACAAAAGTGTCTTAAAATTGTATTTCAAATATCAAATTTGTGAGTTGTGACCTGCTCTGAAGAAGATCACAATTTCGATAGTTTTTGTGAGGCTCACAGTTGTTAGGGTGCTGCCAGAATACGAAAACCTCACAAAATCGAGTTCACCTTACCTTGTGAGGTTGTTGTGACTTGTGAGGTATCAGTGAGGTTTGCCAGAATAGGGCTGTTAATCCATTTTTATTCGAAAAACTTTCAGTGTAGTCGACCCTTTGAAAAATTGTTTGTTTTCCCCACAACAAGGTTTTTTGTGTTGCTTGTGTCACATTGACGTATGGGAGAACTTCAGAATTGGGCTTTTCCAAAAACTATCTTTGTCTTTTCTCTTTCTAATTTTGACAGTTCAAAACAACAAAAACAAAACATATGATATCGAACTTGAAGAAATGTAAACAAATGCTTTTTCAGTGCAATGTGGATTTTTAATATTTTTTGTGAGTTTTGTTTATATAAATAAGATTGATCAGTTATTGAAGTTGATTTTTTGTTAAATTGGCGTTATAACCATCGTTTTATACGTTTTTATTGGAAAACAAACAAGTACTATATTATAAAAATATTTGTTTTGTTTACCTTTCTCCAAGTTCAGACCAGCTGTTTCCTATTTTGTTTTGCTTGTTTGAAACTGACGGCTGGTGGAAAAGCCCAACAGGGGACATTGTAGGAAACAGAATGACAGCCGAGGTCTCCTATCTTTAAAATAGATTATCGTTGGTCTGTACAAGTACATTTTTGGTATGTTTGGTAACGTGAAATTTCTTGCGAATTTGCACAAATTTTCACAATTTGCCGTCAAAACCCATAGAAAAAAACGCAGTTTTTGAGAAATTTGTTGGAAAAAAGTTACCAAACAGGCATTTTAATTTTATGCGTAAATTAAATGCATCAAAGGAAAGGGAACCAAAACAAAGACATGGGTACTAATATTTTACGTTATATCAAAAAAACAAGCAATATTGTAAAAATTCGACCAACACACTCTATACGTACGTTAAATTACATACAGGGCCAGGAACCACAACCAAAAGTCCGTGAATACTTTTACTACATTGACCACGAAGGAATGGTATCTTATTTACTTAGAATTACAATTTTAAACTTAAAAAAAAAATTTCATAAGCTCTTTTTAGACGACGCCAAAATGAAAAATTTTACATCCTGTTTTAAGGAGAAGAGGTTTTTAAAGTTTTTCTTTACACGAATTAAACTAAACGATACTGATCGCTACCGCGAAGAATTCCCTTTTATGTCGCCTTGTGGTAGAGAGAGAAATTATGTCCGGTGTGACGATTTACCAATTGTTTTCACTCAAGTGTTCAGACATGCAGATGGTTTGTTCAATAAGAAATTTTGATTTATAAAATATAACAGCTCTTTTTTTTTCTAAGGGAACGATGTTCTTTCTTATGCCCACGCAGGTGACCAGTTGACAGCTCTGTTTCAGCCTGATAAAATGTACATGAAGCCGGATTCGGGTAGGGTTTATCATCCAGCGTGGCCAGAAGTTGGTGGCATCGGACTTATTCGATCCAAACTAGCATTAGAACTTTGTAAAAACTTTGAATTTGAGAAAGGTGAAGATAATCCACCGACACACTTCACGTGGAATGGGAAACGAGTACAGTTGGACATCGATTGGATTAAAGACACAATAATTAAATAAGGCAATAAACGATGATTATTGTTAATGTGATATTTGTATAAATAAACACTATTCTATGCTAAGCGCTTTAAATTCGCCTTCTTTTACCCAAGAAAGACCCACGGACCCAGATAGTGATGAATCGCTTTCAAAATGCTTTGATTTTATTTTTTCAATAATTGGACTATGGGTTTCGTAATTGAACTTCTCAAAAACAATGTAATGTGGGTCATCCGAAGTTGGGTGGTCGTTAACGCGACTTTTACTTTGATCCGCACACTTTTTAGCGCGAGCAATAAACTCGGCTCGGTTTTGGGCAAGCAGATCAGCTGCTTCCTTATTCAATACCGAAGGACTGGCTTTTAGTGACTCCCAAGGATCGAGAAATACGAACTGTAAGAACTTTAACACCTGCCATATATGATCTTCGCCCATTTTCCAAACTGGGAAGTCTGCCGTAATGTCCAGAGCTCCGGTAAATGGACAGATAAGTGGGTGGAATACTTCGTTTTGAAATATAATAGTCTAAAAAAAAACATCGTAAAGTTAAACTACTGCAATTTCATTATTTTAACTCACTGGTAGCCCAGAATCTTGAGGAAATTTTTCGGGAAGCAAAATGTTGAAACGAAAAACTGCTTCAGCATAGAAACCAGTACGCACAAAAATGACACCAAACCAAGCTGAAAACAAAATATTGAATTATTGACTTTTAAACAACTTTATTGATAAACTAATTTAAGTACAAAGGGAATTTCCAAAAGATGGAATAACATAAACTCCAGAGATTTTCTCGGCTGCAACCATTTTGCTACAAAAGATAATTTATTACGTAAGGTGCCTAAATAAAGATTTATTTTATTACTATTCCGCCAGAGTCTTATATTCTTGTTGAATTGTAGAAAAGATTTGTTCTTCCGATTTTGTTGTGTCTAGAGTCATTTTATTTGCTTTATGGAATTATTATAACAAAAATACTGATCAAAACAACAATAAGTAAAAATAGGTCTGTTCGTTTAGTTTCCAAATCTATGTGCCTGTTTACATCAGAGATTATGAATTACACCCCCCCCCCCCCCCCCGATCGGGGCTAAAAAAGAAAAAAGCCTATTGTGTGTTTTAATGTGAAAAAGTGAAACTTTAAAAATTAATTAAAAATAGAAATACATTTTTCCTCGCCCTAAAATTGCGATAAATATTATTTATTTACGTATATCTATCAAATAAAAAAAACCGCGTGTGAAAATTCGTGCTTCGCTAAAGGAAAGTTGAGCCAAAACTTGACTCCTTTTGAAGAATTTTATAACAGTGGCAAGGTACATTTACAGCCCTATTCTGGCAAACCTAACTGATACCTCACAAGTCACAACAACCTCACAAGGTAAAGTGAACTCGATTTTGTCAGGTTTTCGTATTCCGGCAGAGCACCCTCACAACTGTGAGCCACACAAAAACTATCGAAATTGTGATCTTCTTCAGAGCAGGTCACAACTCACAAATTTGATATTTGAAATACAATTTTAAGACACTTTTGTTTTTTCTTGTCTGAAAAAACATTTTGTAACCAAATGAGTTGGTTAACTGGTGAAAAAAATGTATCCTCTGTCGTGAATCGAACAAAATTTATTTCTCCATAAAAGAAAATTATTGTTCACAAAACAATTCTCGTCGAGTACGATCGACATAGAACAGCAATGGTGTACATATATGATATTTACATATGTATGTATGTGGCATCACAATCATCTTCGTTATCGATGAGTTCAGTGTGTGCGTTCAACAAAAATTCAGACCTTAGCAATGACCGTGTTTAGATTGTGACTTTTCACTACGCCATGACGATGAGTTTGTGGGTGAGAGCGGTGAGGAGCTCTGTTCCTTTCGCCGATCTTATCCACAAAACCATCGTCATGTTGTAGTGAAAAGTCACAATCTAAACAGGGTCAATCACAATAAAAAATTCAACTTGCTGTGGTAAGTTTTTTTGTGAGGTTTCTTGTGAGGGTTATCGCAGAATACGGAAAATGTTATCGAATCACAACAACCTCACAAGGAATCAACCTCACAAGGGCTTGTGATTTGTGAGACCTCACAACGCCAGAATAGCCCTGTTATTTTTTTTTAACTGTTCTAAAGTATAACAGTATAACAAAACATAAATGACAAATTTATCCCATAGGGCGTTTTTATTTTTTAGTTCAGAGCAGAGCCTAAACTGTCAAAAAAATCGTGTTTCTTTTTTAGCTCAGAGCATTCAGAGCTCACATTTTGTGTTTCTTTTTTCGCTCTGAGCATGTTCAGAGCGCGCTCTATGAGCTCAGAATAAATTGATAGAGCTATTGAAATTGCCATTTAGTTTCATGAGAACCAATCTATTAACATTAACAGGGCTATTCTGGCGTTGTGAGGTCTCACAAGTAACAAGCCCTTGTGAGGTTGATTCCTTGTGAGGTTGTTGTGATTCGATAACATTTTCCGTATTCTGCGATAACCCTCACAAGAAACCTCACAAAAAAACTTACCACAGCAAGGTGAATTTTTTATTGTGCTTGCTAAGGTCTGAATTTTTGTTGAACGCACCCACTGAACTCATCGATAACGAAGATGATTGTGATGCCACATACATACATATGTAAATATCATATATGTACACCACTTGCTGTTCTATGTCGATCGTACTCGACGAGAATTGTTTTGTGAACAATAATTTTCTTTTATGGAGAAATAAATTTTGTTCGATTCACAACAGAGGATACATTTTTTTCACCAGTTAACCTATTCATTTGGTTACAAAATGTTTTTTCAGACAAGAAAAAACAAAAGTGTCTTAAAATTGTATTTCAAATATCAAATTTGTGAGTTGTGACCTGCTCTGAAGAAGATCACAATTTCGATAGTTGTTGTAGTTGAATGCCCGTCTCATCAGCTACACAAGAAGCAATATGGCTAAAAAACTTAGAAACAGAACTTGTACCAAAAACTTCATCTTCGACAACAATATTCTGCGATAACAAAAGCCGTGTTTTTTTGCAAGCCCGGGGGGAATTGGATGAAAAAAACGACGTCGGTGCTAAACAATTAACATGTTAAATGCAACAACAACTAATCCCAGGGAATTCTCGGGGTTTAACTTAAGCGTACAGAAAAACTGTGTTACCGGCATGAATTACATACATGTTATCGATAGTTTGTATGAAAACTCCATGTTTTTTACTGTCATGGCGTCGCTAATCCCCGCTGTCGTTTTTTTCAACCAATTCCCCCCGGGCTTGCAAAAAAACACGCCTAAAGGTGCAATAAGTTTGGGATTGACCAACGCTTTTCATCCTCGAACTAAGCACAAATAAAACACACCTATTGACGTCCGACATCATTTTGTCAGAGACAAGATAAATGATGGCAAAATCAAATTGAACTATATCAGCACATCCGAGATGGTTGCAGACTTTCTCACTAAAGCAGTTGACTACAAGAAACATCGTTTTTGTTCATCAGCAGTTGGACTCAAATTTAAGACTTGAAATAGTTACATTCAGTGGGGGTGTTGTAGTTGAATGCACCCTATTATAAACTTACTGAACGACTTCATTCTTCGTCGTTAATAAATTCTTGTTCGATCTTGTTTGTTCAAATACGAAAGCGTGTTTCTTTTATTAGTAGATTTGACTTTTAATATTTCAGCTTTTACAAAAATAGTTTTTGTGAGGCTCACAGTTGTGAGGGTGCTGCCAGATTACGAAAACCTCACAAAATCGAGTTCACCTTACCTTGTGAGGTTGTTGTGACTTGTGAGGTATCAGTGAGGTTTGCCAGAATAGGGCTGTAAGTTTTAACTTGGCAGTACTTGCTATTGTTTGTTTGTTGTTATATACTCTGACATCTCTGATCAGAACGATCGTTACATTATTCAAATAAACGCATTTTCATTTGTTCTTTCACCGAGTTGGTTGCGTTTTTTAATTGTCTCCGAATAAACTTTAACTTTGCAGATTAAATTCATCGGGTTATGGGCCCAGACACTATTTGAATGAAAAAAAAAAATATTTGTTCTTATTAATTACAGCACGGTATGGAAGAATGACTTCTGAATTTCTTTTACATTATGTCCACTCAATAAAGGCAATAAAATTGTGTTGAAAAAAAACTTAACCTAGAAAGAAGAGGTAATAGTAGGAGGAAAGAGATAACAATAATAAGATGGGCAACGTAAAAGAGACGACATAAGGTCGAGTCTACTGCTAAAAGAGACGACAGTAGGTCGCATCTACATGTTAAGCCAACACCAAGTGTGTGCACAGCATATTATGGCCTTTTTTTTTTATATTTTTTATATTTTAGTATACAATATGTTTATGTGTTTGTTTTTGTATCTTTTAGATTGATTTTGAATCGGTACACTTTTATTGTTGATTCATTAGATTCTAAATTAAAGTTAAAGAACGAACGTTCTGCTTATTTGATGTATTTACACTTGAGTGGATAAATTAGATATCTTAATTCTTAAATACTTAAATTATGAGCGAGGCCTTAAAGTTAAATTCATCTTTAAGCCTAGTACGCTGCTGATGCGAAACGAAAATTTCTTGTGATCTCCAAACAGACAACGAAACGCTTGCGAAGACACAACGGAAAATATCCTTGGAGAGTTTCATTAATTCCAAAAACAAAATCAAACATAAACGCAAAAAATCAGAGAAACCCATGAAGTAAGAAAATGATAAACAAAAATACACAAATAAAACTCAAATGTCATTTTTCCGCACACAATAAATAGTCTGTATAATTAATTCAGTGCAAAAAAGGAGCGGAGACTTCTCCAAATAATCTGCTACAATTATGAATTTCGCTCTTCGAACAGCTACTGCAAAACGAAAAGCAGAACGAAATTTTCCGTTTATGATTTCGTTGTGTCATTTTTGTATGGGATTTTTCGTTTCGCATCAGCAGCGTACTAGGCTTTAGGAATAACGTTTATTGGTTTTTAAATAAAGGAAAATAACAATAGTAAAACAATAGTAATTCATTTCGTGTTTAAAAATTATTTACATTAGTTTGTATCACTTTTCTGGTTGTTGATCTGTTTGTATGATGTTAAAAAAAGTAGTGGTAAGCGAGATGATGAGTTGCGAGTTGATTTCAGCCTCTATAGCTGTTAGGGATACATTTTTTATAGAAAGGAGGTAAGAAGGAGTCATCGTCTATTGCAGTTTCAAAAAAGGAGTTCGAGCTTTCACAGGCTATACTAATTGGTGAGATATAAAATCTGTCCGAGACCGAAAAATTTATGTTTTCTTCAAAAACGTTTTGGAGGATAGGGTTAGTGTGGTGTTGCAGAGCTTTCAATCTATTTCTGGGGCGACTTTCCAAAACGGGAACCCGCGTTGAGACTTGATTTTTTTTTTACAGGTTGGGGGTGATATCAATAGAATAAATTTCAAATATTAAAGTGAGGAAACCCCGGAAAATTGAATTAAAAATGTTTGAAGTTTTCGTTTTTAACCTCACTTTTTTGATAAAATGTTTTTTTTTAGTGTAAAATCAAATATATCGTGTGTTAAAAACGATTTAAATAAACACTGTGGTATGTATGGGGGGGCATGCTGCCCCCCTGCAACCCCCCTGCTTGGGCACACTATAGGATTTGGGGTAGGTGCGAGGTTTGGTCTATGCAAAGTTTCTTTTTATCATTTTGGTAGTAAGGTAAAGTAAAGTAAAAAAGAAAATACTTTAAATCAACAGCAAATTTCCCGCATTTATCAAAGGAATTTAATAATTTCCTCATAAAAATCCCAAAAAAAGACACATATGGCATCACTGAATCAAACAGACAGTCAAAATGAGTAAACATTAACAAACAATGCTTTTTCTGTGTAATTTGATGTGAAAATATGAAACTTTAAAATTAAATTAAAAATATAAAGAAGTGTTTCCTCACTTTAAAATTGATATTTTTAGTAGTTTAAATACATTCTCTACCGAATAAAAGTATTCGCGGCTCAACTTTCCAAAACGGGAACCTGAATTTTAATACGCGAATACTTTTATTCGGTAGAGAATGTATTTAAAACTTCAAACATTTTTAATTCAATTTTCCGGGGTTTCCTCACTTTAATATTTGAAATTTATTCTATTGATATCACCCCCAACCTGTAAAAAAAAAATCAAGTCTCAACGCGGGTTCCCGTTTTGGAAAGTCGCCCCAAATTCAGGTTCCCGTGTTGGAAAGTTGAGCCCTATTTCTTGATAGGAAAGTCATATAGCTTAGTAGAGGAATAATACCTGATTCTTCATACAGAATTTTGTTATTGAACCATTTGCCAGATGGTCGTCTAAATCTTGTTATACATTTACGAATGGTTCCTCTCTCGAATCTTTGAAGTTCTAGCGCTACATTGGGTGTAATTTGAGTCCAAGATGAGAAACCATAGGTTATAGCCGGTCGAATGAGAGTCTTATATATTAGGAGTTTAGTTCTCTTCTCAACGTCTCTGGAATTTAATAATGATTTGAGCATTGCTGCTGCTGCTTTTCCTTTGTTTAGAGCACCTCTAGCATGAGGGTTCATTTTGAGACGTTCATGAAGAGATATCCCTAAGTATTTAATGAATGTTTTTAGTGGTATTATGTTGTTTTCTAAAATTAATTTTAATTGTTTGCTTTCGCGGACGGCTAGGTGGTGGCCACGGCCTGAGGCGTTCCTAAAACAGATCAATTCACATTTATTAAAGTTGATATCAATTCCCCATTTTTTATAATATGGAAGTATGAGATTAAGGTGATTTTTTACTTCATTGAGAGCGTCATGAGGCCTTTCATGGCCACTGAAGATAATCGTATCATCGGCGTATAAAATCGACTTGGAATGTGCACATTGAGTGGGGAAATCAGAAAGATATATATTGAAAAGAAATGGGCCCAAAATAGACCCTTGTGGGACTCCTGATAAGATAGGGATAGGATTAGATGATTCATTATCAAAGACAACGGACAGACTACGGTCAGAAAGAAAATTTTTTAATATGATTATGAAGTTAATAGGGAAATTTAAAAGGTTAAGTTTATAGATGAGTCCATTGTGCCAAACCGAATCAAATGCTTTGGTTAGGTCGATTGCGCATGCCACTGTGCATCGTTTAAGTCTCAGGTTATTCAGAATATTGTTTTGTAGAAAGAGAATAGCATGCTCTGTCGAATGACCACGCTTGAATCCAAATTGTTCGTGTTGTATTAGAGGAGTATCATCAAAATGGTCATATATTTTCATCAGAATTATTTTCTCGAGTATTTTTCCTATGTTGGACAGTAAAGATATAGGGCGAAAATCTTCAATCCTATTTGAAACAGCTTTTTTTTTTAGGGGAATCAGGTTGGCAAACTTCCAAGGTGTTGGAAAGTAACAGTTGTTTAAACAATTGTTAAAAATGGGCGTTAAGAATCTAGCTAGGGGAACTTTAGCTTTACGAATAATGAAGTTAGGGATTTTGTCCGGACCAGCAGATTTTTTATTGTTGAGGGAGCTAATGATGGATTCTATGAGGTTGGTGGAAGTGAAATTTTCCGATTCTATGGAGGCTGAAGTGTTTTGTGGGGAAAAATTAATTATTGAGTAGTTTGAGTTCCAGCTTGAAAAGGCACTATTAAATGTGTTTACTGTGAGTACATTTTCATTATCGTGTGCGGGTATTTTTAGAGAGTATAGGTCAGAGTAAAATTGACTGAATGCTTCAACCTTTTCGGCTGGGGTAGAAAAAGTGCGGTTATTCCAGGAAAGTTCCTGTAGAGAAGCCTTATTATGGTTGTTTTTCCTAGATGTAATTTGGTTTATTGATTTGAAGACATTAGAAGATGGTTTTAGACTTTTGAGTTTTGTGCGGAAGTTGGAGTTCAGTTCCATTTTGACCCTATCTTTTATTATTTTACTAAGGCAGTTTATTCTTGATGAGAGGGTAATGTATTCAACATTCGTCCGATCTCCTAGTCTGTGAAAAATTCTTTTCAATTTTTTTTTCCAGATTTTCCTTATTTTGAAGAATTTCAGAGTATCTTCAGAGATGTTGATAAAATGAGGCTTGAAAGGTTTTATAGTGGTGTATCTTTCAATACAGTCAGAAAGTCTGTTAGTTAGTTCAGCTATAAATGAGTCTATCTCTTCGTTAGTTAAGTTCCTATCAGCCGGGACATAAACGTTTTCAAGTTGGGTATCTAGAAAGTTATTGAAGTTTCGCCAATTTGTATTTTTAAAGCTTCTATAATTTGGAGATTCGAAAGGGAAGGGCGAAATATCTTCAAGATAAATGTGCATAAGCACTGAATAATGATCAGATATCGGGTCCAGCGTAAGGCAAGCAATGTTGTTTAAAGGAAGATGTCTAGGAGATCTAAAAAGGGGCCGAGTTGGCCCCTCAGCTGCTACCAAATCGAAGTCTAGAAAATGATTGTTTAAATACCATTGGTAAAAGTGTTGGCCGTTTAGGTTAATCTTAGTATCACCCCACAGCTGGTGCCGTGAGTTAAAATCTCCCCCTATTATTACATACTCATAATCTTTAAGACAGTTAAGAAGATCGTTAAGGGATGTAGACAAGTTTGTACCAGTATTGCACGGTATATATATTGAAACTAGAGCTAAAGTTTTAGTTGTGGTTTGAAAAACGATGGGAATAAGGACAATTGTTGCAGATATAACGTTATTATGGAATGTTTTAGGAAATGCTTTGACGGAATTTTTTAACAATATACCCGTGCCTCGACCAGAGCCAGAATTTATTATGTCGTAATCGGAGTTGAACCGACTTTTCTTTTGGGTTTTGAGACAGATTTCTTGAAGTAAAATTGCTAGAGGCTGAGTTTCTTTAAGGAGCAGCTCAACTTCAATCTTTTTATCATATGTGTTGAAGGAATTAACGTTTACGGTTATAATGCTAGCATTCATGGGGTGAGAGAGGCGAGGAATGCCAGGTACGCTTCTGGCTTTTGGGAGTCATTCATTTTAAGATAATTTGGCCAAAAGTTTTTAATTTTAGCGAAAAGTGTACTAAACGGAAGTCCGAATAACTTATTGGACTCGTTTAGGAAGTCTGAGAAGACGTTACTGTTTGTGTTTGATGGAACGGGTTGCGGTATATGCACTGATCTATTGGAGCCTCTTACTGCATCAGCAAATGAGATACCAGTTTGAGGAACATTGTCTATGGGAGCTGGAATTTTAAAATTGTTATTGAGGTTTTTGCGATTTGGAGGGAAACGTAATGTTTCCTTATTGATTAGGTATTCGGCTCGTTTTGGGCAGCCTTTGAAGTTTGCGGGGTGGCCTGAATCACCACAATTGACGCATGAGGCACTTGTGCTTTCGTTTTTAGGGCCAAGGTCACACTCTCCTATTTGATGGTCTTTAAGGCACTTGACACATCTGACTGGATATGTGCAATAGTTAGAGACATGACCAAATCGTTAGCATCTATAGCACTGTATATCCCCGGAGCCTCTAACGGAATCCCATTTCACTCTATGACTCAAGAGAGTTTTTATAGATTTAAGTTTTAAAACACTCTCCCTATCCTCCAACACGCATAAAAAGAGGTCTAGAGGGACGTTGTTCTCCTTGGACCATTTAGTCTCGAATTGTTTTACGATTACATTAATAGAGGGGTCTTTAGATAAGATACCTGACTTTATATTATCCAAGGTGAAATTGCTCGAAATCCCCTTGAGAACAATGTTAAATTTTTTTAACTCCTTAGGAGTAAACGAGTGACCTTGAACATTTATACTTTTAAGTAAATTAAGGATTGTACTATGCAACTCTACATCTCTTACCTTAATTCTGAGACCTGATCGTCTACTATCAATTTCATAGTCGTTTGGGTCAACATTTGCATATTTTTCTAGTGTAGCAAAATTCGTTTTGACAGAAAAAATTCTTTTCTTTTTGAAAAAAAATCGATTCTTTTTTTGAAAGGAATTCGACATAAGTCAATGTCCCTACATTTCAAGTCAAGTGTATTTATGTCAAAATATCAGCTGATTATATTTTATCGCTAAATAGGAAGCTGAACTTCATTGTTTTGCAACTTCTTTTTTTCACGTTTATTACAAGATTTGGTTGAAGTGGTTCTTTATCATATATTAGGGAAAGGATTTAGTTAAAAATGTAAGAAATATTGTTTTTCGCCTTGTGTGAGGTGTTTTTCAGATAAACATTTTCATGTCGATTATGGAATTTGCAATACTGGATCCGCTGTGATTCGCAGTACAATTCTCTTCTGTCTATTTACACATTTGTCGTGAAAAGAAAAGAGTATTATGTACTGAGAATCACTGCAGATGTAGAATTGCGTATTCCATAATCGAGATAGATATTATAAGAATGTACATTTTTGAAGTAAAGACCCAACTAGTTTCCTTACTCAAACTTGCGTTCAATGAATGTAGTTGACTACATATGTAGTCCCTAGTGTCTGCTGAACGTACCCAATGCTTGTTCTGGTGCAAAATTATTATATTCGGACCCTTGCCTCCTGTGTTCTTCTTCTAGAAGCTTTATCTTAAGGTTCTCACACGTGGGTAGAGTATCTCGTGCTAAAAAATTGCGTAGCATTTTTTTTAATGAGTGATTTTAAGCAAGTGGTATACAATACAATACAGGCGCCCATAACTAATTTATTTCCTTTATAAGATAAATATTATAGTTTTTGACTATAACTCACACTATACATGTGATATAGGGTAAAGGCACTAGTATCCGGACACTTAACACATTTCTTCACTTTGGTCTCAATTTATTTTCATACTATGAAGATTAAAGAAACAAATTATGGTTTTTCTAAAAGTTTGGATATTTGTTGATAATGTTACATTTAAATAACTTACTAATTTTATTATTGCATAATTTATACAATTTTTTTTTTTTTAAAGTTCGATTTGCGCTAGTTTCCGGACAACAAAATTTAGTGCCCGGATACATTTATTTTAGTATCCGGACGCACTAGTTTTGTATATGAAGTTTAAGTATATAAAATGTAAAAATTGAAAAAATCTCCTTTTTGTTAACTTAACATTATGTATTTACTGTGTAAATACAGTGTATTTAGATGATTTCTGAACCCCAAACTGGCTCAGGGTAGTCAAATACCTACCAAGTATAGGTATACCAATTGATAAACTATGAAATTTATCAATTGATAAAAATATAGAATTGATAAATGTTATTTTTATTCGGAATATTAAACAATCCTTTCGATTGTGAGTAAATGCTTATTTGATTTAAAATTTCTTATATTTCAGTTGAGTCTCTATAAAGTTTGTCGAGTTTTTTGGATAATGATTACTTCTATCTTCATAGAATCACAGAAGGTCTTCAGAATTGTCTTATAGAATTCCCCCATTTTTCATAAAAAAAAACCTTCAAAGTAAGCGTATTTAAGGAAAAATATTTTTAGAATTTAAATCTCAATTTTTTGGCTTTTGTCCAATTAATATTTTCTGTTACATGGTTGATCATATGCTCAAGGACTTAAATTGCGCAAGCCTCTTATCCTGAAATTATTTAAAGATTAAAGACACAAAAGCCATACATTTTATAAAAAATAGACTTGTCCGGATACTGAACTTCATGGATTTTTAGTATCCGGACAGAGTTTTCTGAGTGATAAAACCCTTGTTCTCTCTGATAAAACCCTGTCCGAATACTGATACTATATGAGAAAAATATATTTCTCTTCTTCTTAATCATGTAGAATATGCGTAACTATCATTTAAGGGCATTAAAATATGAATTTAAGATTTTTCTCTTATTTTCAGTAACCGGACGCTATGTCCGGAAACTGAAAATGATATAAATTTAAGTATTCAGTATCCGGAGTTTACTTAACTTTAATGGTTTAATTATTAAAATTTATAATATTTTATAGAATGAAAGTCACTTTCTTTACCAATAAACTAATAAATACTGCGTAAAATAATTCAATCTTCAAAATGTTCACAGTAATTTTTTTTTTACTCAAATCGTCATTTTAATCGTTCTCTTAGATCTGAGAAACTGAAAGGTCGCATAACTTTTATATTATATCCTTAATTTACTTGAAACTTTGCATATATGTTTGTGATACATAAAAGATTGTATTTTGGGACTATTTATGAATGATATGCTCATTTTTTCCTAGCACTGTCCGGATACTAGTGCATTTACCCTATACCCTTATCTTCTTATTCTTAGTATACTTCCATGGATTCAATGATGATCAGTGATCACCAATAGTATGGTAGATCGTACTGTTATCAGCTTATAAAAATTTAAAAAAATGTTATCAAAATCGTAGGAGTCATTTTTGAGAAACCGGTTCACCGGTTTTTAAACACTTGTATGGTAGGTGCCGTTAATTTTGGTTATACTAATGTTCTTTAAAAATCTGCTAGAGAATGTTGCAAAAAAAAACTGCTGGTTGGCAATTTTAATAAAAATCGATAGTCCTTTTTAAATAATTAAGTGCGCAAAAGTGCGAAAAAAGACAGATTTTTTTTAATGTTATTCTACGCGATTAAAAAAATCTTTTTTTTTTAATTTTATATTTTATTAAATAATTTGCGTGTTACTTAATTCTTTGTTCTATATTCTTTGTATCATTTTATTTTCTTATTAAAATTAATTTTTTAACTCATGTTTTTGTTTTTTTTTTAACATTTATATAGTGATTTCAATTTAATTTTGTATATTTTATACTGAATACTATTTCAGTTTTATCCATCAACAGAGGGGCTGAAATTTTAGACTAAATATAACAGTTTTTGAATCTCATTATATTGTTGAAGAATATTAATTTTGTAATTTCCAAGTATCTCTACAGGGGGTTTATAGTAGAATATATTTAAATAATAACAGTTTAATCATGTATTTTTTAAAATTATATTAAACGTTTATTGGGATTATATTTTATGTTTCATTAGGTATCACTCATTAAATCTAAAAAAGAACGATGAATTTTTTTAATTTATTTGTTAAAACTATTTATGGAAAAATAAGATAATAAAACACCTATGCAAAATCAATACTGTGTGAATTTCCCTCCAGAGGGATGTTTTCGTCCGATTTATAATCATTTTTGTTAATTTTTTTTTACAAAATATATTATTTTCAGTGTCATTTCTAAAATTAATATAGTTTTCAAGCAAATTTTCTACATAACAAACAGAATGAACAAATAAGAATGTACTAAAATTAACCAGATTTGTTTAAATAGTAATGTGAAGTGTATATTTTGTATGCTTTTTTGTTTAATTGCAAAATAAATTTTGACTGTAATAAATTAACAAGTTCTTTTAAACGTTGCTTTTTGTTGTACAGCCATTTTGTTTATATGTTCTCGTCGGCAAGAATTTCACTTAAGAGCTTGTTGAGGCTGTCGATTCCGGTAAGAAATCCCCCATCGGGGCCATGATGCACTGGCATCGATGGCGGCGATGGTAACAAACAGCATCCATTTGTTGGCACAAAAGCGGTGTGTGCAAAGTCAATCATCCGGATATCGACGAGGCAACGTGAATCATCTGTGGCTGTGATGCTACTGGCGTCCAGTGACTTGGACGAGTGTTGCAATTGATTTTGCGTATGGGGATGCTGCTGATGGAAGTTTTGATTTTGTGTTTGTCGTGGTATTGTTTGGCGTTGAGATGACGCGGAAGATAATTTTCGCTGTGGCTGCGTAAAATTATTAGGTGTGTGGGTAGTAATAGATTGAGTAGACTCTTCATGTGGATGCGAATGGCGCCTGGCAATATCACTTGGTATTAGGAAACTCGTATTATTTCCATCTACAGGAACATCATCGCTTTGCGCTGTGTCCATTAGAATACGCGAAGATTGCCCCCTTGTCGGTGTTTGAGGTTCAGAAACTGGTGTTGGTGTTTCCACTGATTCCACATTATTTAGATGTGGATTCCCTTTAGTAACAGATGTTGTGGATTTCTTGGCCACCGACGACGAAGTTTCAGTTTTGTCCAATGAATTATCTTCCTCGTCATCCTTACAGCGAAGTCGTTTCACAGCTCCTTTCGGAGCCGATTTCGGCGAAGACTCATCACTTTTATATCGTTTCATCAGTGCTTCTGTTTGGCCCATGAGGCTGTTGTCATAGTCAGAGCTTCCTTCATCTGAACTGTTATTGCCAGTTTGACGACCTGAAGTCACTGCTTTTATCTGCTCAGAGAGACCTGAAAAGTCATCACTGCTGTTACTACTGTAGTTCATCCAGGAATCACCAGAGTGAGGACTGGATGTTGAAATACTTGGCAACGGTGGTTCAGGATCTAAGAATACTGTTTCTTCGGAAATTGGAATGAACGGTGAAGATTGTTGTTGTGTAGTTGCGTGCTGCTGTGATGGTGGGGGACTGCTACTGCTACTACTACTTTTAACTCCACGGGCCACTGCATCAGCGAACCCACGATGATGTGCTGTTGTATTCACTTCGATGCTTGCATGGTGATCCTCATCGTCATCGTCATCACCGTCAACGGAATCTTCATGATTGTGATGACGATGATAACGATGATGATGATGGACTTGGTGATGGTGGTGTTTACTATTGTGCTGGTGTTGACTTTGATGACGTTGATTATGACGCTGGTGTCGATGATGTCGGCACGCAGAACTTACAGGTGTTGATATTCGATGATTATGATCGCTGTCCTCGTGGGATGAAGAGAGATTCAACTCGGTGGAGTCGTTAGATGCATCGGCATCGTAGCAACACTGGTTGGAAGTGGTTGTGCGGCCGCAACTGCTGAGATCGTTGTCTTCATCGTCTGCTTCCGCTTCATCATCGTCTTCGTCGACACTGTTAATTGGATGGTCAATAGGTATTGCGTCTTGACAGAATTGAGAAGCACAACAGTCAATGGCAGATGGCGGTGCCTGTACTACCGCCGTTGTTGTTGGTGAAGCAAAGAACGTATCTATTGGATTTTCTTCATAGCCCTCGTAGACAATCAAAAGGGAGCTAAAATAAAAAATAATAATTTAATTATGGAAATCAAAAATAATCATGTTTTAACTTACCAAGAATAAAAACGATAACTCGATTGTTTTTCAATAACTCTTCTCAACTGCTGTAATCGTTGCAATATCTTCTTTATTACACGTGTTCTTAATCTATAGCCATTGTAAAAAAAATCATGCAGTGCTTGTTTGAAGCCCTCTTCGTTAAGTTCACGACCCCAATATTTATCACGTTTGGCATATTGATCCATATCAGCTTGGAATACTTGCATGCCACAAAGTCTTACTCCTAGAGAAGCAGATGTACTAGCAGCACACTTGGCCATTTGTTTAGTGCGTTTCTCTGCAGATGCATCATCACCATGTTGACGTGTCCCCATTTTTAAATCCAGGATGCAGGGATTTTTGAATTGAGATGTTATATTCTCGAGCATGAGAAAATCTGTAAGTACAAATAAAAAAAAAAAAACTTCAGTAAGATTTTTTAAGAAATAGTGCTGAATTTGAATGAACTTGTGTAACGGGACTCCAAATGTTACATATGTACCTACGTAGCTACCAATTTTTTTTGAAGTGTAAAATTCAATTTTAGTCCCAGTTAGTGCATATTAAAAATAAAATGCACGACTGGCGCACCTATTAATATTATGTTCAAGTGGCTAACTGACATATTATACACTCGATTGATCCGATTAACTTAAATCCGGATAAAAGTATTAATCTCTATAAATCGAGTAAATTTTAATTTATTTATATCTGGATTTAAGTTTTAATCTGGATTAATCGAGTGAATAATATGGTGAAAAAAATGGATGTGCACTTAAAAAAAAATAAAAAAAAACACCCCGCTTTCCAAATACATACTTATATATAACCCCACTAATAGAACAAACACTATAGAAAAAATACATTCAAAGGATTAGTTATCACGGTCAAGCCAAAAAAGTGCATACGATGCACTTGAACCGGCTTTGAACATGGAATTGATTTCCCACCGGAAAACTTGATTCTGGGCAAATACGTTTCCAACTCGATCTACATAGGAACTGCGGTTAAGCATTTTAATTAAAATACATTCTATTACTATTATTTTGAAAATTTTCATTATTAATTTGGAGTAAAACGACTACGTTAAAATGTGTTATTATTGAAATAGGAAAATACAAACATTCTTGGCCCAAAACAATCATCTTTATAGTGAGTTTCACCCGAATAACATTCCCCCGGAATGTCTCCTGGACCATTCAACTGTTGATCAGGGCCCTATTCCACAAAACAACTTATCAACTTTTCACTTTGCACATATCAAATTTTTCGTCAATTTTCCTCAGAACTATAAAATTTGATAGGTGATAAGTTGATATTGACAAGTATAATTTGCAAAGTCTTTGCAATTTTTATATTCTCTTAGCAGTTTCTGTTCCACGTACTTACCCTTTTGCAAAGTTAATATTCAAAAGTGAAATTTGCAGACTTTGCAAATAATTATGCTGCTTCGTTCCACAAAAATTGTAAATTCTATTTTTGCAAAGCAAATTTTGATAAGTTTGTCAAAAGTTTGCAAGTTAAACGATCGCTTTACAAATTCATATTTTTATAATTATTGAAGCTTTCAAAAAACGATCAATTTTGGACTTGGCGTTGAATTTCCTGCAGACCTGTATAGGCTTAAAGCTGATGGAAGATGAAATCTTGCGATATTTGCTAGGGCGAATGCTGCAAGTAGCATTGTCACCAGGTTCTTGGCTGTGGTTCTGATGACGAATTCTTGTTCTACAAATTTCCAGATTTGGACAGAATAATTATCCGTTAAAAGGACACACTATCTAAAATAACACTAGTTTACAGCCAAAATGGACATTCAATGCCACTATTTTTTGTATGCATTTTAGCCTCCTAGACAAGAAATTCACTTATTTTTGTGTTATGTTTATTGTTCAATCAAACCCATCTACAACTACATAAGTTTTAACTAGTTCAATATATGGGCTAAATTGTAAAGCTGCTTTCGAACATCTTGAATACCTATCCATTGAAAAAATTTGTATTGTGATTTACGAACTCAGCGGGGTGAAATATATACGAAAAAAAAAATAACGGCATTAAATGTCCAAAAAATTTAATTTTTTTTGTAAACAAGTGTAATTTGACTTAAATTATAAAGTTGTTTTTATAGTCAATTTTGCAAATACTTTGGCTGAACAAAAGGATAGTATGAAATAGAATGTACCTAATTCATGAAAATAAAAATCCTTTTCATGCGTATATGTATAATATAATTCTGTGCCAATATTTCCTTGGCTTACTCCTTTCACAGTTCAAATTATATTGAACTCCAGAAGAACAGATTCCCCTTTTTATACTTATTTTATATGACACTTTCTACAAATATTATTCAACGATCTCTCGATAATCATATGAATTTATAAAGTTCAAAGTACTTTCAACTATAACATGTCATAGTTGCCACTATTTTTCAAAATAAATTTCCCTGACTTTCCCTGACTCTCCCTGACCAATTTTAAAGTTTTCCCTGACCAAATTTAAAAAAAATTAAAATAGTAACTCTTTGAGAAACATAACTTAATTTTTGCGACGTGATCATTATGCGCTTATCAAGTGCTAATTAAGTACCCAACAAAAAAATTTAGTGCTCGAGTACTTTTCTTGTAAATTAATGCAGTTAGCAGAGCAATCACCGGAAAAAGTTTAAAACTCAAGGAAAAAAGTTTTAGTCTAGTATTTTGGAGCTATTTAAGAACTCTAGGAATCCGAACAAAAATTCTTAAAAAATAGAAGACATGTAACCAGCTATAGTTTTTAGTGATCAAATAAAAGTGGATGATAGTATTATATACTAAAAGATAAACAGGAATTTAATAACATGTGTACCTACATTTTTTTAAGAAACAAAAATAGTAGATATGTGTAACATGTTGTTTTTTTTTTTTTTTTTTTTTTTAATTTCAAGTTTGAAAATTAATCAGGCCTATCACAGAATCCATCGTGGAAAATCTCCGAATGGATTATTCCACTACGAACCCCGAAAAAAAGCATTCACCAAATCCGAATGGAATCGAAAAAAGCAATGCCTCATTAAAAGAATTAATTCTGAATTTCGAAATCAGCTGTCCTATGTCACAGCACTACTTGTAGCTTTTAAAAACAAAAATCCCTTAAACTTTTTAAAAAGTCCCATCTTTTTTCCTTTTATTTTCACAAAAAAAGCTGAACATTTGTGTTAAGTATGGCTAGGCTCTTTGTTTTAATAAGTATCGCAAAAAATTCCCAAAATCTCAGAGCACTATTACAGCTGTCAAGTTATTTATCGTGAAAAAACTGTGTTGTTGATATTTGTTTATTTTTTTTTTAAAACAACAACACAAACATATAAATGCCAGTAAGACCTAGGGTCTTATAAATTAGACAAATGTTAGAAGGAATAGAAGAATAGGATAGATTTTTGTTGGCACAGTGGATTGAGAAATTAGGTTTTGACTATCCCATTAAATCCCAGGGGTGGCGTTCAGTAGAGGGAATGTAGAAAAGAATGCTGCCTAGACTGGGGATCGAACCCACACATCCAGGTTAGCAGTCAAGCACTACTTCCACTGCGCCGGGGCCACCCCCCTAAATTTATTCAATGTTTTAGCATTTTTTCCCAAGAAAATAA
Source organism: Epistrophe grossulariae (assembly GCA_929447395.1). Classification (NCBI taxonomy): domain Eukaryota; kingdom Metazoa; phylum Arthropoda; class Insecta; order Diptera; family Syrphidae; genus Epistrophe; species Epistrophe grossulariae. The sequence goes on from OV839566.1 coordinate 84,923,750, forward strand.
TATATTCAGCATTAAAATAAATTGAAGTTAAAAAAATAAAGTGGTTTGCGTTTGCAACCATTGCAAATTTTAGAATTTGTAAAAAAAAACTATTTTTTTAATGAAACACAATCGTTTACCACTTGGCTACGACAAGAATCAGTTGTCGTAGAAAAGGAAGTCATATTTCCGTTTCATTCGGAATTTGTGATAGCAAATTTCCCGAATTTCGAAATTCTCAATAGATTTTCCACTACGAATGGATACTGCAATACAGTTTTCGTGATTCGTAGCAAATTTTCGATTACGATGGAATTTGTGATAGGGCTGAATGTTAAAAACTATTCATTCAAATATAGTAATTTAAATGTGAAATAAAAGAATAGAATATTATTATATTAAAGCCATAGTAATATTATATTACCGCTATTTTTTTAAATAATTTTTTTCCAAATTAAAATATTCATATTCTATTTTTTTTTTATTTAAAGCTTGCCAGACGTATTTTGCAACGTCTGACACCTACATGACCTGTAATTCATATGGCAAATAGTTTATAGAACGGAATGAAAAAGAAGCCAAAACTTTTGAAATGACTTTAAAAATCAATTTTTACGGTTTCAAAACTGACGCGTACAGAAAAACGCATCCCACCAGCCAGACTTTCTGAATTTCACTCGAGATAGTGAAAAAAAAAAAATCATGACTGCTGAAATGTTTTTTTCTGTCGACGTTGTTAGCTCTCGTACTATAACTTAAATTCGATTCTTAAAAAATTTACCTTTTTTCGGCCTAAATTTTTTTGATTATTTAAAAGCTCGTCTGGCTCGAGTTAAGTACCCCATTTTCAAAAACATTTTCCAGGATTTACAAAAATTAATCAAAAATATTCGCAATCTGAAAAAAAAATCCATAAGTGAATGAAGTATTAAATACTATTGTTTGCCCTTCGAAAGTTGTACAAAGTTCAAAAGCGGGACGAATACAACTGACTTTCGGAACAAAATACAGAGTAGGGTCCCTGAGTTCAACGAAATATTCAATTTTTTTCATTGTACAACAAAATTCAGTGCTCAAAAAATTTTCCCTGACCGCTTTCGAAATTCCCTGACTATCCCTGACCAAATTCGCGTTCCCTGACTTTCCCTGACTTTCCAGTCGGGTGGCAAATATGCATGTATATACTTTTCCTAAGTTTTTTTGTTACTTCCGTGGCACACCTATGTAAGTGTCATTCCCATTCGTTTAAAAAGCGTTAGATGAGATAAATACAGTGGCCTCTAAGTCTAAGTTTAAAAGTGTTTTTTATTGGAATATAACCTGGGAATGTGCCTGAATCTTCACTTTACTTATATCCTGTTTTATTGACCTGAATATTGCACTAAATATTCTATTCCACTGAATTTAAAGTCACTCTTAAGTCAAACAGAAAGATTAAATGTTGAATAGAAGAAGTTGTTAGGTCTTGAATATTGACGGTATACTAATTGTGAGTGGATTGCATCTAAATTTTGCTCAAATTTAAAGCTTTTTGGTGATGATGGTGATTTATTTAAAAAATTTTCTCACTGCAGCTCTAGTTAAAACAAAATAAAATTGAGTTTTATTGGGCAACAAAGAAAAAGTTTTACCGACAATAAAACAAAAGTCGGGAGAACTGCAAGAACCGATAATTAGATGTGGCTATATAAAAGCGAACAGTATCGTCTTTTTATATGTGTTTCTCCTTTTTTAAATTGAGATTCGTGATATGTAGAGTTATCAAATTGTTTTTCTGATACTAACATTGCTTGTTTGTGTTGTCTAATTGAGAAATACTCTTTATAACATCGGCTGCATTTCCATTTTTATGAACTTTCATCCTGTAAGAGAAAGAAAAAGAAAAAATCCATAATTAATTCATCGTGTTGCACAGGTCTACATATTTTTGTTATTATTTTTTTCAATATTTTAGGCTACACTTAATTATAGGGAAGAAACATTATTTTCAACTTTTACTCATTTCGTAGAAAATTTTTTTTTTTTTTATCGTAACAGGGAAAGGATTTCGAGTCGTTTTTTGGACGGCTAAATAATTGAGTACGGGAGATGATGGGTGCGCGTTTGACTTAAGTTCCTAAAAAATCGTTTTTGTTTTTGAAAATCTTTGTGTTGAAGAAGTATAAGTAACGATATAATAATAAATTGTTTATTAATTTTATTTACCCATGACTGATTAAACTCAATTATGTCATATTATTCTTATATCATCTAAAAAAAAACATACATTTTCAAAATTTTAAATTATTATGATCGACATAAAAAATACTAACCTTAAGACATCTTCACGTTTCCTTTTTGAAGCACTGATTTTACGAACGTGTTCCTCGCGAAAGCTTGGCGAATAACGTTTTTCTAATTTAGTGCCACCCATTGTTGTTGCTTGCATAACACCTAAAATTAGAATATCACATAATTTTAGAATGTTTTAGAAATTTTTTAAAATTAAGTTCTCTATACAGAGTTAGGAAAGTTTATTGTTTTTGGATAAATTAATATTTGAATAAATGTGACCACTGAAAACATGATAATGAATGCAAAGTGTAACCTATAGTGGTGAATTCGGATTTATAGCGTAGTGATGTTTTTGTAATGGAAATGGAGATTATTTAAGACTATGATAATCAGAAGCCTATGTTTAGTTTATTAATACTGCACACTTAAACGTTTACACAAAAACAAAATAAGACAATTTGAAAAAAGGACTATTTTTATAATACAATCGAAAGTGTTGATCGTGGATAGAAAATAAAAACAGGAATTATTAAACGATAGTTGCTGTGATAAAACTTTTCCATATTATGTTAATTATCGATAATACATTGTAATAAATTTCTTTAAGAAGATTGATTAATTGATGCAAGATTTGTTTTTGGAAAGTTCATGTATTTATCAAATCCTTTTTTTACTTTCGATTTTACTAGAATGTGCAGTGACCTTTTAGGAAGAATTCTTAGGATCTTTCATGAAAATACTATTTAATGTATAACAAAAGTGAGATATATCCAATTTGTTTATGAAACTTTGTGATCATGCATGTAAGTGTACAGCAACTTCGAAGAGTGCTATAACTCATTAGTATGCAACTACTTGAATAAGTTTTCTTGTAGCGCACCTAGATACCAACGACAAAATTTGGGGCAATTTGGATAGCTCATTTGAGGATTATACTCTTGTATAAACATAGTGTAAACATCGAAATGTGCAGAACAAATCATAAAAAAAATTAGTTCTGTATGACTTGGCTCTTTGTATACATTTAAACCTATCACCAGGCGTACAAGAAGTAACATTGTAAAATTTAAAACCTGCCATTTTTAACTTTACAAAAAAACTTCTTAGAAAATGTATACATACTTCTATTATTTTTATAAAAATTTAGTTTTAAGTTTTATTTTAAAATACAGAATAAAAATATTATAATAAAAAACTATATAAATGTTAATATAAATTATGTATATAGGATATAATGCATACAAACCCTTAAAAAAGGATCAACGAATGAATTACGAATTTCTCCTCAATTTTTTTTTGGTGGATGAAAGCAAAATCACTTAAGCAGAGAGCGTACACATGGAGGATGGAGATTATGACACACAGTTGTCAATCAAGTTATGATTTTGGGGTGTGATTTTGTATTTTCGCTGAAATTATAATTCATACACACACCAACATAGGGCGCTCACATATATTTGTGTTAAACAGTAAAATATTATGAATAATATTTTTTTTTTTATTTTGTATGTTAACCTTTATGTGGATTTTTTTTTAAATAAGTGTAATTGTAAAACGCATACTTCTCTTTGTTTTACCCTCAGTAAATTTCTAATCATGTCACATGATAATTGAGTGGATATTCTTGATAAAGACAAGGAAAAATAGAGAGAAAAAGAAGAAACAAAAATAAACGACAAAATACAAAACTATATCATACAATACAATAGTTTATATAATTTGTTCACTCAAAAGTTCTAATTATTTACCTTATATTCTTTTTAGATATTTATATGTATTGTTTATGTTTAACAAAGTTATAAAAAAAATAAATTTCACACTCAATTTTCTTAAAACTTCACAACCAAATAATGTCCGATTAATTCTGAAGTAGATAGATTCTTTATGATGATTTTTGAAATGCCTTTATTTATTCTTGTGTACTTCGAAACGCGGACTTGATTCAGAAAATACTTGGTCATGGCTTTCGATATTCGTATATCCATCTTTTGGAAGATGAACTCACAATATTCCACAATTATTATAATTAGCTAGGGATTTAATATTCATACTATTACATTTCATTTTAAACACATTCAACATCACCATATACATATCTATATATTATATATTATATTACGGAATCTTCAAAATTTTACTCGATATTGATTGATTCTGCTCGAACTTGTATTTGCATTAAATTTAATTATTGAATTTGAAGAATGAACTATTAACAATACGCCACTTAGCATTCTCCTTGTAGCGCAGCTCAATTCGTTAGTTTTTAAGAATTTTTGTTAAGAGAAAAGACACAAGTGGTTGGCATTTTTTTCTTAATGGATTTGGAATAAGGAAAAGTTGAGCCTGACTTCCATCGCAGCTCGTTTTCTTGATTCCACAATCAGTGTGTTTAGTGTTTTATTTTGAAAAGATTGCAAAAGAAAAAAAAAATCAAACTGACACTTGCACGCACTGTTGGGACGTGTATCAATTTCTAATAAGTATACAATATTTTGAGCATTATTTTCTGATAAAATTTTTATGAACACAACTCTTCATATACCAAATATAAATTATACCAAAAAATAAAAATTAACTTGGCTTGTGTTAAGAAGTTGTTGATATCAATCAAACACCTTCCAACCAAATACGTACTTTTATAACAAGGTTTGCCTATATAAAAAATCGAACTTGATATTTTAATAAAAACAATACATGTTCCAATGATAAATGAGATTTTTAATGTTGGCCCTGCTATCATGTATTAAATGTTAAAAAAAACTAAAATCTTTATATTATATTTTCTACAATATGTTATTGTAAAACTCCGAAATCTGGAAATTCTAAAATTTACCTGTAAAACATGAAATTTTTCAGCAACATTGCTTATAAGTCGGAAATGTTTCGTTATCATAATTCATTCCAGACTTTTGTCGACAGTTTATTTGGACAAGAGTACCTTGGGTGGAACGCTTCGCGGGCTCCAAAGAATTTAAATTCCTTTTTTAGTCCTCTGTCTCGCTTACGCACCTACGTTACTCCGACAGGGGTCAATGTCAAACTATTCCTGGATATCAATACGTTGGGTGACCCTCTTCAGAATTTCTTCAGGAGTTTTTAAATTTTTATTTGAAACTAATACGCTTTTTTTTTCTGTTTAACTTAATGTACATATTATGTTACTGTTTAAAGGAAATTGATTGCGACATCTCTGAACTATAAAAGCTTTATTTTTTTCATGAGTTTCGATCGAGTCTTTTTAGCCTTACATCTTCTGTCTTTTAATATTCTGTACCTACAAAATATCTGCGTTTGGTTTGCATTTATTTTGTACTAAGGGTATACCATAGCAAAAAATTCTATTGTTACAGTTTTTCACACTCTCGTGAGTCGTGACCCAAACATTCACTATTTTAACACAAGCCAATTTTTTTAAACGAATATATACCTAGGGAATTACACAAATACATATCCGAAATTGAAACCTTCACTAAAATTTAAATTATAAACCCATAATCAGTCATTTAGAAAACAAAAATAATTAAATATATACAATATACCAGAAATGTTCAGCAAGCTTTAATTACATGGCTACGAGTATACCAATGCTGTAAAGTCTCTGCCGTTTCCAGTAATTGCACCAGAACTGTTACACCAACTTGAGATGTTTGCTTGTTAGCTTTTCTTTAAAGACCCTTTAGACACAAAATCTAAAAAAATAATTAAATAATAGTTCTAGTTTTACTTAAAATGAAAAAGGACTTACCCTTTAGGCCCTTGACATAATAATTATAAACAACTAAAACTTCACTTTTTTTATTTTAAAGAATTTACGCTTTTGGTAACGCAACGTTGACAACAAATAAACGCGATAAAATATGCTTAAAAAATGACAAGTTACATTGTCTGGATACGTTTTTTTTTCTATATATTTTTTTTTTTTATTTTTTTTTCTGAAGTTCCTTTTTAAATCGATTGTTTGTATTATTTTATTTCATTTACACAAAATAATTCTTATAAATTAAGATTACAACATAAATGTAAGTCAGGTACAGTGATGGTTTCTAAATAAATTATTAAAAAAATAATATACAAATCTGATTGATATTCCTTAATTTTTTTTTGTTTACTTATTTACTATCTTTTTTATTTATTTATTTTTATTTCTGTTGATGATATCAAATGGAAAGAAAGACAAAGTATAAGCAAACTTCATGAGCAAAGTAAAATATATGCGACGAACGGATACAAACAAAACGTACTATCATTTTTATGTAAACAAAAATGTTTGTGTTTATAAATAAGTACCTATAGCAGAAAACTTTGGTCATTATAACCTTACCTTTGTATTTTGGAACAAACTTCTGAATTTCTTGAGGAATGTTTTGATAAAATCCCAATTCACGAAGGTTTAATGGTTTTATGACAGTACTCTGGTTGAGCAGGAGTAGACGAGTGTGTCCTCCAACCTGGAAATTTAAAATTAGTATAAGTTATTGATGAAATTTGAGTAAATTTTAGATAAATGTTGTGACAAGTTAATTTTTTTTGTAGATTTTCGAAACTAGTATTGATCGCGTCTTGACGAAAGCAAAACAATTTGACAATTGTCAAAACAATAATCGTTGAAATCGACCAATGGTTTTAGATTTACGTGATCTGGGTCCAGATTATAGTTTTCCAAAGGTTTTTGATGCCCTGATTCGAATTCTAAGTTAGATTTAGCTTTTATGTTGTTTTTATATATGTATGACATGGATAGAAATTCAGTTTTGTTTAATTTTCTTTGTCTCAGTTGAAAAATGATATTGGTTCAGTTGCGTCAGTTCTACTTGGACTCATCAGTTGACTAGTGTTGTCTTTGTCAACACTCGTAAGAATTTTTGTTAAGTTCAGTTCATAGATTTCATAACGAATATCTAGTATGAAGTATAAATTTTCTTCAAAAAACTCGTTAACGGTATCTGAAAATTCTAATTTGCTAGCAAAATTTTCTTAGAGTCTTTAAAGTCTTTTCTTTCATGTTGGCGAAATCGTTAAATAGTTCTTTGTCTTGGGCTTACCAAAAAATGTGATTAGAGCTTTAAGGTGCTGGAACATTCCTCGATTACCCGGGAGTCAAATATTGCGGATTTCATAATCGGCATGAAAGAAGGGCAAAACCAAACAAACATACTTCACAATTGAAATTTTAATTAGGATAAGATGGATGAGAGTTTATCTGCAAGTTAAAAGTGAAAGAAACTGAAAACATGGTAATTTGAACAGTTGAACTAAAATAACAGAAAGTTTTCCAATGGTAGCAACATTTTTTCTTTTTTCAACAATTGTTTTTAATCATCCCTTGTTTTAAAATAAGTTTTTTAATATTTATTTATATTTATCAAATTTTATCCTGTAAATTGTAAGTGTAATTTTAAAAGTAAGTGTCACTTAAGTGCCAAATATGGAAAACTCACAGTGTATAAACTTTTCGGGATAAGTGACACATAAGTCTCCCATATTGTCTACTTAAGTGCCACTTACTCAGACAGTAAAACTACGTCTAAAGTGCCAAAATGGGTGGATATATTAACTCATAAACCTATGCCTTTCAAACACAAAAAGAATTTTTAAAATCGAATTCTACTTTTTACCGCAAAACTTTTCATAGCAAAACTGAGAAATTTTTTTGAGGAATCCTGTTTATGTAACTGAGATTGCTGAGACCTCAGTATTGCGAATGTTGCTTTTATGTCCAACAGATGATTTAAGAAAAAAATTGAAAGATTGAAACATCCGAATATCTCTTCATCTACTTCATCTGTCGTAATTAGGTTACGTTGGAGAATCCACATACATAAGTTAGATGCTTTAAAGTGTTTAAAATTATGAAATAATTTGACAGGGAATCGTGACTAAAAGACTACGGTAGCTAGACCCGGTTTTAGTATTTAAACAAGCAATGTGACCAAATGTGCATTGAAATTTTTTTTGTTTTTATGTAAGTGGTTAAACTTGACATATATGTAAGTAGTAGGCATATTTTCTTAAAATAAACATCACTTACTTATCAAGCTTTAAAAAGTCAGTACTAAAAAAAACCGTTTTTCCATATATATTTCGTATGTTTTCCTATTACATATGATCAAAATCAAATGTGAAATCAGGTAGAAGATGAATAAAAATATACATATATAAATAAAGGACATTTTTTTCAACATTTCTAATCTTGTTACGGCTATCCAACACTTTTTCATTCTATGTAAGAACTTCCTTTATCTTTATATCGGATAATCGAATTAATATTTCAATGTGACGTGGCTGATAAGTTTTTGTTTTGAATACTTGCCACAAAGCTGAAGTGGTTGTGATGGCGATGGTCTTTTTTGGGTGCGACAAAAAAGAAACACGCTCTTTTGAATGAAAACAATTGAACTAGATATCGAATAATTGATCCGGTTATGTTCCTGTCTAGTATCTGCTTTTGACAAATCGTCGTTCTGTTTACTATTTGGTGTGTTTTATATTTTATTTACTTTTAATATTGGTAGTGCCAAGCTGCCAAGTCAGCTGTTCACATTCTAACAACGTCCCGTTTCAAACAAATTCACAAACGGATAAAGCAACATTTTCAAATACATAAATTCATTTGAAAATATGTGTGATACAAATGGTAGGTAATTGAAAAGATATTTCCTAAACATATTGGATACATATTAACTATATGTGTGCCTATTTAAAACTTAATTCTGACATTGTGTTAATGGCCATTTAACTTAAACATCGACAAAACTAACCTGATTGGAGAGTGGTTGCAGTGCAACTTCATCTTCACTTTCAAGGAGATCCTTAGATATATTACTTTCAGCACCAACATTTCCAGCACATGATTCGGATCTTTGTCTGCCCAAGTAATTATGTAATGCCAATCCACTTATGCCAACTGTTGCGGTTGCACCTTGATTTGAAGCAATCAATTTATTGGTATTAGTATTTGTGGTCGTTGCTTCTGCAGTTGCTGGTGTATTACTAACAGACAACTGTTGTAGATTTGCTGTAACTAAGTTTGAACTCGAATTGATTGGAGACGATTGTTGCCTGAGTAGAAAACCAGTTGGGGCTGTTGTATGTTCAATCAATTGTTGCTGTTGATGGTGAAGCAGTTGTTGGCTAGCAGTAGTTGTTGTACTAGTTCCAAGCTGAACTGGCGAGTGTGTTAAAGATATTGGAGCTGTTTGGCCAACATTTGTTCCTTCTGTTGTTGATGCTGATGATAACTGTCTTTGCAATTCTTGACGTTGTTGTTGGCGATTGTGATGCAGTTGATGGGTAATATGTGAATTTTGTATACTTGGAACATGTTGATATGACGCACAGTCAGAATCTCCCATGCCCCAGTCCCCCAGGAAATATACCATTCCCTTCTGCCTTTAAAATTAAAATTAACTCTCCTTCCTCCGTTAAAATGAGTGCAGTTTTTTTTTTTTAATTTTGTTGTGTGAAATAAAAATTTAAACACCACAACGTATACAGATTTTTTTTAAATTTTAATAATTTTGTAGTCCTTATGCGGTCCTTAGCTTATGTCTGAAATTAAATGGAAAAAGTGAAATTAGTATTTAAAATAATACTAATCATTGATAATAATGGCGCAAAAAATAGTCTGTTGTTATGCATGACATTTTTTTTACAATTTTCTAGTTTTATATCACTTTGCTAAAACAATCTTAATTTAAAGAAAGCTAATATCATAATATTAAACCTATTGTCTTAATGAACTTCAACTGAACTGAATAATGGCGCAAAATTATAAATAGCCTGATGGTATGCATATGACACTATTTAACAATTTTCTAGTTTTAAATCACTTTGCTAAAACTATCTTAATTTAAAAAAGCTATAATCATTATATTAAACCGATTGTGTTAATAAACTTCAACTGAGCACGCATAAAATAGTAAGGGTATTCATGCAACGTCGGAAAAGAATCGTAAAAGTGGTAAACGTCTTAAAGTTTACGATCTCGTAAACGAACTGTCAAAATTTGTATGGGAAATCTCTTCCAAAAAAACTTAAACTTTCCGACACAAACGAAGATGGTAAACATCGTAAACATGATAAGCACTTGCAATATAACGCTACTAAACTCTCTTAAGTTTCGTGGGGTGCGCTACTCAAAGAAAACTTTCATCCATCAGATTAATTTAAAGTAATCTATTGAATCATAATAAATCAAAGATGATTTGTTCTGTGTGTTCAAATAAAATTAACCGTAACTCATCTTCTAAAATCGAGTGTAGCGATTGTAATTATTTATTTCACCTAAACTGTGTTAATTTAACAAACGACAAATGATTCAGCCTTTTATCAATCAAGTGGAGCTCAGTTTCGTTGTGATAAATGCACTTAAACGACGTTCATTGCATGTGCCAACTCTACCTGTTTCTACTGTGGCATAGTTGCCACTATTTTTCAAAATAAATTTCCCTGACTTTCTCTGACCAATTTTAAAGTTTTCCCTGACCTTAAAATAGTAACTCTTTGAGAAATATAACTTTATTTTTTAACGATAAATACATGCATACATAATATCTCTCAATTAAGCAGACAAAAATTCAGCAGAACCAATTTTTTTGTGACGTCATCAAAAAAATAAATAAAAATTAGAAGACATTATTTAACTAAATACTAAAAGATGAACAGGAAATTAATAGATTTTTAAGAAAAAAAATAGTTTCGAGTTTGAAAATTAATGTTAAAAAACTATTCATTCAAATTTAGTACCTAATTTAAATGTGAAATTAAAGAATAGATTTCTAAAAGCTATAGTAATATTGTAAGTGTTACCGTTATTTTTTAATAATTTTTTTCTGAATTAAAATCTTCATAATCCATTTTTTTTTTTAAATTAAAAAATAGATTGCCAGAGAACGGAATGAAAAAGAAGCCAAGACTGTTGAAATGACTTTAAAAATCAATTTTTCACCGCAAACGCAACGCATCCACCAGCCAGACTTTTAAAATTTCACTCGAGATAGTGAGGGTTACACACACTTGTGCTGTTTGTGTTTGTGAAGAAATGCAACTGGCTATAACTAAAGAATTATGTATATGTAAAAGTAAAATAAAGAGAGGCGCAAATGTTTTTGTTTATAGACCTGTCACTTATGTATAATTTTAAAAGCTCCACTATCCAATACATGAAACTTGTAAGGGTGTTTTGTTTCTTTAATTTTGTCACTCAGTTTTTGATCTGTTCGGATCTAATATTATATTATTTCCAGAATTTTCCTATATGCAGAACACTGGATTTAGATATACCTACCTAACTCAAAACTTGTCAACAAACAGCTTAAGCAAATATTTTGTTTTAATAGCGACAAGTGTAAAGAATGAGTAATAACTAATAACAATACTTTTACAAATAAATGGTGTTAGAACTGTTTCAACAAAATGTCAGGTTGTTTTTATTTTATATAAACATACATACATAGATTATTATGTTTAGTGACGTATTCTGCGCGCATTATACATGACTAGGTTAAATACATATAAATTTGGAGGCTATAAGGATTAAATTCCACTTTCTTTCATTGCTTTGATAATTTTAAATAAATGTCATCAATAAATATTTACAAAAATTTCCATATCTAAATCAACAGTTTCTGTAATATGTACGTACATATGTACATAATATGTATACATAGTTATGGAAACCCTAATTTTTAAAAACTGACCTTCCTGATAATTTTTGTTTTGTTTATTAAAACTCAAAGAATTTAATTGGTTCAAGTCTATTCTGTCTAGTTTTGTGAAGAATTTAAGCTTATTTAATGTTTTAAATCCCAGTTGTTCTTTTATTCGTCGGTCGCTCTCATGTGAACAGTCCTTTAGGACTATTTAATTGGACTTGTTGAACTATTGATTCAAAATATGTAGCTTTTGATGGCCTTTATTTTACAAAAATTGGCGTTTCGTCCTGGCGATCACAATTGTACTCATCAGTTTAACTATAGTGAGGACCTTGTCAATGTGCAATTTTTGTTAAGTTTATAGTTTATCTTACATAGGTTTCATGACTTTGTTAAATATGTTGATGTCTTTGTTTGCACTTTTCAAAATTGGCTAGTTTGATGAAACAAATTTAGAAAAGCCACGAACTACGGTAAACTACATAAAAATGAAAACACTCCTCAGGTCCTTTCATAAAAAGGGAAAATATTTCAATTTATTTTTGTTTGAAAACCTAATTTATTTGCAAGACAGATATAGGAACACAACAATTTATTGAATATTTGAGAGTTGGAAAAAAAAAATTATTTAAATAAAAATAATTTTTTTACGGAAACTTTGGGAAAAGTTAATATTAACTTAAGGTTACATTGCCACATCCATTTTGACCAAAAACAATATTTTCATCTTAACCACTTCTTTTATTAAAACGATAGAGATTTAAGTTTTGTAAGTGGAACTTATGGTTGTCTAGATATTGCGAATACCCTTTTATCACCAGCCACCAAATGGAGGGGGGTTACAAGCCGTTAATCATTTTGTATACCCCCATTTAAAAAAAAAAGCCGTCCTATCATAAATGCGAGGTTCGGTCAAAATTTTGTAACATTTCAATGGACTATAGATATAATTAAAAATATGGTAATGAATGCGTTTTAGATCTCAATAAATTCACTACTTAGGATTTGAAAGAAAATAAAGGAATAAAATTCTTTCAAGACGAGCTCCCTTCATGAACACTTGACCCACCGTGATATTGAACTTTTCTTATCGTAAATCATCCCAAGGTTCGTCATTGTTAAATTCTGCCGGAAGAGTACACAATACACAAATACATATACATATCTACGCAGTTTCCTATTTCGATGAATGTACTTACTCGCACTTTTTTATAGATTTGTGAACAAATTCTCAAAATTTTTCTCCCAAAAAACTTTTCGCGTTGCATCCACTGTTTTATTTTTCAATTAACAAGTCAGAAATGCCAAAAGATAATCAAAATAATGGCGCTAATATGTATTGTTTAAAAAATAATCTAGCTTGATATACGGATTGTATGTACATACAAACGTCTGGAATATAAAATTCACTGACACATTTGTTTTTTTTTCGAACAGCACTATTATTGAAATCAATGATCTATTAACATATTTGTATTACTACAATTTGTGTCCAAATAAAAAATCTACAAAATCATTATAAAACAAAACACGATATAAAACGTACACTCGTACATACAGGTATGTATACATGGCACGTCACTTATTCATATCGCACTGCACAAAACAATTTTTTTTTTATACCTACATAATATTAAAGTAAATGTATAATCTCTCTTTCTTATTCACACAACTATAAAAATAAAAGCTTATGTATGTATAATAATACGAAAGCCAAATTCAAGTTAAACTTGTTTTGTCAGTTCACTAAATAGGAACACTGATACATTGCATTAGAATGAACTGAATAAATCAGCTGTTCACCTTTTATCGATGCTACTCATTTAACTCACATACGTTTTGCTTAAAATTTAACCAAATTAAATCAAATAATTTGAAGCAAATATTCGGAATGATAGCATTACTAACACAGATGAAAAAACACATACAATAAAAACAAAGAAAATATCTTAACCAAAATTATTTAACAGAGAATCATTTTTCGTAGTTATGGGCGATGCAGTTATATTTCGTACCTCATAGGTTTTCACTGTTTTCAGTTAAAACTGATCAATAAATATATCTCCGCAATTTTTTGTTCATAAATTTTCCGAGAAAAAATTGTACTTTTAACTTATTAAAAAGAGTTATATAGATAGTTAAATATATATGTATGTATTGTATAGGTATACATATAGATAAAAACAGTCCGTAAATTTTACTACGGAGTAATATAAAAATCTGTGTATATCAGGTGATGGTCCCCGCTAGACTGATTATACCGTGTAAGAAGAGAGCAACGCGAACACGAAAACATTTCAACTTTAAAACGTATATGTACGTAACTTGTATTTCTATCTTTAATTAATACACACAGGTGCCAAAAAAAAACTTATTTTTCCTTCAAAATTTAACTATTTTGTTTTTAAATTTAATTTTAATTTAAAAAAAATAATATTAAAGATAACACCATAAGTTACCTATACCGTTTAAGTTCAGTTCAGTTGTTTTTTTTTTCTTTTGTGTTGAATAGCCAGCTCAATCAAGGAAAGCAAATCAATTTTTATTTGTGTATAAACAAATACTATGTTTTTTACAATCGCTTTTTTTGTTATAATTTGTGTACAAATTTGCTGAGCTGGCTATTCACTTTTTCAAAAAACACGCTTTTGATATTTCAATATGCCAAAGCATAAAAACTGAGCCATAATTAAAAAAAAAAGTTCATTAGTCGTTCATTTTGTTTCTTAATTAATGATAAATTTGGTGTCAAAATGAAGCTTCTGACAATTATTTTAATCAAAAAAGTTAATTCAGGTCCAAACTTTCACATTTTATGACTTGATTTTCGAATGATCATAAATGTGATAGTTCAACCATTGAAATACCTACAAAAATTAATTTTATGAAGTATGTAGTTTGTATCGGAATTAATTTTTTTTACTGAAATAGTAATAATTCAAGATTTATTTTATAGTGCCAATATAGCCATACAAACAACCAATTAGGAGATAATCGCCGGATTTTGGCATATAGCCTCCTCATGGTGTTCTTAAGAAATTGTCATTATGACATCGATATGAGCGCCGCTAACAATTTTAGAGGGGGTTGAAGGCCCCCAAAATGGATTTTCAGGAGTAACTCCCAAATGGTAAGTTGTACAAAAAAATGTTGAAGACAAATTTGTAGCTTGGAAAATTTCCTACAAAAAAGATTAACATTCATTTCTTCATAAATATAACCGTTTTCAAAATAAAGCCATTGGAAGAGTTAAAGGTCTTACTTTTCTATATATATTTTATCGAAATTTATTCGAAAATTTAAGAGTTTAAAAATCATTTATTAATAGGCCAGTCAACGAAGACCAAAAAAGGCTTTAGGTTGTTAGGGGGCAGTAGTTTAAAACCAAGTTTGCAGCCTCGAAAGACCAGTGCTAACCGCGTGGTGGTAAAAAAAAATCCCGAAATTTTCTACTTTTTTCAGTTTTTGGCTTATAACTTTTAAAATGTGCATCTTAGAATAAATGTAGCTGTTACAATTTTAAAGCTCTGTAGGTTGAATATTTCTCAAAATACTGCACTTCAAAACTTGTAATTTGTAGTTTTGTAATTTGTAAATTGTAGTGTTAGCCGTCTTTAGAGCAGAATATCGGCTAAAATATTCATCCCGCGAGGTAAATCATTGAGTGATGATTGTAGAGCAGTTATAAGCTTTAATTTAAGTATAAGCGGAAACCAGAGCAGCCAATAGTTCCCTTGTTGCCAGGAAAAAAAAAAACAAATAATGAAGGAAATCTGATTTTTCAAGCAATTGAACCTCACGAATTGAAAGACTTTTGTTAAGGATAAGAACGATATAACTCACTGAAAAATATAATTTATATCATGCAAAATGTATTTAAATATTAATAACTAGCTGTTAGCCCGCCCGCTTCGCTGGGCGTTATTTAAATTAATACGAAAAAAAATTTTGAATTTGTAACACATTTCGTTGTTCTTTATCACTGATAATTTTGTCTATTGTTTTTTCTTCTTTTTCTAATCTGGAATCAAAAAATAGATTAATTAACATTCTATTAAAGTCTTGACAACCAGTTTTAACCTTCATTGATTTCAATTTTAATGGCCATATAAATATTTTTAAAAACTTCAATCCTTATAAGATTTTGTTTGACCTCAGAAAGATGCATCCTCAAATTTTTTTATTGCTGGCATTGTTTTTTTTATTCATATGAATCCATTATTTTTTTTCTAATTTTATTGTTTTAAAAAAGAAAACAATATAAATATAAAACTGTTAAAATAAAAGTATAAAATTGGTTTTCAAATTTTCCAAATTTTGGAAAAACCAAAATTGTAAATACCTAACGAAATAAAAAATAATAAGCCGTACTTACTTTTAAACGACATGGTACTCGAGGGTTGGAGTCAGAATCCCAAAAACCGAGATCCCGAAAACCCAAAATCCCGCAAACCCATAATCCCGAAAAACCCAAAATCCCGAAAAATTCTTTAAATGGATAATTTGGTTTTCGGGATTTTGGGTTTTCGTGATTCTATGTACTCGGGATTTTGGGTTTTCGAGGTTCTGTGTTTTCGGGATTCTGGATTTTGTGTTTTCCGGATTCAAAATTTCGGGTTTGTTTCCGTCTTCCGGTACACGATTATTTCATATTTGTTTTGTCATCTATCTTCTATCATCTGTCATCTATCGTATCAACTATAATCTGTCATCATCTGTCATCTGTCACTGTCATTTCTTTTCCTTGAAGAAATGAATTTAAAATTTTTTTTCTCAATTTTTTTGAGAAAACAACTGAAATTTTTTTTTGTCCAACATATCCCACTGCTTTTTTCTTATTTTGAGTATGTACAAACCCGCTCGTATTTGAATGCAACATTATGTCAAAATTTCAAAGCAATCGGTGAAGAACTTTCGGAGATTAGCGGTAAGGAACAAACGTACATTTACATTTTTATTTATATAGATAATATAAAAATTTATCAAAATTATATATCAATTATTTTGATGCACCTGGAACCTGAAATGTTGAACGCGAAGTGATGGTGGGTCCTCAACAGATTTTTAATAATATCGCTAAAATATAGGTAACTTTTTTGTAGGAAGCACTTTTTAAAAGTTATAAGCCAAAAACGGACAAAATTACGAAAAAGTCGACGTTTTTTGACCACCACGCAGGTAGCACAGGTCTTTCGAAGCTGCAAAACTAGTTTTACACTACTGGTATCTATCCTAACAACCTCCCAAAAAATCAGCGCAGCGCACGAACACCATTGATACAGTTCCTAATTTAACTAGGTCGACTGTTTTCGATTCGATTGAACAAAATTAGGAACAGTCTATGCTCGACTGTATCGACTCAACTCGATTGTATCAAGTTACATGCTAGCACCCCTGGGTGATCCAGTGAGAGTAGCCGGGGCGGTGCGGCGATAAACTACCGGCTTACTACTTAGCTACTGATCGGAAGATGTGAAAGCTCAAATTAAATTGGCGGAAAACGACGATAAAGCATTTTTTAGTATGTTTAAAACAAGATTTACCAAAGTTTAAACGAATTAGCATCGTACTATCTTTGTTACATTTTACCTATTAAAGTTAAAAGTACCCAATGCTTATTTTATATTTTTAGTACTATATTAACTCCAAATGTCACTTTGACAATAACAATTGTGACAATGGTATGTTCGCTTACTTTTTTCCATAAACTTCACTGTTTTAGGCGATTTCAGCTGGAGTTTATTAAGGAATTAGTTTAAGTACGAAACTAAGTAGTTAAAAAATGTTTAAAACTAAGAACATTTTAGCAAAGAGCTTTAAAGTTACACAATTTTTAAGTAGTATCATGCTAAAAGCTAAACATCAAGACTGTCTAAAATTAAATTTTCTCATTATTCCTGAACATGAAGGGTTTTTTTTGCACTCGAGTGTTTAAATACGAATTTATTCTTTACAAATAATGGTACAGATAGAGAGTGGTTTGTTGATTATCATGTGAAACAGCGTAAGTTTAAAACTATGGGTGAAGATCTCACAAATACTTATAAATATTATATGCGGGGGAAAGTACCTACAGTGAGCAATGAGCATAGCTAAGCTGCTATTAACAATAAGAAACTAAAGCGGATTAACGTCCTCTCTTTCATAAGTATATACATATACCTAATATTAGCAATTAAAATTTTGTTTTAATAGATAAATATGCATATATCTGCCTTGGTTATTGTGTCTATTTTTTGTTTTATTCTTTTGAATTTCTTACGTTGTACACGTACACGTACGTTGTGTACCTAGAAAAAGAATAAAAATATTTATGAGGGAGATTATCTTTTCACTAAGCCAACTAGGGGATTCCGGATCCGAATTTGCATGTGATTTTCGCATCCACATTTGTAGCTATATAGTATGTATGTACATATGTGCACATTCATATACATATACACTTATAATATGGTCCGATGCACAAATTCGCTCTATTTTATTTAGACAGCGGATGAGTGTGATTATTTGCTCGTCTATAATAAAGACAAGATTGCGTGTCTGTATTATTTAGGTACCCTAAATGAGTGTTTTTATATGTAGGTATCTACAATAGTAAAGTTTTTATCATTGCCAGACAAGTTTTTGTTTGTTCTGTGACCGATTTGTGAATTTTAAACGAGTAAGCAAGACTATCTATGTATACCTAACTATAGGATCAGCAAGTTGGCGCGTGAACTTAGACGAAAATGTACCGCCATCAGTGAATAACAACAATTTAACAAATGTTAGAAGGTACTTTAGATGTCTAAGTCAATAACTTGTTTTTTCGCTGAATTTATATACTTAAATATTAGGTAGACATTTGATTTGTTAATTAATATAAATAGATAAATATCAACATAAAGGGATACTTTAACTCATGTCATCTTTGGTGACAAAGATATTTAAAATGATTAGGTAACGACCGTAATAAAACTATATATACACGAATGAAGGTAAATAATGAATCATCAAATGAGTGATAATGATTTATTATGAATTTGTTGTCCAAGTGAATTGGAAAGTAAACAACGCAGTTTTCCCAACAAAAAATGATGAAACTGCTATATAAAAATAAATTAGATATAATATCAAAGATTGAACGATTTTTTAAATTAGCAAAAGTTTGTCATACGAAAACTAAAGTCTAAGTTATAGGTGTGCAGTATTTTTTTGAATTAATTTGGTGAAAGGAAGGAAAAGAAATGCGTTATATTACTCTATTATCTCTTTCTGCAAGCAGAAAAGCGATCAATTTTTCAAATTATAGAGAATGTTCATTTGAGTTTTTTTTGTTGTTGTTTTAATGGATGAGTCTAGAGGTTTAAAATGACCGCATTCAGGTTTGTATTCAAAGCGATTTGGACAGCTTTTTGTGTTGTTGTAATCCCTTGTAAAATCATAGCTGTTGTCAAAGCAGCTGTTGCTGAAAAATAAATCCCAAGCTATCTTAAAAGTTTTCGGATACTCATCTATCCTATGAGAAATGTCAAAAACAGCTGATTTGCGTTCAGAAACGTACATGGATACTCGAGTATCTAGTGCAATCTGAACGCGGTTAAAGGCTATTATTGATTTGTATTTTTGTCAAAAATAGTCCAAATTAGCGTCATGCGGAAAATGTGAAGTTGTATGCGCGTGGATGGGTTGACTTAGTTTTTCTTATTGCAAAAATGAGTAAAGTGACGATTATTTAGATATATCACACTTTACTGTGACTTGTGAGTGATAAACATAATATGTACATTGTACAAGCGTCACAACGTGAATTTTTAAAAATTCGAGATTTGGTCGATTATCAGTAGAACGCAAATCCTCTAAAAACAATCGATATGGTTGGCTTACGTATGTTATTAACTTGAGTTCTCACTATCGGATCTTTAAGTTAAAGGTCTTAAAATATCAAGGCACAACTGTGTATAAGCCAAACAAAATAATATAAAATGGTTATTTTAAACCCCAATGGATTTTTATTCACGCTATTCAAAATGTAAAATATTGCTTTACAAAATAACTTTTACTGGCATTCCTTCCCAAAAATAATTAATTAAAGGGTAGAAGAGGTAGGTGCACCTAAATTTGATAGAACTTTTTGGCTCAATACTGGTTGATTCAAATGCAGGTGTCCAATAATAATAAAACCTACATTGGGATGGGCCTTCCCACGTTACTTCGATAGCGTATAGTGGATATGACTTCCGAGGCAAAAAGTTGTTCAAATTAAAATGAACTAAAAGTGTCTGTTTATGTTTATGGCATGATATATAACCCCAGTCTATAAAAATTTGTTGGTAGTTGACCCAAAGTATTTTGTTTAATTCAAAACCTTCAAAAAGAAACATTTCTTTATAACTAAAACCGTTTATTACGTACAATCATTGAATAAATACAATAGAAACTCGGCGGATTCGCCACCAAAATGGCATATATAGCGCTGCTGTCGTCTTAAATAATATGATAGGGTTGGTGTATTCAATTTTATAAATTTCCTTATTTATAAAAATAGTCGTTTATTTGAAGGGGAATTTTTATTTTTTTTTAGTTACTATGGAAACGGTTGTTTTATTTAATTTGTAAGTTTCTGTTTACACAGGCCTTTTACTGAAAGGCGCAACCAGTGAGACAGGTAGATTTATGTGTGCGTAGAGACGAGAAAGGTAGATTCCATCCCAAAATCCTCGTTTCTACGCACATAAAATCTACCTGGATGCGCCTTTCAGTAAAAGGCCTGTGTAAACAGGCACTAAGCTATTAAAAAAATTTGCGTATTTCTATGGAAACAAATGTACTTGTATTATGTCTGAAATTTAGATACCTAGTTTTTAAAATTATGTATGAACATTGAACATAATATGTATGTATGTATGTGTGTCTGTAGATGAAAATTATTTTTGTAACGATTTGAGTTTTTAAATAAAAATGATTAAAATCAAATCAGGGGCTACCTATATTGTTTTTCGTGCATTGCTTAGGTATGTACATTATGTATAAATTGAGTTCTACTGATCTAATGTTCAAGGTAAAAGTCTTAAAATGCAGGAAATAAAAAACAAGCTACCTTCATGGTACTTTTTTGGACTATTGAAGGAGGGGGGAATGGTGGGAACACAGAATTTCTAAACTCAGGGGGCTGCAGAAAACATAAAAAAAAGACAATTTAAAGTTTTAAAAAACCTTTTGATAATTAATTATAAATATATATGTATGTACATATCAACAATGTTCATTGTATACATTGTACATCTTTTAAGTATATTCAAATTCAAAGTTTTAAAAGGCTACTGAATTGATTGAATTTACATATATGTAGAGAGAAGGCTTGTGTTATCAAATTATGAGCTAATTATTTATTCTTTAAATACATACAGGTAAAATATTATACAGCCACAACAGGTATGAGAGCTACAAATTAATGAAATTACTGCATACAATAATTTATTACTTTACATAAATATTTTAGTAAATGATTTTTCCTTTTATGTGTCCTTATAAATTGTATAATGTTGTTTGAATTTTGAATGGCCTTTATTTTAATTTTTGAATTTTTGATAATTTGTAATATCCTTTTCAAAACTTTAAAAATTAAAAAAAAACATCTAGAAATACCCAAAGTCAACTCAAGATTCAATATTTAAGTTCACTATTTTTTATTTATGAGCTTATTGTAAAACGCTTATTTTGATAAGGTTTGAGTTATGAAGTCAGTGCGATTAAATACAATGTCAATTTTTAATTCAGGACCAATTGTCTTGCTTTCTTCATTTCGTGTTAATTTTGAGTAGATTTTACACTTCTAGAGTTAAGTAGGTACCTATACTGATACAAGATTGTTTTTATAATATTTTCTTCTGAAAATCAAATTTTTTTTAGAGAAAGATATTAATTGAAATGCGTACTGAAGAATTGGAAATGTTAAAAATGTAGCCCTTGAGTTCAAGAAGAATTTTGGATTTTTTGAATTTGTTAAGGTCAATTCAATCAAATCCAATTAGGTCGTATAGCTATATATATCGAATATTGAAGAATAATAGTTTTATATCATTTTAGAATGCTTTTAAGTTTGTTGAAACAATTAAAAGTTTTTTTTGTTACATTTATGTTAGGCTTTAATTGATATACGAATATATTTCGCTCAAAAGCATTTAAGAAACTTACTATAAATATACAAAAAGCTTGTATTTTTTGTTTTCTTTGTATCTCAAATTCACCTTGAAAATCTCGACCAACGATATATGCATACATACATATATTTCAACCCATCCTATTTCAGACAGCTTTTCTTTTTTGAGAAGCTTTTATTTAAATTAACTAAACAGCTTTCTGAATGCTTTATTTTCATATCTACAGCTTTTCTGCAATTTTTTGTTTTTAAATTCCATTAATTAAAAATAATTCATGCTTATTCAATACCTTTGTACATTTATTATTTAAATGATCATTGATCTATTTAACAAAAGGCCTACTTCACGAGCAACCATCCTAAATGTGGCTTAGAATACCAAACTTGTTTAGTTTTCTTTTTCCGTTTTTTTGCTTTAGCATTTAAAATTTTTATTTTTGCCCTTAGAAGGACTGTCATAGAAAACTTTATGAGAATATTTGTATGTTCCAATTGAGGACATAGAAGTGAAATTATGCCGATGCACTTTTGTTGGAGTTTTTCAACTATTTTTCATTCATAACATACAATATCGAATTGTTTTTCGAAACATTCAAATTATTTCGTCAACCATTTCCTTTAACTCTTCCGTTGGAATTGTGAGTCTTCCTTGGGTTGTTGTTTGCCTTAGTTTTATAAAGTTTTCGGTGTCATATTTGAATGTTTTGTTTTTACACGTGAATTTTATAATCACATATTGTTAAGACTTTGCTTTGTAAACAAAACACGGTTTAAATTGCTTTGAAATATGAAGATAAAGCTGCATTCGTCCGACGATATACGCGTGTTTTCTTATAAAGAAAATCTAGTTTAAAATTTATTCAATGTGCCTTAATGCCTAATTTGTAATATGTAGTAAATTTATTAATTTTATTGAATAAAATCAAGTTTCTCGGTTTTTATCGGTTTTTTGTGTTTCACAAAGTACAGTTGCAGAAGTACGGCCTTCTGCAACTTGTTTTGAAACTTTCCATCTTCATATATGTAGAGAAACAAAAAAGTAAAACACATTAGTTAACTTTAAACTAATATCAACCCGAACAGAAATCCCTGTAAATTACTATAATACCGATAGAAATAACACTGTCTTTATTCCACTAGCAGAAACCTAGATTTCTTTGATACAGCTAAAAACCTGGGTATTCGCATATAGTTTTACTTTTTTCAATATAAAAATCAAATCTGGCTTAACTTGAAAAAAACATCGTCAAATAAACAAAAATATAAAAAACAACCCATACCGCTAAAAGCCTTTCCACACTATCCCAGCATATTTCAGAGACCTTTTAAATCCAAGGCAAGAAATGAGCAGCACACTTTATGTAGCGAACTACGTCGAGGACTCAACATTAGATATGCCATTTTGTGTTGGTGAATTAAGGAATATGCTGAGAAACGTTAAGCTCAATAAGGCGCCAGGAGAAGATAGGATTCCATATGAGTTCATAATAAATGCTACAGATAATTTTTTGGAACAACTCGCAACGACATACAGCAAAATATTAGAAGAATGCAGGGTAGAAGAAACTTTCACTAAATCTGTGATTTTCCCAATTTTCAAAAAGGGCGACACATATGATCCAAGCAATTACAGGGGAATTTCGTTCATGAATTGTATAGCAAAAATCATGATGGGAGTCCTTAATGAAAGGTTGTATAATTGGGTGGAACAAAATAATATATTAACAGAATATCAGGCTGGCTTTAGAAAGAAATATTCTACAGTGGATAATATCTATAACTTGGCGTCCATTGTGCACATTAAGCTGGCTGAAAAAAAGAAAGTCTATGCTTTTTTCGTGGACTTAAAGGCGGCTTTTGATAAAATCTCCAGACAACTATTAATGCTCAAGTTACGTGAAATGGGAGTCTCAACTAAATTTGTAAACCTGCTAGAGTGCATATACTCTGATACTCAATCAGCAGTGTGGACAGGAAGGGAGTTATCGGAGTACTTCGAAACACTATATGGGTTGAAACAAGGTTGCCTTTTATCACCTTTACTTTTTGCCTTATATATAAATGATCTACATGCGATTATAGAAGGAGGTCTTAATATCGACAGTTTAAACATAAGGTTGTTGCTGTATGCTGACGACATGGTGATCTTAGCTGATGATGTGGAGGTTTTGCAACGCATGATAGAACGTTTTGAAGAGTACTGCACCAATTGGAATCTCGAAGTGAATCTCTCAAAATCGGAAATTATGGTCTTCCGAAATGGTGGCAGGCTATCAAATAGGGAAAAGTGGATTTTCAACGGAGAAGAAATTCGGATAGTACCTCAGTACACATATCTTGGTGTTCTGCTCACTCCAAAGATGAACTTTTTTAAGCATGTAGAGAAAAGAAATGCAGCAGCAAAGAACAGTATTAACGCGACATGGCATTGTTTTTTGAGTAAGCAGAATATCAACCTCAGTTCAAAATGGAAACTCTTTTTGGCAGTATGCAGAGCTATTCAAACTTATAGTGCACAAGTCTGGGGTTTTGGAACTTTTGATGAGGTGGATAAGCTACAACGATACTTTCTGAAGAGAGTTTTAAAGTTACCATCATATACTCCAAACTATGCATTACCGATTGAAACCGCAGCTGAAGACGGGCACTACTACACACTGGACTTACACCTTAGATATGTACAAAAGACTATATTTGAGTACAGTGACACGAGACTACCTAAGCAACTTACCAAAATCCTCTTAGCAAAACAACTTTTTTGGGTTAAGGAGATTAATATGATCGGAAACAGGCTCGGCTTGCACTGGGATGAGAACATGACAAATGAAAGAGATTGGATTGTCAATAACTCACAAATTCTTGATCAACTGAAATCGCATGCAAATCAAGAAGCAGAGCAGAGAGCGAGGGGAAGCAGCACACGAATTTTTAAGATGTTGGATTATTCAATAGGACCGCAATACGTAACAGATGACTTGGAGCCTTACAAAATATCATGGATTTTCAAAGCTAGATGCGATCTTATCTCACTCAACGGAAATAGGCGTGGAGGCAACGCATCAACATTATGTAGCCTGTGCAACATGAGAGAAGACGAAGATATACAACATTTCCTAGGCAGGTGTCCCGTGCTAAGAGAATTCAGGATAAGACATTTTGAAAAGGCAACTCTAAATGAAGCTGAAATTATTGCTGTCCTTAACGGTAATTGCAGGGCTGATTGGAACAGACTCTCGAGTTATATTTACGTGGCTATAAGCTATAGAAAACAAATCTTAACAGAGTTTATTTGATTTGAAAATAGTGTGAACTATGAACGTGTACACATCACTTTAAAAGTTTAA
Organism: Epistrophe grossulariae; assembly: GCA_929447395.1. Taxonomy (NCBI): domain Eukaryota; kingdom Metazoa; phylum Arthropoda; class Insecta; order Diptera; family Syrphidae; genus Epistrophe; species Epistrophe grossulariae. The sequence continues at coordinate 84,949,141 of OV839566.1, forward strand.
AATTTATGATTTCTCTTTAAATTTAAGTCAAAAATTGTATCTTTTTTATAAATGTACTTAAATGTAAAATTATTTGTATCTTTTCACTTACCCGACAGACGACTCTTTATGTCATTGTCGTAAGTTTTTTAAATCATTCAACATAACTTTCTTTCAAGTTAAACTCAAAAATGTATAAAAATATTAAGTTGAAAATAAAAAACATTTTACTACTACTTACTACTACACTATCCCACTGAGTATTAATACATTGAAAGTGGGAAAGAATTCCATGCAAATTTGTGGGAGAGAAATGACTTTTCATTTTTTGACCACACACAACAGTTTAATTTAACCTCAATAAAAATGTGATGAAATGTGTGATAGAATTAGAACCATTTCTAAAATTCTCATGTATTAATACATGTCAAATCGTGTAGGCTGAAATATCATGCTGTGTAAGATGGGCTGTCATATTTTGTTTCCACACTACTATATATGATTTGTTTCTCATTTTTTTGAAATCTTTTAATACTCAGTGGGATAGTGTGGAAGGGCTTTAAAGAAAAATACATTCACACATTTCTTTTTTCCTCGGCAATCAAAATTGTAAACAAATTTCAAAACAAACAAAATATTGAAGTATTATCGTCATGGAAATCAATTCAAAAAGGAACAATTAACTTTATAAATATCCCTTTCGAAATTGGTTTGTGTTCACAAAAATCCTACATCGTCTTTTCGTTTCTCAGTTTCGCCACTTGGATTCCATGTAGCGCTTTTAGTTGTGGAGTGTCACCTTCTATTTGTATTTATTTTAGAAGAAGAAATAGAGGAACGGGTATATCGAGGAAAAAGTGAAGCATTTTTCAAAAAAGTGTGAGTTACACAAAAACAAATGCATTCACACAGGGAAGGCGTGCAGTTAGACAGCTAAATGATGAGGCGCCCATAGATATTTTTTTTTGAGGAATGTGTTTTCAGATTTTAAATCGTTAAAATAGTAAAAAAAAAGCTAAGTAAATTAAATAAACAAGTAAAATAAAAGTAAATAATAGTAATGCAATACTTCATTGAAATAAAAATATAAAACTACATGAGGTGCTGCGTTAAATCTTGTAAAAACACTTATAATTAGCAGTGTATTTTTTGTTAATTTCACAGATAAGCTGTGACTCATATTCCACACAAAGTAAGTAAAATTACTCTGCACTACGGGCGCTCAATGGATTTGAGCGCCTTGCCATCACAAACAAAAACTAAAGGATTTGAGCGCCTTGCCATCACAAACAAAAACTAAAGCGACCCTGGCTGAGAATTTCAATGTTGACAGATCGGGTTCCGCTTATTGCCGTGATTGAAGTGTATTTTTATTTTCAAACAAGTTGCTTTTTTATAGCAAAATTCAATGAAATATCAATTGAAAAGTATTCTAATATAATGTATTTGTCTAAAAAACATCACTTCACATTACTTTATGTGGAGTATGAAACACAATCAGCCTGTGAAAAGAAAAAAATGAAAACTCCATATTATAGGTGTTTTTACACGATTTAACGCAGCACTGTATGTTGTTTTATATATTTTTTTTTTTAATTATTGCAAGTATTCACTGTGTTAATGACAGATCGGGTATATTTTTTTTTATTATTTGGTGCTTCACTCACATCCACTGTATATGTGATACACACCTCTTCCTTACCTTCTTATTCTAAGATATTTATTCAACGGTACAATTCAGAAGATGGAGAAAAGAAAGAACTATTAGGTGTGTTCATTTACTTTGGAACTGTGTGCATTGTGTGAATTTCTACACATTTTATTATTTTTATATGAATTTTGACAGACTTTTGCCTAGAAATTCACACGAATGCACAGAGTTTCATAGTAAAGTAACTAGGCTTTTATGTTAAAAAGGCCGTCATTTTGGTTCACTATGCGGCAACCATGATTTTGACAAATATCAATTGAACCGAGTTGAATTATCTAACGCAGAGTAAAAACTCAATGACAGTCACTTATTACCGTAGCCGATTTCACCAATGTTTTCAATCGAAACCAGAAGCACTAACACTTCAGAATCGATAAGATCTGTTTGAAGCTATTGATTAACATTTCTCTTCCGGATTACCAAACAAAAACGCCATTAATAAACTCCAGCTGAACACGTCTAAAAAAGTGACAGTTCGTGGAACTGTCTGAGGGGGGTGGGGGTCTATACGATGATATAGATACTAAAGCTTTAATATTTGCAGGAGTTACATTAAAGAATATTCAGAGCTTTTGGAGCCCAACGTAAAGATTCTTCTACCGATATTATTTTTAACTTGATTTTCACTAGAAAGAAAACTGAAAACCAATTCACAAACTTGAACTTTACTTGTAAGAGAAACGAAGGTTATTTGTGATTTGGAATTAGTTAAAAAAAGTCGAAGCATGTAAGGGCCGGCCTTAAGTTAAACTGAAAAAAAAAACTGGCGTGATACAAAAGCTATTTTTGTTATGCAATGATAGGTTATACAAAGTTTATTTAATGCAGTTCATATTTGTTCCCACAAATGTTTTACTACATATGTATGTATTTACATATACATATATATGCCAATTGTTTACCTATCTCGTTATTTCTAATATTGCATCAGAGAATAAGTTCGTTAATTATCTGATGCCCTTGAGTCTCGAGTCACACTCATTAGTATTAGGTATAGATTAGAACCTACGATTCAGTCCGTGTATTTACGGATACACGGACTCCGTGTAATTATACACGCAAATAAAAATCCGTATTCTTAAAACACGTGTATTTATTTGCTTTTTTTAAGCATTTTAGGTTGCTTTTTGACTTCGATATGATTTTTTTCAAAAAAACACGTTATTTTAAGTATGATTTTTTCTTTTTATTATGAAAACCCAATATGTGTTCTTAAAAATACTTAACATTTTTTACCTAAAAATACATTTTAAATTATTAAACGGGTTTTTGAAAGATGCAAACCTACTAACAACAATAAACTGGTCCTAACAACATATCAAAAAATCAGAACTACATGCTTTGCGATCTTAGCCTTTTTTAATGTATACGATTTTACTGGCCTTTAGGTTGTATTTTTGTTTTTAATATTCAATAATCTTATCACTTTTAGCCAAACACTAAAAAGCAGATACTTAAATTTCTTCTAGTTCATGGGAAATAGACCCGTCCCTCCCATACAATTTTTTTTCTTTTCTTGACCCAACCTAGATGCCCTAGCTTTTAGTCGCATCTTATGCAAAACACTTTCAGCCCTATTAATAAAAATACACCATCCGCTCGTAAATACACGTTTTACCTAACACATAGATAGTGGACTTATCCGTTTGATAAAATAAAATATTAATAAACTTATTCTGTCTTCATTATATCGGTTCACTGAATAACACCGAAAAGTAGGCAGCACTTCCCTCAATTGTACTACATATTCAAGTACTTCTTTCATTTTTGAAAGCTAACTGTCATATCAGTCAGCTTTGAATTGAATTGTGAACGGTAAAGTTATCCGCTCGTTGAACACCAAAATTGGTGAGATAAGTTATCCACTCATTGTCAAATGTCATTTAAGGCTAATACACGTTTATTATTAAGAATTATAAGTTAAAACATGTGTTAGTGTTGTTTCATTTCTATTTGGTGATTATGAAAAGGGCTGTTTGAATATAATATTGGCGCTATCCTATGGTTAGAAAAGGAATATAAATATGAAAATTAATTTCCTATTTTGATATTTTAAATATACACTCAGCGAAAAATATTATTTAAAAACTAAGCACGACCACCAGCTCGATGTAAATTAAAAACACAATTTTCAGAATGTTTAACACTTGTATTAATTCGTTGAGTAAAATTTTTCTTATTTACCGAAAAGATCGAAGTTCACCTACCCTAACAAACAAAATATGGATATTAATAGTTCGTTACTGTTTGCATGAGAAAAATTTGATGCGCTGGTATACATTTTTTAAGAAAACATACATAAGTAAATGATAAATTGTTTTGAAATTCAGAAAATATTGGGCAATAATTGAGGAACAATACTGTAAAATACCTAATATAATACGGAAAATTTCAAACCTGTACAATTTTATTTAACGATATTTTCTCTCAATGTATACAAAAGAATAACACTTTCAACAACGACGCATGAATGCATTGCATTTGCAAAGGCAAAAACACGGCAAAATTTTCCATTATTATTTGTGTACATTGTAAGCGTACTTCTTATTTAAACTTCTGATTAATTAAAGTAAATTAATGACAGATTTTATGTGTTTGTACATTGGCTTAAGCCATTGTTTGATGTTTGTATTAGAAATCTTTGTTTAAGTTTATTTTACTGTGTTTGGTTCTTAGAATCTTAGAACCATGGCAAAGTGCCATACAATCAACAAAGATAACAAAAGAGAATATTCACAAATGTTTGGTTAATAACTTTGCAGTTAATAGGTATGTTGAAAATTGGCAATCATAAAGCGAAAATATTTTTGGAAATGCATTTTTTTTTAATTTTAAGTCGTATTTTTAGAAAATTGGCCGTCACGCCTAATCGGAGGAAAAAAACCCCAGCAAAATGACGATTTGTTTCTTGCCTTGACCCACTCTATATAATATTTTTTATTTATTTATTTCATTGATACTTATACACATTAAGATACAAACAAATCTTATAAGCTAGTACAAAGTTAAATTTAGGAAAAGGTTTTTACATGAAAACAACTCAAAGAGGCTTATCATTCAAACTCTAATCAAAATAGAACGAGTTAAATAATCTATAGATTACAATTAATAGTTTTATAAAATATAAATGGGAAATTCTGTTAATTAATTAATATGCCTTAAGCTGCTTTTGAAATCTATTCCTATCACCAATGTTCCTAAAATGTCGTGGGAGAGAGTTCCAAAGTCGGACGGCGTAAACGAAGAACTAACGTTCAGTGATCGCAGCAGAACTTAACCATTCGAATCTGGACCCATGTTCTGTAACTCGGCGATAACTTTTCACGGCGAGAAACGGCGAAAAATGGAACAAAAATGGAACAAAACCCATAGGAATCCTATGGGTTTTGTTCCATTTTTCGCCGTTTCTCGCCTCGAAAAGTTATCGCCGAGTTACAGAACATGGGTCCTGGACCTACTACATTTTTATTAACCAACACCGAGCCGGCGATGTTTAAACAAAAAATGCTAAAATATAAAAACGACTAAATGAATAAAAAGACTTCGAGAAAGGAAATGGCTGAAAGAAAAATAAAAATTTTAATTTAATTGAAATAATGGAAATATTTCCATAATTTGAATTAAAAATTATGTTAGAAAAAAAAAACCATAAATTGACCCCCTATTACGGTTAGCGAATCAAACGTTCGAAGTGAGATGTTTGCATTCTAACGAATGACGTTCAAATCAATGAACTTTCGATAACCACAGTCCACAATAGAGATCAAAATTAAAAATTTTTTGTTGACATTTAAGGCGAATCAAAGGTTCTCAATTCGGCAATTTTAATACTGATTTCTTACACTCACACGTTTATTCGTTCGACTCGCCAGCGGTAATAGGGGGTTGAATTATAATATTGATAAAATGAATGCTAAAAAAAATATGTGCACGACTGGGTCGCACGAACTTGTTCTTATGTGCGATCACACTGTGTTTTTAAAGTTTTAATATTTCAAAAACTATATTTATATTATAAAACAAATAAATTAGTTAGGGGAGCCTATATATTGTATACCACCTGCTTAAAACTTAGTTAAGTTTAAGGTAGTATTATGCGAGCAGGTACATTTATTTATGAACAATATATCACCGTGTTGCAAATATGCATGGAAACATATAAACATATGTAAATTGATTAAACAATCTCTGAAATTGTTTTGACAACAATGCGATGTACATCATCCGATTTCTTAAGGTAATCTCAATTTATGAGAAAAAAAAATTGAAAATCGTTGGAGCGGTTTTTTAAAAAAAATATTTTTTGTTTATAAAATTTTGAAAAAATTAAAAAAAAAAAATGGTATTCAATTTTGTAGCCTTTATTAATGCGGAGTTTTAATTAAAAAAAAATATCATCCACCCATTTTCGAAATATGGAATTTTCAAAAAAAAATTTGAAAATATTTTTAAAAAATCAATAATTTATTTTTTTGAAAATTTTGGTATGCAATATTATTAGACCTTATTTGAAGCTTTTGTGCAAAAATAATTTATTATAATCAGTTCAACTGATAATGAGACAATCGAAAATCAAAAAAAGGTTCTATGAGAGATACCATTTCTAAACGATAGAAACATATTTTTTCCAATAATATGGTAGATCGTACAAATATTAGTTCACACAAAAATTTTAATCAAAATCGTAGGAGCCGTTTTTGAGAAAAATGAAGATTTTCCATACTATACTGGATTCTGCATTCAACATTCCATGGCATTCGGTATCTTGCTAAATTGAGTTGCTTTAGTTTTTACGCGTATTGTTTCAACGAAGGTTTTTTCTTGAGTTTTCTGGCCCAGATCAAATCCAGTGCCTATACAATTTGTAACACTCGCATCGATTAAATTGGTCAAGAAACGTTGAAAAATGGAACAAAACTCATACGAGATGTTTCATTTTTCGAAGATGAACATGTTGCTCCTTTCTCTCTATTCAACAAATGTAAATTTTAATCTTACATCCTTTTTTTTGCAGTACTCGCATGAAGATAAATGTAAGTCTACCATTAAATGGTTTTCACAAAATCTCGGATTTCGGCAACAAGATGAAATCCGTTCACACCACAAATAAACTAGATTTTGTTTGATATTTCGAACAAATTTCATTATTGAAGAAAACTATCGAAAAATGTATGCGTTGTAGTTAGGTAAAAGTCCCAAAACAATTACCTATACACACATTTATTTATTTTTTTTTTTATTGGAAAATTCACAAAACGGAGTGAAATGCCACTGCATATGAACACTTCACTCAAAACTGTAATACGAAGAGATAAAGCAACGATCACAGTGACAACGTTGTTATATACCTATCTCTTTTTCCATTTGTTTGTTTTATTTGTATGTACTCGTATCTGTTTCTTTGAACTCCTGGCGCCATTTTGCAAATTAAAACAGTCATCTACCCGTAAAAGTCGGATCTTGTGTTGTTTTTCCTAACACACAAAATAAGGCAAGTGAGAATTCGGAATTACAGGTACAAAAACCAGAGAAAATTCACCCTCCGGAACCAGACAAAAATTGGCTAAATCAAACAAGTCCAACCAAACAAGGGTACTTCCAAAACAGCTGTTGAGCATCAAAACATTTTTTTTGTTGGAATTTTCGAGTGAAATAAATAAAACACAAACAGATTTCACTTTAAATATGATTTATTTGTTATGTTTTTATTGTATCCAATTAATAAAATTATATCTAACGGGTGATTTTTTAGCTGGTTTGGTTTTGGCAACACTGGTTTTGACAGCTGACGTGTGTTTAGTACCTTGTGTCACTGTCAAACAGCTTCAGTTTGGTTTGCAATTTAACCATGGATTGTCTTACAAATGAACAACGCTTGCAAATTATTGAATTTTACTATCAAAATTCGTGCTCGGTTCGAAATGTTCATCGCGCGCTGCTTCCATTTTATGGTCGGCATTCTCGACCTTCTGAGCAGTCTATTCGGAAGATTGTGACCAAATTTCGCACCAAATTTACTTTGTTGGACATTAAACCACCAACACGTTTACGTACTGTGCGTAGTGAAGAAAATATTGCGGCCGTATCAGCTAGTGTGACAGAAGACCGCGAAATGTCGATTCGGCGCCGTTCCCAGCAGTTAGGCCTTTGTTACAGCACTACGTGGAAAATTTTGCGGAAGGATTTGGGCGTAAAGCCTTTTAAGATACAGCTGGTGCAAGAACTAAAGCCAGCCGACCTACCACAACGCCGAATTGGAATTGGAAAGCTGGCCGAGGATCCGCTTTTTTATCGAAAAATTGTGTTCAGCGATGAGGCTCATTTTTGGTTGAATGGGTACGTAAATAAGCACAATTGCCGCATTTGGAGTGAAGATCAGCCAGAAGCATTGCAACAGCTACCAATGCATCCCGAAAAAGCCACTGTTTGGTGCGGTTTATGGGCCGGCGGCATTATTGGGCCATATTTCTTCAAAGATGATGCGAATCGCAGCGTTACTGTCAATGGTAAACGCTACAGAGCGATGATAACAAACTTTTTTTTGCCCGAAATGGAAGTTCTTGACTTGCATGATATGTGGTTTCAACAAGACGGTGCCACATGCCACACAGCACGCGAAACAATGGCGCAATTGCGAGGCGAGTTTGGTGAACAGTTAATTTCACGTTTCGGGCCGGTCAATTGGCCGCCTAGATCGTGCGATTTGACACCATTAGACTATTTTTTGTGGGGGTATGTCAAGGCTAATGTCTATAGGGACAAGCCCGCTTCGATTGACGCACTGGAAGCCAACATCCATGCATTCATTCGTGAGATACCGGCCGATATGTCAAAATTGGACTCAGCGGATGGGCTACCTGAGACGCAGCCGCGGTCAACATTTGCATGAAATTATCTTTAAACATTAAATTGCAAGGTTCAAACTATCGATTCAAATAAATATTTCATTCATTTTTTCGAATTTTTTGTGTTTTTTTTTTTTTTAAAGTTCTAAACCTCTTAAAAAATCACCCGTTACATAGGTGTGTATCTACTGGAATAATAAAAAAAACATGCAAATTAATTTCCAAGAATTCATAATATTCTATTGAATCTGGATGTTAAACCACAATTTAACAAACCACACATATGTACATAGGAATAATAATTTTTAATACAGCAATTGTTGCATTTAACACTTATTTAAGTCACTCACACAAAAATATGCCAATGGTTTTATTTAAATAAATAAGATATCGCGCTCAGGCTTACGATATTTACGATCTAAAGCGAACACGAAGCGTGGCGTAACATTTCAGATTGCTTCATAAGAGCCCATTGTTTCTATTCAATATGTCAAAGCCAGAGCGGCCTGACGCGTGGTTTGGCTATTAAGAGTTTTAGGTAACAGGCACTTCTGATAACCCGACTGAAGGTCATTCGGCTAACTTCTAACCCAGCTCCGTGTCTTGATTAAATCAGAGAGTGGTTGTAATTGGAAGCTTATCATATTATTTTCGTCATTGATAGATAAGAGAGAATTGAAAGAGTACACGTCCTTTGAAGTTTTTTGTGTACTTTAACGGATTTTTTAATAAATTGAATGAATTGCGGACTTCGATCAATTTGCTTACCAATAAAACGTTTCGTCAGTCCCTGCTAGCGATAGCCCTCTGTTTCGGCAATTTCTCTAGCCGTTAATGAATTTTGTCTACCCATATAAATCCTACTATTGCATAAGTTTTCAAGGGAGTATTACGGAGTATTTTTGTAAACAATACAAAAAACTTTATGTTCCAACGAAAAGCTTTAAAAACAATTCAGAACAAGAATAACAAATTAGAATTTTATTTGAACTTTTAATTGACAACACTGTTTTCTGTGACAGCCGATTTGATCTTGGAAGCCAAAATTCGACGCGATATTTCCGAAATATATAGTCTGATTTACTGCGAAGAGTTTGTCAAAATTAGACTTGCAGATTCCGCCATAAACGCGCCATCCGCGGCGGCCACATGCCAGAAATTATACTCAAACATTAATGTCATATAGAAGTGTCTTCTGCCTCATAAAGCCATACAAAACAGAACATTTTAATTAATGCGACAAAAACATTTTAATAATGGAACAAATGCGGAATTCTTCAATTTAATGTTTTTTGTATTCACATTTTTTGCTAATCTTAGACCAATGACACACAAAGCGTCTTTTTCACAAAACAAATAGGACTGTACACACGAGCCGCCACATAATTATAAAAAGTAGTTGGTTCGGTTTTTTCAACTTCCACGCACGAACTATAATACGTTCACAGCAAACATTTGCAGGTTTATGTTTGACATTGTTTCGACGACATCAGCTGTTTTCTGACTGCTTCAACACAATAGACGCTTTAAAAAGCTGCAGAAGTTCAAAATCAAACAAACTCATATATATATAAAAAAAATTAAATAACACAAGAAAATTCAGAAGAAATTCAACTTGTTAAAGCATATGATGGAAAATAAATTCAAGCCTAGATCTAACCTAATACAGATACCTAATATTTTCGTGTAACTCTTTTCTGTTTTATATTTATAGAATTTCATTATTTTTCTTTTACCGTAAAACCCCCGAAAAAATTCCTAACATTGAACCATTGGATATACATATACCTACAAACTTAGCAGCGAAAATATTGTATTAGTCACTTCCTGTATTTTAAAAATAAGAACATAATTAAGTAGATTGTAGATGTAGCATCATATTTCGTTATTATAGAACAGCTGTTGTCATTTTGTTGACAACATTTATTTTGTCTCATTTAGTATAATCATAGTTTATGACCAAAAGAACAACTTTTCACACTTAAAAATCACACTCTAACTTGAATTAGATACAACTAAATTTTAACAAATTATGTAGATCAAAAAATATTTAAATTTAGAATTATATTCGTGGTTCATTGGTTCATTTATTTCTGTATAAATATTTTCATTTAGGAGAAATTCAATTTATTGCTCGTACTTAGTTTTACATCTTCAAGTGTGTTGCAAATGTCAAGATCATTAATTGTATAAACTGTGCCAACAATTTAAATTGCAAATAAAAAGTTTTTGAAGAGATATTTTTATTTATTATCAATTTATTTTATTGAATATTATTGAATTGAAATATTATTCAATTAATCTTTTTAACGATTAACTACCTGAACACAATGGAGACGGAACTGCAACTGCAACTAGAACTGGAATAGCTATCAAAATATTGAATACACACAAATTCAATGTTCGAAACGCAGTTGCAATCGGAACTGTTTTAACATTTCACGTACACAGCACTTTTGACGTTTCAAATTGTATTTTTTGCTTTGCAAACAAAATTATAAATTAACAGAAAAAATTATCGGAAATAAAAAATTGATATTAGGCCCGTGATTGTTTTTCTTTTATTTTTTAAATATACACACACAAAAAGCTGTATTGTGTACATGTGTCACCAGCACAGTCATCCGTAACACGCACGACCTCCAATACAGCACGCGTTGATAAATGGATTTCCTTTTTTCACTGAAGTAGAATATGCACCTCCGTTTGTGTAAAATTTTACAGTAGATTACAATTATAAGGAACACACTCATAAGAAAAATTAGAATGAACATTTTTCGCACGTGAGTACTAAATCCAATCATTTTACACTTATGCTCATGAGCGTGCTGTTTCTTTTACGCACATTTACATGAGCTTTTATTAATCAAACACTCGTATGGTTGAGCAAAAATAAAAACACATGTCTTATAAGAGTGCTCATTCAGTATCGCACACTCATGAATTTACATTATTGCCGTTCCCTCTATAGTTTTTAAGGTATGATTGAAACGCAAAAACATTTTTTTTAATTATTAGTCAGAGGGGGTCTAGTACGTTACTTGAGACAATCGAGTTCATTCGATATAATCGAGCAGAGGCAGTTCCTAATTTTACTCAGTCCATTGTTTTCGATTCGATTGAACCAAATTAGGAACTTCATGGTTGATTGTATCGAGGAAACTCGATTATATTAAATTATGTCTTCATCCCAAATATATCAGGCAAGAAAATCGGTATCTGTAGGTATACAAACTTGTATGGGAGTAGTAGAGCTTTTGAATCACGAGTTATTGACCTCGGAGAAATTTTTTTGGTCAATAAATACACTTTCTTTGCAATTTTATTAATCAGATTCGGATACACATATTCAACTTTTAGCTGTAAACCACATAAGTAAGTACATAATTACGTGCGATTTAGTCGAGCATTTTATTTTATTTGTTTCTTATTCAAGAAGAACAAACGAAATTGAAGGAATCGATTATTTATTTACGTTTTTTATTTCAACGAGACGACAAAATGCGTTTCCCAGAAGTGAAAAGACTAAAATTTATTTTGGGGACAATTGAAAGAAAGGCTTTTGTGACGATTTTTCTTTCAAGCCTTTTTTTTCCATGACTGTGCAAATTTGTGTTTTTTTTCTTAATCGCTTTAAATAGTTATTTGACATTCTGTCAATGGCTTTTGAATATATGTCTATCAGTTTTTGAAATCACAGAAGAACATAAATGAAAGAACAAATTCAAGGTTATTATTGGAAGGGCCTTAATCAAGGAGTATGTTTTTGACCTTTACGACACAGAAGTGAAAAAAAAACGTTTATGTCAGACGATGCAAATGGAAGAGTGACGTTTATGGAAAATATCTCGAGAGAATGTCATATGGTGGAGGGTGGTTTATGAATCATTTTGAACTGCAATGCACTAGGCCCCAAATGTTGGGAACTGATTTCGTGGAAAGAGTCCTTTCAATTGGGAAGTGACTTCAAAAGGTAATCGAAACACTGACTCCCTAGAAAAATTTCAATTTTGAATTTAAATAAATGGTTACAAGTCTAAGTTAAAAAGATTGTACCAAATTAATATTTTGGTTTGTTAAACACATCCACTTTCTCCTAAAGCGAATATACAAAAAGATGTGGGGATTTTCGGTGACATTTGATATCGATATACCAAACTGGAAAATTTTTGAATTAATTTGATTGAGAAATTTTTAATATTTTTATTATTCTAAGAAATTGGCTTTTGTTCTTTTTTTCTGAAAAAATTATTTCAAGCTTAAATGTCGTAAACAGTACGCCGCGCCGCCAAAAGAGAAAATAACACTTTTGAAGCGTGTGGCATTAGAGATAGATCTTATACTCATCGGTAGATAGTTCCATAATTTAACGGCGTAAATAAAAAATAAATGGGATGAATTGAGACAGTGCTAACGTCGTAGAGTCTTAAAGGTAACAAGATTTTGTCAGAAGATATATGTAATCTCTGGCATCGATAAAATGATTTAGAGCTGTTCCTAAAAAGATTTTAGCATGGTGCGAAATATGGTCACATCTGGCTAAGCCCATGAATTTAACCGAGTCATTAAACGCTAAGTTGTGATAAGGTGTCGACGATTTCAGGGTTCTTCTAGTATCAGGTGCAGTAAAACAGTTTTCTGTTTATCTGTAAAAAGAAAAATATCGGATAAGATATTTAGTGCTCATTTTTTCCTTGATATAAGAATAACTTGTGACTTTCAGGGATTTAATAGTAATCTGTTATAGTCGTTATAGACCAAGAGTAAATGTCACGAAGATCTTCATTTAAATTGCTTACAAGTTCAGTTACATTGTTAAATGGATGAGTCAAGTACAACTGAACATCGTCAGCATAGAGGAGAACTGTATAGTATGTTAATAACATAAAGATGGTAAATCATTAATAAAATGTAGAAAATAATAGGACCTAGGATTGATCCTTGTGGAAAATCCTGTTTTACAAGTAAAATGTTCCAAAAAGAATCATTTGTTACAACCCTTTGAAATCTGTGCGTGATAAGATTCACGTAACCTCACTGGGGAATTACCGAACCCTGAAAGATGTTTCTATTTCCAGCAAAGAATTTTGTGGTTAACTTTATCGAGCCTTTGAGAAATCAAGAAAATGAAGAAGCCTTAAATAACTTTTATCATAATCCTGTCTGATATCGTCCAATATATTTACAATGGCAGAAGAACAGCTGTAGTTAGGTTTGATTATATAGAGACAAGTGTTGAAAAACTTTCTAAGCAATTAATCTCTCGAAGACAAACGACTAAAAACTTATAGGTCTGAAACCAGTAGCGGACATCGAATTGTTCTTTTTTGCAACAGGCGCAATCCTAGCTATTTTCCATGACTTAGGGGTCAAGATGTTATATTTATTTATATTTATATATCTGTGGCAATAAGACAGCATAGCTTTTTCGGTTTTTCGATTGTTAGTAGTCCATAGTTTGAGAGCTACTATTCTGTTCTATCCCCATTTCGAAATCATTACCCGTTCAAAAGCTATCTTATAATTCCTAAAAAAAATTTACATTATTTGCTATTACAGATTGAAGACAAAAATGCGTTTTTCTCGAAACCTTTTTTTTTTTTTTTGATATAAGTTACCTGTCTTATTGTCACAGATATATACTTATATATATATTTATACAGTCGACTCTCCCTAAGTCGAATTTTCACGGGATACCAAGATTTGTTAGAGTTATAGAGAGTTTTGGAAAAATTCGAGTTATAGAGTGAAACATTTTTTTTTTTTTTTAATGTTTATTTAATAAATAATATTATTTAAATAAGTAATAAAGCTACTAACAACACAAAGAAAAGGGTAACAATGTTTTTTTTGTTTTTGCGTTGGAACTTTTTAAAAAACTGTAGCTTTTTATAGAGGTAGCAGGGATATGAATAGAAAGAAACACGAAGAGGTGACGATGATGGTACACGCGATGCTACACATACATATTAAGAATTCCGAAGGGGTAATGTTTTACATTTTGTTTTGTGCTAAACAAAATTCGACTTAAGGGGTGAAAAAAGATGACAAGAATCGAGAGAATGTGTTGGAGTTAGAGAGAATTCGACTTAGAGAATGGTTTTTGTATGGAAAATTGAAGGGAATGATAAAATATGGCGACAAAAATTCGAGTTGGATAGAAATTCGACTTAGGGAGAGTCGACTGTATTTATATTTATATTTTTATTTTATAAATTTTTCATTTTCACCCACAGTATTTAATTTGATAAAACAAACACAGTTAATACCATCATTCTCACCTTCTTCGTGTTTAATTGAAAACACATTTTCTAATAACCTCTCCTTGTAGCTAAAAGCATATGAATGCAGAATTTTCCTTCGGATTTAATCCACTCTTGTTTTGTTTTCTTTTTGGTGAATAGTTAGAACTAATTGTAATAATTTCACGTCGAAACCAGATTAACTGTCAGATATTCTTTTTTGCTTAACATTGCAAATATGTAAATAAAAAGAAATCATTTTTAAAACAAATAAATAGTAAATATTTGTTTCATTAATTGTATTCTTCATATAAATTGATATTCTTGCAGAAGGTTAATACAAATTCTATATACTACTAAAATATATCAGCCAAGTAAAAGACTTAGCACTATTTTATTTAGACTTTGTTGAATTATTGATTCAAAATAGCTATTTTTTTTATTTTTTAAAAACCACCTGACAGCAAAATTGTCATTAAAATATCAATGTTGTCAAGTGTTCTTAAGCGAATATATGTATATACTTGTAAAAAACACACCTAATATCGTTAGGACGATCTACTAAGTGAACAAAGTTTACTGACTCCATCATTTTGTTGTGAATTTTAAATGAAGTGTTACTGACAACTGGAAACTAATTACCTGATATTAGTAGGTAAGGTATACTGATCATCGAATTGTAAGTGTAATCTTACCTAAAAATAGAAACAACATTTTTTTAAATTAATTTATAATTCAATTATGCGTATATTTCATATATAGGGTGTCCCGAAACTCAAAGTCAAGCGGGTAACGGGTGATAGGGTAGGATGTACCTGTTCTGGAAAAAATAAGAAAAAAAATCCATCTCCCTTAGTTAAGTAATAATAGTAATATTTAGAAAAATAGTGAAAATCGATACCCTAGGGCCTAGACCACATTTTTAAGTACTGTGGTCACAAATTTCCAAATTTTTACGTGTTTATTTTTTTTACATAATCCTAAATAACCATGCTATTGATTACAATCACAAATTTAAAAATAAATATTGTAAGTTTCATAATAAAAAAATTGTTAAGCTAACTTTGACACTTCATATTTAAAAAAAAATGTACTAGACTACCTTGGCAAGTTTTGTAAAAAATTGGCGCGTTTCATCAAGATTTCAAAATGGTACAACACTTGCTACTTATTCATTCGTAAAAAATATTTTTCATTTTTTATTTGCAAAAAGGACCTTAGTTCACTTCAATCACTTTTACGAGAATAATGATTTTTTGGACTCAAAAATCGATTTTACCAGGGTGTTGTAACATAAACAGAGGCACTAGAATCAGACACTGTTTGCCGTAAATAAGAGTGAGACAGATCTACATTACATAATATGGTACGCTACGATCTACGTTCGGTATACGCTACGTTTTTTTTTTACTCGCAACTTCTCACAATCGTGCGCTTTTGTGATACCCTGGACTCGATTATTGTTGTAAAAATTTTGTCAGTTATTATCTAGTAATAGGAACTAAAAACTTCCATATTTTTCGCCAACATTGTTCTGTAGATATCGACTCTGGGAGCGTATAGTCACGAGGTAGCAAACTTTGTACACGTTGCACATGGTACGAGTGGAAGTAGTTTTGTTTTAAAATTCGATGAGCAATGCTTTTCGGTATTCTAGTGGATCGAAAGGTACCCAAATGTGGGGCGTACTCGCAAGGACGATTGCCTATAGTACTCGTATGGCGGCGTTGTAGACGGGAGACCCCAAGGACATAACGACGAAGTAGTTTTAAATTAAATTGAATTGAATGTGATCCCAGCGCTTGATCAGTGCGATTGAAAGATCCACTGGAATATCGAAAAGCATTGCTCATCGAATTTTAAATCAAAACAACTACCACTCGTGACCCGTATCATACGCAACGTGTATACGAAGTTTGCTCCCTCGTAACTATACGCTCCCAGAGTTGATATTTGCTGAACAATGATGGCAAAAATTGTGAAGATTTTAGTACCTATTACTAGATAATAACTAACATAATTTACACAATACTATTTGAGTCCAGCATAACAAAAGCGCACGATTGTGAGATGTTGCGAGTAAAACAAGAAACGTAGCGTACCGAACGTAGATCGTAGCGTGTAGATCTGTCTCACTCTTATTTACGGCAAACAGTGTCTGATTCTAGTGCCTCTGTTTATGTTACGTACACCATGGTAAAATCGATTTTTGAGTACAAAAAACATTATTCTCGTAAAAGTGATTGAAGTGAACTAAGGTCCTTTTTGCAAATAAAAAATGAAAAATATTTTTCTAAATATTGCTATTATTACTAAACCAAGCGAGATGGATATTTTTTCAAGAACAGGTAATTCTTACCCTATCTCCCGTTACCCGCTTGACTTTGAGTTTCGGGACACCCTGTATATATATCATGATTCAATGTACAGAATTTTTGTGTTGACATGCTTTTCAAATTGAATTTTATGTATATATGAACGTAAGGGACGCGACTAAGAAATGCCAATTTTTAACAGTTATTCGCCATTAAGTGTGCGAAGCCCACTGTCGCGGCAGATGGCCGCATAAAAAATACTTTGATAATCAAAACTGTTATAAATTGGATGTCTAGGGATGTCGAAATAATGTACTAATGTATTAAAAACAAAATACAATTTTTACAGTACCTTTTCTAAATAAGAAATGTCTTCCGCAGGTTAATTGCTCTTCATTGTACATAATGTATGTTTTCTTAGATTTTAATTCTATGTTACGAAATAAAAAATCTCTTCTAGCCTCTAATCAGAACTGTTTTTACATACGACAGCGAAACAAAAATTCTTTCAAATTTAAAACTTTTTAATTTTTTCTGAATTATTATTTTACCAACTTCCCAAACAGACAACAACACTGTACCACGCGATAAATGGACAAGTTGATTTTCTGTTCAACAAAGTTAAAAGTTAAAGATGTATTCTTATTTTATATTTTTTTCATTACTTATAGAGGTTCTGAATCCCCTATTATGTTTTAAAAAATTGAAAGACAATTATTTCTTCAAAATGGATTATTACTCAACATTAAGTATTGCACAGATCTGATTTTATTTGTTTTTTCTGAAGTACTGGTTCCATTCTAAATAGTAGAAAAAATAACAGGATTTTTAGTACAATTGCTCGAAATCATTTAATTTAAATTCATTATAAATTTATATACCACAGTACAATTGCTCGAAATCATTTAATTTAAATTAATTATAAATTTATATACCACGGTTCTGACATTTAGGCTTTAAAATACCCTCGCATCTCACTGCTTCTGAGAAGGAAAATTTCCGATTTAATTTTTAATTATATGACTTTAAAAGAAATACAATATTCTGAAAATCACCCAAAACAAATTTCATAACACGCCTGAATAACACTACAACGGTACTGACAGGTAATTTTGTGACACACGTTTTTATAATATAAACACTGCACTCTTACAGCACAAATAAGCTAGTAAAATAAAGTGTTTTTTTTTTTTAAATAAATAAGTAGTGTCTATTTCAAACGCCACCACTCAAGCGCCATCACTCTAACAAGTAACAGCAAGATGGCGTTCCAGCGGGAAGTCTTTTGAATTCAAAAATAAAATAAAATAAAATAAAATCCATTCAATTATTATTATTATTATTAAATTCGGGAGCAAATATTTTGACTTGATATTGTCAAAATTTAATCAAGCAACTATTGTACTCAAACTTCTCTGAGAATGAAATTTTTATTCAATTATGCATTTTAATAGAAAATAGTATATTTAAATGGAAAAACCAGATGGGACATGCCACGGTACTGACATATTGGCTATACTTTTTAAAGTCAAGGGGAAAGGCTAGTTAATTTTTAAACAATATCTAATGTTAATTGTAATACAAACTTTTTTCTACAACTCAAACCAGAAATTCATGAGAAAATTTTACATTAAGTTACAAATAAAGCACTGGACACAAAGAATCACCCATATAAGAGGTGACCTCTTACAAATAAAGCACTGGACACAAAGAATCACCCATATAAGAGGTGACCTCTTATTGGGTGATTCTTTGTGTCCAGTGCTTTATTTGTAACTTAGTGTAAATAAACGTTTTACATAATAGAAGGTTTTTAATGAAACAACAAACACCGAGTTTGTATAGGCTGCAGTTTGGCTATTTCAGGGCTGCCAGGCTGTGGGGATCTTATCATGTAACATCGGTACCGCTATGCGTAATGCATAAGCTTCTGAAGACGCACGTTTTATTTTCAAGCCCCAGTGATATGGCGGCAAAAAGTTTTTTTTTTTTCAATTTGAATAGGAATTTAATAGACTGAATACCACTGAAAAAAGTCTGACGATCGCCCGAAATAGCTTTAGCTCCAGCTTATAAAGCTCGGGTTGATTTTATTTTATAGATAATAACGTCAGAAAGTGCAGCAAAAAAGAGTACTTTTTAAGAAACGCATACGAAGTAAACATAAAACTCTTCACCAAAATTCAGCTTGTTTCGATTTTTTTTTTCAGAAGTTTGAGCTTCTCTATTTCCAAGTTCAAATCTGTCCAAAATCAAATATTTTCTACAACCGCAAAAATCTTAAAGTAAGTCTTCTGTATTTAGTTTTTTAAATACGGTCACCTTATTTGTGTGCCCCAACTTCATAGTGATAGGACATACTGACTCTCAATGTGGTGGTTTAAAAGTTCTATTTATTCTGGCAATGATCCAAATTGATAAATTGCGCGAGTTGGTAATGGCCAGCTGAATAATATTGGTGCTGTTCAGTTTTGGCCAGTTGTTGTTGGCTTTTTGGGTTTTAATTTTTTTTTTCTCCTCTAATTTTATTTTTGGAACGAACTTTCTGGTATAATTCGGTTATGCATACAGTGCCAATAACCGCATTTACAGTGGTGGCGCACAATATTGACATCATCAATTGCGATTATGTGGATTTATTCTTATGAATGGGTTATATAATATGAGCATTAATTCATGTAGAATTAAGTTGCATTGACTAGGCCACAGATGAATCAACTTACCGCCTAAGTTGGAGAGAAAAAGAGCAGTATCTCATCCATATACATTTTGTACGGTTTTGCACACTTGTGGAAGATACTTTTTTTTCACTTGGTATATGAAATAAGAGAATGTGAGATGGTAGGAAGTGTTTACCTTTCAACCGCATATCGACGGATTGTATGATGTTTGTTTTTTATTATTATCTATCTATGTATTTATTATGTTCGAAACAATCAAGGAAGATTGTCATTTAGTTTGTTGAAATGAGGAGACGTTGGGCTGATGTAGGTATTATTATTATTGTAGAAAACAATTTTCTATAATTTCAAAGCTTGTTTTAAAAGCCATCACCAGTATTCTTTACACTGACATGTCAAAATGAGTAAATATTTATTTGTAAAAACTTTGCAAAACTGTTGGCAAAATTTTTATGATGATTTGGAATTACAAATACTCGACTCGTGCAAGTATTAAAGCCGAATCTCCAAGCGTCCAAATTTCGGTAAAAAGGCTAAAAATCAATTGGATCCGCTGATTTATCGTGAAATTGAGTTCCAGGCTGAGGTTAATTTTTGACTTAATGGATTAATCAACCAGCAAATTTGGCACATTTGGAGCGAAATCCACATTACACGTTACATTCGGAAAGATGGACTGTTTGGTGCGGTCTGTAGGATGGGCGCTAATCAGCGTGTTACCATCAACGGTATCCTCTAAAAATCCATGATTGATGAATTTTTCGTTTCCCGATTTAATAGATGAGTTTAGAAGAGATGTAGTTCCAACAGATTAGCGCTATGTGCCATAGCGCAAACAAAACAATCAAACCAGAATGAATCTTTGAATTAACCTGCAAGATCAAGTGATTTAATGCCTTTTGATTTTTTTTGTTTGGGGATACCTAAGCTGGGTAGTCGTAAGTTGACAAACCACAATAATCGACGCATTGGAAGCAAACATTTTTTGTGTTCTTGAGTACATACAACCGCCACAAATTCTTTAAAAAGTGGTCGAAAACATTGTCTCTCGAATTACATTTATCTGATCCACCCATAGTGACACGGCTTGATAATTGGAATTGCAGTAAAACGACTATAGTTTTATTGTATACAAGAGGAGTGAAGAACGAGAGAACGTTAAAGTTTTTGTTTTACTTAAACGCCAAGTTGTCACTTCTAGAGCTGTGTCGTTTTAATTTCGTTTTCGTTAAAACGTGAATAATTGCAGAATGTATTATTTTGATTGAACAGATACATACATACATCAAAGGGCACGGCATCTATCCATCGGTCGTTTAAATGACTATTTAGCCAGTTTCTCACAGCCAGGCAAAAGTGTGCTGGAGCTCCATCTTGTTGGTATATTAAGTTGTCTATTATACTCAAAGGCACATTTTCTAATAAATCTGGCAAAAGTGTTCTTAGGAATTCCATTTGAAACCGTATTCAAAAAACGTGGTCCAATTACAGTTCGTCCAACAATGCCAAGCCACGCATTGCAGCTAAAGAGGTGCTGCGATTTATTTTGTTTTTTAACATGTGGATTGTTGGGGTAAAGTGATATGGGTGAAGGCTATCGGTATGAATCACTGTCACAAACTCTATTCTGTCGCAATCCAAGCATAGTTGCTATCGTTCTGGTGTTTAGGCTGGGATTACGTCGTACCAAATCCAAAATCCGTTCCTCTATGTGTGTTGATCCACCAGATGAACTTTGTCTCCTTCGAATCTCCAGCACTCCATGTTCCCGAAGACGATTGTGAAGTTTGCAAAAAGTGAATAGTGGGGACATCTCCTATTGGGGAACCTTTCAGCGTTTTTCTTGGAAAAACCCATATAAGAGGTTCTTTGTGTCCAGTGCTTTATTTGTAACTTAATGTAAATAAACGTTTTACATACGCTTTTCCATTTTCCGAATATATTTCTTATCATGAGAAATCACCAGTGATGATTTTGCGCATTTTAACAATTCCTCTTTAACCCTAGTACATACTTCCTCGTGAAGTGAACAACCATCAGTGGATAAAGTGAATTTTTGACACAATTTGCTTGACTTGCAGCTTTTATGGTCAAATTGTCAAAGCTACACCAAAAATCAAAGACATCCCGTACATTTTGCGCGTGAATATGGTTCACCGCTCGTGAACGCAAACTCTCCACTTTTTGTCATGGCTTCACGAGCACGCTCACGGGTGAACAAAAATGCAAATTTGTATGGATTCACGACATGATTCACAAGTATGTACTAGGCTTTATGAAGAATTGCTTATGAATGAACTTTTGATGGATATGTGTGTGGACCAATAAACATTGCATCATTGAAATTATTGAAGATCTTTGACTTTGGTCTGGTTAATGAATACATATGTATAGTCTGCCTAAAAGCAGAAAATTTAAAAAAAAAACCAACACTCGTTATAAGTGAGTTGCGGAAAATAAACTTTAATTAATGATTGGAAGTTGTTTCACCGCCGACAAACACAAAGTAGTATTTATTATTAAAAGCTGTTTAAAAAGTTCAATTAAAAACACTGAATTTAGATCATATTGATTTATAACTATTTGTTTAGTTAAAGCTAAATAGTTATGAAATGTTATGTGAACGTCATATTTTTATATCTATATTTCAGTTCCAGTAATAAAATTTATATTTTTTCCCATTATTCAATAAGCTAATTTTGGCTAATTAATAATCCCGTGGTTAGCAAAGGACCACCACAAAAGTCAGAAATCTTTTCTTTAATCTTCATTTTTAATTAAGTTGTTTTAGTGAATAGTTTTTGAAAAATTAATTTTCAAATTCGAAATTTTGAAAAAAAAATTTCAAACTAATTTTTTTCAAAATTTTATGTAATTAAGTATAATTTTTGTTTTCAAAATCCAATGCCCTTTTAATTTTCAATAAAAACAGAAAACCGGATGCTAAAATGTATCTTAGTTTTTGAGAAATTAAAAAAAAATTAAAAGTACTTTTTTCCAAGAAAAACCCTTTTTTTGGTTTTCCCAAGTTTGATCTGCTCAGGCCAATTATTGACCTGCATGCCTACCTGTTACCCCAATAAAAAGGATTACGTAAACCAAAAAATAAATATGTTTTATCTCACCACAAATAAATATGGCAGGAAATTCTGTTCAAAACTCATATCTAAATTGCGTATCAAATCGTTAACACAAAACGATTTCAAGTTACTCTCGGGAAGAATTGACAGATATGCACTATTGCTACGGTTTAGCGGATGGTTCCAGTCGGGAAGCACAGAGATTGTACGCTGAAAGGTTCCCCAATAGGAGATGTGCCCACTATTCACTTTTTGCAAACTTCACAATCGTCTTCGGGAACATGGAGTGCTGGAGATTCGAAGGAGACAAAGTTCATCTGGTGGATCAACACACATAGAGGAACGGATTTTGGATTTGGTACGACGTAATCCCAGCCTAAACACCAGAACGATAGCAACTATGCTTGGATTGCGACAGAATAGAGTTTGTGACAGTGATTCATACCGATAGCCTTCACCCATATCACTTTACCCCAACAATCCACATGTTAAAAAACAAAATAAATCGCAGCACCTCTTTAGCTGCAATGCGTGGCTTGGCATTGTTGGACGAACTGTAATTGGACCACGTTTTTTGAATACGGTTTCAAATGGAATTCCTAAGAACACTTTTGCCAGATTTATTAGAAAATGTGCCTTTGAGTATAATAGACAGCTTAATATACCAACAAGATGGAGCTCCAGCACACTTTAGCCTGGCTGTGAGAAACTGGCTAAATAGTCATTTAAACGACCGATGGATAGATGCCGTGCCCTTTGATCAATCAAAATAATACATTCTGCAATTATTCACTTTTATTATGGTTGTCGTTTAACGAAAACGAAATAAAAACGACACAGCTCTAGAAGTGACAACTTGGCGTTTAAGTAAAACAAAAACTTTAACTTGTTACGTCTTAAAATAATCACAAAATGTTTTAAATTTGTATAAAATTAATTGCGGAGGGGGGAAGCGTTCTATACGAAAAGGGGTAGTAAAGAGGTTATCAATTCAACTTTCTGTATTAAAAATGCAAAAGTTGATGAAAATTTTACGAATTTCAAAAAATGATGTTCTACAAAGTTGTAGCCCCAACCCTTATCTATAAAAAAGTCAATTGTGTTGTAGGGGTAAATTCAACAAGTGCGGCGGGAGGGGGATTTAAATGATTTTTTTACGATAAAAATCGATTTTAATCAAAAAAAATCATTCCACATGACATCATTAATTAATTAATAACTCCTAAAATTCTTAACGGATTTTCAAATTTAAGGTCTTAAAACACTGTCATTAAAACAAACATTAAATGTATGTAAACAAAATCTCAAATTTCCATGACAATTATGAAAAAAATGTAAAAACAAATTGAATTCATGTTTTTTTACACCCACTTTGATTGATTAAAAAATTTTAAATAATATATTATATTCAAAATAGAGAAAAAAAATTATTACATATTATTTAATAATATATTTTCTAAATATTTGTTGAACATCTTGAAGTTGTAAGTCCATCACGAAATAAGATATTAAATAAATTTTGAAATTAATTTATTTATAACATGCTTTTTGCGACATAGTGTTTGCTTCATTAAAATACTCATTTATTTTTACTAGAATAACGGATTTTTATCAAATGACTTTTATTCGCTTAAAAATAAGTGAGCGCTTATTTTGATATATAAAACATATTCATCTATCATCTATTTCATACATTAAAACGTTCTAAAAAAAATTTCATAAAAAAAATAATTTTCTTGAAAAATAAATGAAAAAACTTCGAATATGTCATATAACTTTAGTAATTCTATCTTGATATTTAAAAATGATATGCTACATGATAGATTATAGTATAATAGTATAATAATTTAAATTCGATAAAAAAAATTACCAATAAGATTACCTGAAACGGCTAAACAATTAGAGTGAAAAAATAAATATTATATTTTAAGCATCGCGAAAAATTTTCTATATCTGTAGGTATACATATACATATTTATATTATTATATGCACGTGCGTTGGTGGTAGGTATTTCTCATTCGTTATAATAATCCTAAAGGTACCCTCATTGTTGGTTTGGTTGGCTGATAATGATCGCATCGTCTTAAAATTTAGGTAGAATGTCATGCACGTGTACTTGAACCTTTTAATGAAACTTACTATGATGTGGATAGAGTATATTATTTGGTTGGCTTATAACTTCTGTTCTATTAATCGGATCTGTAAGATTAAGGTCTTAAAATAAAGGTAAAATGTTAGGCTTACTTCACTTCGAAGTTAATTTAGAAAAAAAATTCAAATTGAATAAAAAAAAATCGCTTTCGTTAATATGGGCACGGGCTGGGCATTGGGCAACAAATTTGATACTCAGATTTATAAAAAAGAGTTGATTTGGTCAAGTGATTGACTTGTCAAGTTGGTTAGATTTTTAATAATGGTCAGATTTTCAAGGTGAAGTTTTTTAAATTTTGATTAAGTATCCGGCTAAACAGTGAGTGAACCTTTAAGTTAGCAAAGGTACCTTTCAACGAGAAAACAGTTGAATTGGCGCCTGCCTGGCGACTGAACATACCCTAAGCGGAGCAACGGAGTTGCGTGAGCGGGACAGGGGACCCGCAATTATCGACAAAGGTCATACTAAGTGAGTGACTGGAATAAAAGGTAGGTAGGCGAATTATCATGCTAGAGGTAGAAAAGTAGGTCAAGGGCTGACTGGGCAAATCGGATATAGATTTATAACTTGAGTTCTAAGGGTCAGATTTGTATGGTTAAAGTCTTAAAATAAAGGTAAATTATTAAGCTATACCATACTAATTATTTGTATATACTATTAATTTAAAAAAAATATGTACATACAATAACATACATACATAGATACATACATACATAGGTAGTTATGTATATATACCTATACTAATATAAGTTAGTGAGATTTGAAAGACAGAGAGGTATTGAGAGAGACAGACAGGTGCAGTAAGATCTAGAGAGAGACAAAGCGATACAGGGAGCGAGAGAGAGATATAGAGAGATACAGAGAGAGACAGAAAGATATACAGAGAGACAGAGAAATACATAGAGAGAGACAGAAAGATACAGAGGGACAGGAAGATATAGAGAGAGACAGAGAAATACAGGGAGATACAGACACAGAAAAATATAGAGAGGGACAAAGAGATATAGGCAGATAGAGACAAAGAGATACAGAGAGAGAAAGAGATATAGAGAGGTACAGAGAGATATAGAAAGAGGCAGAGATATACAGGGAGATACAGAAAGAGACAGAAAGACACAGAGAGGGACAGAAAGATATAGAGAGAGACAGAGAAATACAGGGAGATACAGAGAGAGACAGAAAGATCAGAGAGGGATAAAGAGATACAGACAGATAGTGACAAAGAGATACAGAGAGAAATTTTGGTTGGTTTGATTTATAACTTATTATTATTTTTTATGTTCTAAATAGTCAGATTTGTATGGTTGAAGTTCTTAAAATAAAGGTAGAGTGAGATAAAGGTAGAGTGAGATAAAGGTAGTGTGAGATAAAGGTAGAGTGAGATAAAGGTAGATTGAGACATCTCGAATACAGTTAGCGTAGCCAACTGTTCGGGTAAATATACTAGTACTGCTACATGAAGGCATAATATATTATGAAATTAATCACTTTAAGTCTTTTTTTATGCCAGTTTATTGTTAATGGTCAGCAATGTAAAGAATAATTTTTTCAAAAATTCAGATTTGACTTTTTTCTGACATGCATTTACATATGTATATTGTTGTATTGTACACATACAGTATTGGCCAAAACAAAAGCAATTTGAATATATTTTATTAAAGTTATAATAATGATAAATATTCTTTGAATTGTCAAAATAAAAGTAATTTTAACAAAAACAATATTTCATAACATTAAATAAAAAATTAATAATGTAACAATTGTCTCTTTTTAACTGGATAAAACTAAAACTAAACAAAATACAAAGAAGAGGCCGAATGGTTTCACTTAAAAATCCTTTTTCTTGAGTTCTATTAATCGGATCTTCAAGATTAAGGTACTTAGAGAGCATCTTTTCCTTGTATTTATTTCAATATAAATTGTAGTGGTTTCAATCCTGGCACAAAAAAATCAGTAAAATCGTCATTTATAATAAAATACCTACCCCCTCTAACCAAAACTGAGAAAAACGTCTGTCGGACCTTTGTATTCGATGTCATGACCTACATACCTATAAACCCACGTATTCATATTTTGTCTTTACATCCACTCTTAATATCTACTGTCAGCGCTTGTACTATGGGTTTGCTCAATCGCGAATTCAAACAGCGTTATTTCAAATTCGCGCATCCGGCTTTCACTTCTGTCTTCGGATTTTTAATAACAGAAGGGTGTTATTTCATTCTGCGTACTTAGATTTAAAAGTATCTACTCTGCGCAAACGAAAAAAAAACGTTTTAAAAATTTAATTGTATGCGAGTAAAAGCCTTTTGCGTTTATATATTTTATATATTAAAAAACACTTTCGACAAAAAAATAAAAAATGTATTTGTAATCTATGTACATACCATGATTAACAAACGACATATTTTTTGACAAATTTAACTTTTATAAAAACACAAATGTGACACGAAATCATAATCATTGCATGTGTGAACGAAAAATAATTTGAAATTGTCAACTTAAAAGTACCGTAACTTGCCCAATAGTTCAACAAATCCGAAAATACTAAGGTATGAATGTTTTATACCATTAATTTTGATTTGACAATTTTATTTCATTTTAATTCTCAAAAATCAAATATGGAATATTGAGCACTGGTTTGTATGAAGAGGTTCCAGTATGCAACGGTAAATTGAAGTGAATTCAAGTAAATGTTTAAATTTTCCTATGAACTGTTGAAAAGAGCTTATGAATTTTATAGAATAATTAACAAAATTCATATCTATTGGAAAAATACCAATATTTTAGATTTTTGGGTCATTAGTACGAACAAAATCGTTAGGAATTTTTTAAAGCATACGGTTGCTTTAGTTTTGTCCAACACTGTACATATATACATAGTTACATATTAAGAACTGGTCCACAGTGTGGTGATCATGAAAGAACAAATAATTTATTTTAATACAGTAATGCTAATGCTAACTTTAAGCTTCAAATATTTACTTGAAATCTAAAATTATTTATGATCAAATTTTCATCGACTATGAGCATAGAAATTAAATATTGACCTTACTGAGAAAAATGAGAGAATTCCATTGTCAATCGGCGCGGCGGTGGTGTAAACTTTTTAAATGTTCGAGCTAATTATGTATTCGTAGGGATTTTGGTATTTTATAGCTAATTTTATTTTAGTGACGTCTGTGGTTTTGCAGTTGTCGTCGAATGATTGATTTATTTCTGTAGTGACTCGTCTTCTTTATTTTTATTCATTAAACTTTCTTATTCACACAATCACAACACAGGGAAACTGTGAGCAGACGAGTGTTGGCTTGCTTAACCATGCCATTTGTTTTTAATTTTGCAATTTGGCTCTAAATAAACATATTTAGAGGGAAATTTATAAAAAATATTGAGGGCGGTCAAGGATGTTTCGTTTTTATCTCGGTTATATTATGTATTTGCGAAATAAAACAATTCTGTTTCAAAAATAATATCGGCAAATATTGTTAAGAAAAATCTGGTAACAAAATCATTTAATATATATATTTTTAAATATTGGCGTGAAAATGTATGACGACCGTGAATTAAGGCTGAATGTGAGTATATGGATATAAGCGCGTTTTATTATCTTAATAATCTAAACTGGAATTTGGAAAAGATCCGGACTACACTGAGAGCAGTGTAATACTCATATAAACTAATCTCTTTTTTCCTTATATTTGTTTGTCTTTTTATGTAAGTACGTATTGTCTTTTTAGTCTGTCTGTTATACTCTCACCATTTGTAAAACAAAAAGTCATCTAGAAAAAAGAAAGTGTGTACCCCCCCCCCCCCATGTCTCGCTACACGGAGAGAGAACTTGACCGTTTAATAACTTTAGTTATTAATAAACATATTTTTGCCTTCTGATAGGCCTTTTTCTTTACTGTTTGGGAAAAGTTTGGGCTTGAGCTTTTTGATGTTGTTGTTGTTGTAATTTTTGACCAGAAATGAAAAGTAAGGAAACGCATTTGGGATGTCACATATGACAACAGAAATTATCAGTAATTTGACGAGCAAGAAAAGGCAGTAGGTAAAATGTTCGGGTAGATTCTTGCTAGAGGGGAAATGAAATAAATTTAAAAAAATCAAGGCATTTTCGTGCCAGAGAAAAGTAAAGAAACACATTTTGGGTAGATTTGGGATACCACGGGATCCCGTGGGAGAGTAAACAGACCTGATATCTCTCCTGTTGCCTGGAAGCACGGCAACACTTTATCAAATTGAAGCAACAATCTTATTCGTGTGTCACATATGAACACGAAAATTATGATTGTAGTAATAAACGGTTCTATTAAGGACTGTTCACATGAGAGCGACCGACGAATAAAAAAACAAATGGGATTTAAACTATTTAAAAAGCCTAAATTGTTAGCAAAAACTAGGCAAAATGATAGAAAACTTATTTAAATTATTGTTAAGATACTAAAGTTTACGTTTTAATTACTAATATAAGAAAAAATAAAAAAAAATTAATTTGGTCGTCGCGAATTGCAATCTGTTCGCGATGACCAACTTATTTTCTCAAATTTCTCTTATTTTAGTAGTTAAAACGCAAATTTTAGTATCTTAACATTAATTTAAATAAGTTTCCACCACTTTACCTAGTTTTTGTGAAGAATTTAGGCTTTTTAAATATTTTAAATTCCATTTGTTCTTTTATTCGTCGGTCGTTGGTCGCTCTCATGTGAACAGTCCTTTAGATGTATAAATGTGTGGGTTTAGAAGTTATCCGTCCCTTAATCTCCGAATTGTGTGATTTAAAGTTTTCCGCTCGCTATTATATGTTGCAAGCCATTATAGATTTATTATATTAAGAATCACAAGTTGACAGATGTGTAAGTTCTACATCGCCGTTGTTCTTCATTTATTATTAGAGGGGAATATGCATACTCGAAGAAAAATATCCCTATATAAATTTTTTTTCGGTTCTAACTCCCAAACACGGATGTAGAGAATTATGGTTTTTAAACTTCCAAATAACACATATTATTTTATTCTCAATTCATGGATATTCTCTTTAAGCCTAGTTAGCGTGCGAATAGTTGGTTAATGTGTAAGACCAGAAATTTTTACCTTGGAATAAACTTTCTAACTCATATAGTAGCTAATAATAGTACATATTGGTTTAATAGTTAGTTATATGTGTTAAATTATCATGCCGCCGGACGTCTGATTTCGAATCTCCATTCTACTTAAAATGTTTTTCAGTAGTAAACTGGTCTTGCCTGTAAGTGACATCTATAATAAAGTGCCTCTCATCTTAGCTTTTTGGATTCGGTAAAAAATTGAAATACATCTGATAATTACATTAGTGTAAATCTGTCAAAATATTTATATCAGTTTTGTTTGCGCAATTGAATTGAATAATCGAAATCGGAACTGATTTATTTTAACAATGGAAAACCCCATAAATCACTAGGTTCACCTGATTTTCACGAGCTGTCGCGTCATTAATATATACATATGTATTGATATATATTTTTTTTTTGATAAAAAGAATTTCAATTTATCATTATTTAAATATTATACTCTGCTCTTGAAACAGTTTTTTTTTTCAATTTCAATTTTTTGTTGATTTTTCTTATCTGACACGAATTAATTAATACTCAATATCAATCATTATCAACAGCGAATGTGGACTTCGTAAAGCGATTTTTTTAATTTCTATTAAAAATTTAAATCTCATTTGACAACAATATGATTGGTGTCGTCTGGTCGCCTGTAATAATTTATTAATTTCAATTCGCAAGCTATACATACATACATACATATTAACATACATACATATTATAAGTTAAACCATTTTCGACAAAAAATTGGTAGGTACGCATCAGGAAATTTCGAGATAAAGCTTATTTATTTGTCCGCTTATATACAAATGTACATACATATGTATGTATGTAGGTAATCATTCTCGTCCAAACTAAATTCAATTAACGCCACGATTTGTTTTAATTATTTCAACCTTGAACTATATTTCAAGAAAATGAAGCATGAAGAAGGATATGCACTTATAAAATATAGAATGCAACCCTTCTTTATACAGATACCTGTGTGTTTACATTTCCTTTTATTTTTTCCGTTTCAGTTTTGTTGTTTGTCTCCAACAAACATGCACACAACTAGGCTACGACTTTTTACGTTCTTAGAACACCACCCTGAAAAGTTCAAGGAGAGTAAGTTTTTGGAAATTGCAAATCCAGGACAGGAGGATGTCAGAGGAAAATGTTTAGGTTATTTTTATTTAAGAAGAAACAAGGTTAACTTCGCGTAAAGCAGCCCATACGCAATTTAATTTGGTTACCAAATCAGCTGTCAACTAAATTATTGTGGTCACACATTACATAAACTACTGTTTCAACTGTCAAATATGTTATTTGCCTATGAAATTAAATAAACCGAGTTAGTTTATTTGTTTGAAAGATGAGTAAAAGATGCAAATACTTTTGTTATAACATAAATGTTTACATACTTTACTGAATGTTAAGATGATGATATGATACAACTTTAAAAAAAGCGGGAGTTTGGATAAAAGAATGGCTGAATACGCAATTTTAAATCTGGTTTCGAGTTAAAATACACTTGGTTTGACATTAAATCAAATGAATGATTTGGCTACACACTGTCCAATTTTTTTGAAAAACTTGTAAATCAACTTTAACAAATTCAAAAGCTTTTGATTTTCTCCAACTCAATCTTCGATTTTCAAATTGATCAAACTACAAGCCCAAATACGGGTTTATTTGATCAACAACCCACTAAATTGACAACTAAGTTGAATCATGTATGATGTGCTTAAAGCTTTAAATGTTAACTCGCAACAAATCATTTTCGATTGTATATGCCTAACCACCGTTAAATTCGTTAGAATGGTTTTATAGAAATAAAACAATTTTGCAAAAACAAGGCATGAAAAATCCGAACGGCTAAGTTGAGAAGCATTTTCTCATGACGAGATACTCTTAGAGGATTTGTCAATTCGTCGAAAGAGGCAGTAACTGTTTTTTTTTTTTGTGGCATAGAATGGGAATCGAACAAAAGACCTTCGGGTAGCGTAACAATCCTACGCAATAACCATCCCAGCAAACATTTAGGTGAATGTTCACTTAACATTCAACAAAAATGAAGAATATCATGCTATAAATATTCATTTTCAGTGAAGTCTGCAAAAGGCTCTCATTTTTACCTTATGAAGGGAAAAGGAGGTTTGTGCGGAATTGTTTTCAGGATAAAAATGGTTGTGATTCGATTCTACTTCATTGTGGGTAAAGAAAAATGAACGTACACAAGTAATACTTCATGGAAGTAAATAGGGTAATACGGTAGGTAAATGAAGGAAAGTGAATGTTCTTTTCATTATGTTTCGAAAAACTATAACGGGCCTTGTAGCGACCAAATTTCAGACAAAAATTAAGGAAAGACAGTTCAATTCAGTTTTTCAATGGATAAAACTTATAAAATTTAAAAAATTAATTATTTACTATAGCCAACTTGAAAACAGAATAACCAAGGCCAATATTCGAAGCAGTATCTTTTATGATTGACATAATTTAAGTGAACCAAACCTTTGATTATCATAAATTTCATTTCTAAATAGATTTGAATCCAAACTCCTGTGTAACGATACTTCACTTATGAATCATTTAAATGATTCAAAAAAACCTCATAAATTGAGGTCGAAAACGAATATATAGCTTCCCATGTACATTGACTTATGTCCAGGATTAATTCATCATTTATGAATCATTTAAAAGATTCATATGTGTGTTTCGTTACCCAGGAGTTTGGACCCAAATCGATTTAGAAATGAATTCAGATTCGAAGGTTTTGTTCACTTATGTCAATCATTTATGAAAAATTTGTGAAGGAAAATGTTTGCTGGGCACATTCGCACTTATACGAACAAAATTCAGTTAACACACCATGCACTGCACAGTGAGGAACTTACGCGGATTGGATAATTAGATAAGCAAGGTATGTTTAATAAGTAAAATTGGAATTGAATTGAATTTAGTCGGATAACTTAAGTTTTATAATTATTGGCAAATTCAATATTGTTCGGCCATAGTGTGCAGCACCAATAAATACATATTAATTTGACTGTTTAAAAGTATGTTAAAGTTTTTATTATAAACCTTTTATATTAATATTGCTATATTTGTTTTGTTATTATACAAAGGCATAGTCCATTGTTAATTATTAAAAATTGATACTGAAAACGTGAAATCTATATTAAATTGACATTGAAAAGAAAAGAAAACATAACCTTATTGATTTCACAAGATTTTTTTCTAATAACTTTGACTTTTTTTCCTTTTTTTTTATTTTATTTTTCTTTCTTTTGTAAGACCACAAAAATAGATGTAAACAAACAAGAAAAGAGGAAAACAAAATTATTAAAAATTATTAAAATTGGTCTGGATGCATTTCGGAGATGTTGCTCCCCATCTTCAGCAGACACGACTAAGTGGCAAAACATAACGGATATTCAAATTCGTTTGTAGAAGCAATCAATAAAAAACATTCAATAATTGCCAAAAGAAACAGCCAAACACCCCTAATTAAAAGCCACTACCAATTGGAAAAAATGTCAGATAAAAAACGCGTTTCAATGTCATATGTCCCGAGCATAACAAACAAGCTATCGCAGAAATTCTCCGAATTTAATATGGAAATCGTTTACAAAAACAATAACAAGCTCATGAGTTTACTTGGATCTACAAAGGATAAAATCATGTTTGAACATATGTCTGGTATTTACAGTATTCGTTCAGTCATAAAAGGGGATGGCCCCGGCGCAGTGGAAGTAGTGCTTGACTGCTAACTTGGATGTGTGGGTTCGATCCCCAGTCTAGGCAGCATTCTTTTCTATATTCCCTCAACTGAACGCCACCCCGGGATTTAATGAGATAATCAAAAACCTAATTTCTCAATCCACTGTGCCAACAAAAATCTATCCTATCCTTCTATTCCATCTAACATTTTCCTAATTTATAAGACCCTAGGTCTTACTGGCATATATATGTTTGTGTTGTTAAAGGTATGGTGAACATTTGAATTGTATCAAAACTAAACAACCTCACCGCTCTGCTTTTGCCGCACACGCGATGAAAGTCATCTCAACGGTCCATGCCAACTACGACTGTTGAAACACGTAAACGACGAAAGAAGACTGGACGCATATGCGAGCTTGTATATTTTAAACAACAACAATAAAATAAACTTGGACAACGGACCTATCAACTCAGTGTTACTTGACTTTGCTAAGAGGTTTATGACGAATTATCGACGAGGATTTTAGTCGTGTCTGCTGAAGATGGGGAGCAACATCTCCGAAATGCATCCAGACCAATTTTAATAACTTTGTAATTTTGTTTTCCTCTTTTCATGTTTGTTTACATCTAATTTTGTGGTCTTACAAAAGAAAGAAAAAGAAAAAAAAAAAAAAAAAGGAAAAAAAAAAAGGAAAAGTTATTAGAAAAAAATCTTGTGAAATAAATAAGGTTATGTTTTCTTTTCTTTTCAATGTCAATAGTCCATTGTACTTATCTATCAGCTTTTAGTTTATACAAAGCACTTCACCTTATAGGTGTATAGGTTGGTATGTTAAGCTAAATTTCCAGAGTATTTTGCAGTAGTATTTGTTTAAGTTTAGTATCACATGTTTGTAAATTATTTGTTTTATCAACTTAGCCGCAGGATGGAAAATTTTAAGAAACAGTTGCGCAATATGTTCCAAGAACGTAATATACACACCTACATTATACATGTATGTACGTATGAACAAAAATTCCATACACAGAATTAAAATTAATTTGCGACCGGCGGCGCGGCGGCATGCGAAGAGAAGTTTTATACTTTATTTAATTTTTATATCACGCGGATTGAATATGCATTCAATAAGCAAATTTGCTGCTATTAAGTTTTGTATAACATGAGAGGGAAACAGAGAGCGGCGGAAGTATTGTCTAAACGAAAGGTCATGCGTGTAGATTGTAAGCTGAAAAAAATGCTTGTCTTCAAGTGGCTCACGTCAAATTAATTGATTGCGGTTAATGATCAATCAATTTATTGTTTTATTTTTTTAACGTGACGATTGATCATAAATTTGTACCTCGTAAATTGAAAAAAACTATCTATGTATAAATTGGCAAATTATCGTGTGGTGTTAGATGAATAATCCAATCATTGCAATGGATGCTATTACCTCCTTTGCGTAAAATTATATTAATTAAATTGTCGACAATTTTAGTTAAGGTGCAGAAACATTTGCAAATTGTGAATTGTTTTAAAAGCTTATTTCAGATTTGAATAAAACATAACATAACATAACCTGTTCCCAGGTGAGATGCTAAACTCGTTGGTACTAAGAAAAAGAAATAATGTAATTATAAAACAGTCTTCAACTAGCCGAATATAAACTGCAAAGAAATTATAGTAACATTATGTATGTTATATGAACATGTCAATGAAGGGGAAACCTCTTTGCCAAGCTTAATTCTGTTGCTCTGTTGTTCTGTTGTTTGTTTAAGCAACAAAAGGTTCTTTTCTAAACAGCATAATAGCAAATAACATGTAGGATAATTTAACCGTATTAATATATTATTTATTTGTCACCATTTTAAATTATAAATTGATGCATTAGAGTACCAACTTCCTTTTTCAACGTAAAGGAATAAATCTCAAAATGTTAGGAATTGAGAAAAATTTATTTTTTAATGAGAAACAATCCCACAAATTCCTTTTTTTTAAATCCCACCTCTATAAAATAATCTACCTACGCGATGTTTTTTTTAATTTAATTTATAAATCTTTCATCGTTCTGTCGGGGGATTTCCCTTCCTAAATTGAAATGTTGTGTATACATTGATTTATTTTTTTTTTTCAAAAATAGAAAAAATAATTATTTAAAAAAAATCAGCTTTATCGGGTACCGTCCAATTAAATTTATTTTTGAATGATTATTTCAATTAAATTTTAACCAACTACGGCGCAGATGGTCCATTCTGAAGTTTCAATTTTCTTTAATAAAACCACTGTTTTCGAATTCAGCGATGAGTCCCATTTCTGGTTAAATGGCTATGACAATAGACAAAATTGCAATATTTTGGTATGGTATGGTTTATGGGCTGGTGGAATTATTGGTATACAGATATAAACAGGGCCCAATCATCTTTTCGAGCATCAACATTTGGTTGAGGAAGAAGTATAGTTATGCATAAATAAAAACATTGAATATTATTAACATAACAATTTAAAACAAGCCCCAAAATACTGTTGAGGGGAACTAAAGGCAAATAAAGTTAAAATTTGGTGCAAGACTGGGTCGCACGAACTTGCTCTTATGTGCGATTACACTGTATTCTTAAAGTTTTAATAAATATAATAAATAAAACGTAGTATAGTTTAAGGTAGCATTATGCGAGTAGGTACATTTATTTATGAACAATATAGCAAGTTACCGTGTTGTTGTATGCATGGACCTTACAGTTTAAACTGAAAAATTGGCCGAATTCGGAGTTCGAGTTTATATTTTTCGGCGTTGTGGAGGGTAAATATGAAGAAATGTATCGTAGTAGATATTACAATTCATTCTTCGAAATTCTATGCATTTAACTGCAAAAGTAATAAAAGGAGTAAAAAAGACTTAAAAGCAGTAAAAAAAAAACTACAATAACTATACTTTGCATTAAGACTGCAAGATTGCAAGAATGTTTAAAACTCTTAAAAGCTTTCTTCGAGCTTTTTAACCAAATCTTTTGTTCATTGATAGTCAATAGGTAGGTGGGTACCTACATAGACAGGTAAGTAGGTGAGACCTAGTTACCATCAAAATCGTTTAGCCGTACCTATAGATTATTGTATAACTACCTTTGTAGACGTTTTCATTACATGCATTTTTATTTTTTAATAGGTTTTTAGTTAGATATTATTTAGGTAGGTAGGTATCTATACCCATGTACCTACAGATATTGCATTATAGATATTATACCTATTAGGTTGTTAGTTAAAGTATTTAATTCTTCCTGAAGTTACAGACGAGGGCAGTGAAATAATTAATAATAATAATAATTAACTTCCAACTTATAATTAGGTGGGTGTTTGATAAACCTATTAATCTGATTAAAGATGATAAGTCTTAAATTGTTTTCACACCAATGCGATGTACATCATCCAATTTCTTAAGAAAATCTCAATTTATTATGAATTTATGAGAAAAAAATAGAAAATCGTTGGAGCAGTTTTTTTTATATATAAAATTTTGAAAAAATTTAAAAAAAAATGGTACGCAATTTTTTAGCCTTTATTATTATGGATTATTATTTAAAAAAAATATCATCTACCCATTTTCGAAATATGGAATTTACAAAAAATTATTTTGAAACTTTTTTTAAAATCCAAAAAAAACATTTTTGGAAATTTTGGTATACAAAACTTAAAATTGTCAAACACTCTCCATAAAAAAATTGATCAATATCAGTTCTGTTTTTGAGAAAATCGAAAGTCAAAAAAATGGTTCTATGTCATTTTTAACCATTTTTCGGAAATTCTTTTTTTGCCTTTTTGTAAAAAAAAAAGTTACTTTTCTTTTGATTTTGACATTAGCTTCCGCTTCCAACTATTATAGTACTACCTTTACTTGGTCACAGAAATAACAAATCTAGTTTATGAACGCAGAAGTCACATAAAAGTATCTGCAGTCGTCTTATCAAAAAGAGAAACGACAATTCCGAATGGACACACTGTCATTCGTCAGACAAAACTGTTGTAATATTCTTATCGGACACATCTTTCTGTCGTTTTCCAAATAACTGTAAACGTACGAAACGCGGTTTCTTTTTTTTAGCTGCGGAAAACCCAGAGAAACCGTACTTGGGGAGCAGGAGGAAAAACAAATTATCTAAAACTCCAAGTGAACGGGTGAAGGAGTACCGCCTGAGAAAAAAGATTAAAAAAAAGGAAAGCCAAACAAAAATTGATAAGTTATTCAATAACTTTCTTTATTTTTAATAACTTTCTTGGGGACATTACATATTTTGATGATGATGAAGGGCCTATATCATAGACGTTGTAATCATCTTCAGCCTGGGGGGTTGAATTTGAAAAATCTTCAAAATTATCGTTTTCAGAACCTTCAACTAGCGCTGTTCTATTTACGTTTATATGCGTTTGCTTAAAAATTAGCGAGCTGAGATTTTGCGAACTCGAACATTTTGATTGTAGAATCGAGTTACATAGTTGGGCCGTAATCGTAATGTAAACTTTGATAAAAATCCCGAGTTCGATTTTTTTTACGAATCCTTAACTGGCCATATAGTACCTACATATATATCGCAAGTAAAAATTATGTTAAATAAAGTGATCATCTTTTCGAGTAAAAAATTTCAACCCGTTCATCTTTTTGAACACTGAAAAGTGGAAATATTTCGTTCATCTTTTTGAACTGTTCATCTTATAGAAGCGTTTCACTTTCCGAGATTCTACTGTATATTCAAAAATAACCCCGACCAGAGCTAACTGTGAATGACGCCCGTTATCGCACAATGGAACAGACTATTTGTTGCCTGAAATTGAAGCCCCCGAACACCAATCGAAATGCGCGAACTTCAGAATGGACCATGTTAGCCGCAGCTACGGTCAACATTTAAAAGAAATAATTTTTAAAAAGATTGATAAAGATTACCCGACAAAATTAAATTTTTCACTTGTATCTGCAAATGAAACACACATTCATTTATATGAACATTTTTATATTTTTTGGCAACTTGCTTTACAAGTTGATGGAAAACAAAAAATTAGTTAAGAAATGTACACGAATTAGGATATCGATAGTTAATTCATTGCCAGCAGATTTATTTTAAATACTGTCGTTGTGGTTTATCACATTTGGATAGCTTTAAATCGGTTTCAAATGGAGACAAAATAATTCCAATTTTTTTTTAGATTTTTATATCCATCTCCAAAAATCCCTGATAGCGGTTAATTCAAAATCATTATTATATATAAAAAAGGTAATTGGCAAAAGATGTAACAAAACGCTATACATTTTGGGACTAGAAAGAAAAATAATAATTTGATGCTTATGATGTATCCAGACCAAAGGAATATTTTATTTTACCCGATTCTAACATAGTTGAAGTTTGTATATTATATTTTGTTTCAGACCACACAGGAATGAATCATTAATATACCGGAATGAACACACTACCAATTTATATTAATAATAATTCTTCAATAGTGCTTGCTCAGGGTGGACGGTTGCCAGCTGATATAGCTCTAGTGAAGTTGGATCAACTTAAATAAGACCAACATTGTTCTTTACACTTGTTTGCCTTCCCTTTCCACGATTTTTAACATACCTAACTATTGTACATGTCTGTCAAGTTAGCATTACCATTTCAAAATTCTAACAATTGGATTAATTGTCGTGAATTTGTCGTAAATTTGTCGTGAAAGAAAAAAATTTGTCGCGCGCGTTTTTTAAAATAAAGACCAACATTGTTCTTTACACTTGTTTGCCTTCCCTTTCCACGATTTTTAACATACCTAACTATTGTACATGTCTGTCAAGTTAGCATTACCATTTCAAAATTCTAACAATTGGATTAATTGTCGTGAATTTGTCGTAAATTTGTCGTGAAAGAAAAAAATTTGTGGCGCGCGTTTTTTAAAAAATAACCCCTGGTAATGCTAACTTGACGGTGAAGTTAGCATTACCACCCCTCAAAAAAAATTCCAAAAAAAAATGGAGTATGTCATTAAATGTCGTGAATTTGTCGTAAATTTGTCGTGAAACAAAAAAAAATGTCGAGCTTGTTTTTTTTAAAAATAATTCCTGGTAATGCTAACTTGACGGTCAAGTTAGCATTACCACCCCTTAAAAAAATTCAAAAAAACAAAATTAAGTATGTCATTTAATGTCGTGAATTTGTCGTGAATTTGTCGTGAAAGAAAAAAAAAAAATCGGAAATTTTTTTTTTTAATTTCGAAAAATCTCTAACATTGCACTCCATCAATGAATACAGCGTAACCAAAACTTTGATTTGTACATTTTAATCCAAAAGAGTTTTTAATAGGAAATTTGTTTAAACAATTGTCGCTCGACGTCCTTAAATAAATTGGGTCAAAAAATAATTTGTCGCTCCTTGATTTGTTAAGAAAATCACCTAAATATAACGAAATACCCCAAAACAGCATTTTTTAAATCTAGCATTACCACGACTTTGATTAGCTGTACTTTTTTATCCCTGAGAGTTTTTAATGTGGAATTTGTTCAAACAATTGTCGCTCGACTTCCTTAAATAAGTTGTGTCAAAAAAAAATTTTTGACAAAAATTTTTGACAAAAATTTTTTTTTGTGTCAATAACCTTTTGTACAGGAAAAAAATTATGTGCAAAAGGCTATTCACAAAACAACTTATTTAAGGACGTCGAGCGACAATTGTTTAAACAAATTTCCTATTAAAAACTCTTTTGGATTAAAATGTACAAATCAAAGTTTTGGTTACGCTGTATTCATTGATGGAGTGCAATGTTAGAGATTTTTCGAAATTAAAAAAAAAATTTCCGAATTTTTTTTTCTTTCACGACAAATTCACGACATTAAATGACATACTTAATTTTTTTTTTTGAATTTTTTTTTAAGGGGTGGTAATGCTAACTTGACCGTCAAGTTAGCATTACCAGGGGTTATTTTAAAAAAAACAAAGTCGACATTTTTTTTTGTTTCACGACAAATTTACGACAAATTCACGACATTTAATGACATACTCCATTTTTTTTTTGGAATTTTTTTTGAGGGGTGGTAATGCTAACTTGACCGTCAAGTTAGCATTACCAGGGGTTATTTTTTAAAAAACGCGCGCGACAAATTTTTTTCTTTCACGACAAATTTACGACAAATTCACGAAAATTAATCCAATTGTTACAATTTTAAAATGGTAATGCTAACTTGACAGACATCTATTGTACCTACATTGTAATAATATAGAACACAAAATAAATAAAATAACATATGTACAAGCACATAAGCTTATCCGCGAATGGGATAGAATTTTGTGTATTCCCCTCCGCCCCCCGCACACTTTTCACCCCTGGGTTTCACATTTTTCAACATTCTGTGTTTATTTTTTTATAAATTGTTAGAGAACAATCCGCTTTAACAATTCTAATGTTATAAAAACATTATGAATGAAGTTTCTTTTCGTGAGGACTGTCGATGAAACATTTCTCAAATTTTTCTTAAATATTTCTTTTTATCCATTTTCTGAACTTGTAGATATGGATACAAATGAGTGCGAATAAATGACTTCGTCTCAATGAACTCACTATTGAATCATGAAAAGAAATAAAAAAAAACACGATGTGACCATCGACCTTTTTTTAAATTTTCATTTTGGCTCTCTCTCGGTATTTTTTTTGTTTTATATAATTTTGTTAAATTAATTTGTATTTTGAAAGCAAAGTACTTATTCGAAACATTTGTTCTTGAAGATTGAGAAACCCATACAGTTTCCCATCTTATTTATTTACTAACATAGACGAACATAGTAATCTGTACTGTATATTAGGCTGTTTTGGTCTTTGTGATGGAAATGCGAATATAAACAATATTTATTCCATTATTTTTCCCAACGTTTCGTAAGTTTTTCTTACTTCATCAGGGTAATTTTATTCAATCTGTTAATATAATATTTAATAGGTTTAAGTTTCATAAATGAGATAAAATAGAACATTCTTGTTTTCTTACATAGCTATTTTTTTGGATAGTTTGCTAGATTTTGTGAAATGTGTTTTTAAAAGTAGTTCGTGAATGTTTTGATTATTGTTAGATAAAAGAAATGGGGCAAGAAGGATAGTGATGTCCATTGTTTCATTGCAAGTAGATCAGATTGGAGGATTTTCCTTTTTTAGAAGATGTTGATGTTTCAGAGAAGTGTGCCCTAAACGCAGACCAACAAAATTGGTAATTTTTTCCTTTTGTGTGACAATTGGGTACGTAAGTTGTGTTTTGTTGATACCAAATAGTGATGAGTATAGGTCAACCACCTCTGCCTCTGGATGTTTACTAACAGAATAAGCAGCTTTGTCAGCGTATTCGTTACCCACAATGCCAATGTGAGCAGGAACCCACATAATTTAGATTTGTGTGCTATCTTCATAATATCTCTAAGAATCGTAATTGCATGGATGACTGTGCATAAGACCCAGTGACCTTTGGTGTTGCAAGCGTATTTTAAGGATTCGTAGACTGCTAGCATATAGTGTGAACACCCTAGCATATAATTTGTCATAATTCGCGAGCATATGCGACCGTATGCACGTTTGCGATGGGACGAAAATAGAACATTGCATATCCCTCACATTTGCGAGCATATCAGTTGTTGTAATTCTTTATGTTACTAGTAGAATAGTCTTTTAAAGCAATATAAGGGTTATAAAGTTCGACGGAACACAACAAAAATAAAATTGAAATTGTTTATCTAGTGGGTGTCCGTTATTTCAATTCATTTTTTATCCACCTTAGTAAAAAAAAATTACTGACGAAAAAATTTTTGTCTGAGGTCACTAACTCGAAGGCCATTCTTATCACATACCTAAATCAAAATATTTATATAGATTGTTGTAGGTAACTTTTTGAATGACTTTAATAATTTAAAATATCCAAAACGAGCTAGTTTCACAAACACATACTTTAAACACCAAAATTTCAAAAAATTATGTAATGTCCGCAAACCTGCATATTATGATCTTAAATGGGTGATATGCGGATTTTGTTGCATGTCCATAGGCTACAAAATTTCCGATCAAATTTGCGGACACATGATATGCGAGCACCATGATCGTAAATGCATTTGCGACTTTTGGGACAGTTTTTGCATATCGTGTGAACACCCTTATATGCAAGTTTTCGACCATTGATATAGATAAAGAATTATCAGCAAATTTGCGACTTTATATAAAAAGTGGCATACGTTTTCACGCATAATTGAACATAACCTTATACCTTAAGGGTTTTATGTCCTAGTATTTCTTACCCATAAGATAAGTTTCGCTTAGCTTCATTTACGTCAAACTTTGAGTTCGGTGCAAACCATTAAGTAGGACTTACAGCCCTATTCTGGCAAACCTCACTGATACCTCACAAGTCACAACAACCTCACAAGGAAAGGTGAAATCGATTTTGTGAGGTTTTCGTATCCTCACAACTGTGAGCCTCACAAAAACTATCGAAATTGTGATCTCCTTTTGAGAACCTCACAACAACCTCACAAGAAATCAACATCACAAAGGCTTGTGACTTGTGAGTTGTGAGCCCTCACAACGCCAGAATAGCCCTGTTAGGCCCGTTTGCTGATACTACCCATAACGATTTAAGTTGAACTTAAATTCTTAAGGGGTACTTTTTCCATGTCATAAAGTGATACTTAAGAAATTAAGTTCAACTTAAATCGTTGTGTAGTATCAGCAAACCTCCCTTAGTTATGAGTCGTATCAGCAAACGAGCCTAAATGTATTTCGACTAACTACAACTTAAGTCCAATTACCAAGTACATACTTACTTAGCTTTTTAAGTACAAATTTCAATTCCATGGTGATTGTCCTTAAAAGTTCTTAGTAACAGTAGGTATCGGGACTTCCTCTCGAACTTAATAACTCGTCAAAAATATTTAATATTATGTATTGATTACTCTAGTACTTATGAACTGTACCAAATACAAACTTATCAAACTATTTTAATTCCTTTTAATTACATCTTATTCCTGAAGTAGCTTTTCCAATTCTATTTAAGTAATTGTTTGAAAATTTATTTCAAGAACACAAAAATATTTATAATTTAGTCCGGTAGTGAAAAAGTGCCTGACCCTGATTAAAAAGAATATAAAAATATAGAAAAGTTTAAAGTATTAATTAAAGTATATAAATATGCGAACTTGTTTAAACATATAGGTAAATATAACACTTTTTTTGTTGTTGGATTCACGTGAAATGCTTCATACTTGTCATTTACATTTAACATTTTTGTTACCATTTTTGAAAAAGTTATAAATAACATTAGATAACTGATATGTATAAGATTTTTAAAATTAAATTTTTTTTGAAGAAATTAAATTGTCTTATTCGTGTGGTCTTCAAATCTCCTTAAGATGTTTAAGCAATTTAAAAATATTTTCTGTGTTTTCTTCCCTAAATAATTATGCATATATTTCATTTTCATAAACATATTAAGGACATACATACATAACATAACGCTTCTCGAGAAAAAAGTTTTTTAAATGCTTGAAATATAAACGGTTTATCAATGGTTTATGTTTGATTTCAAAGCTTGTTTTTTTTTAATATCTCATGTTAAACAAATTTAAATAACGCACAGCATTAAAGTGAATTTTGACAACTATGCAAATGAACGGTCAACGTAACAATTTGATTTCAAGTTCAGACCTTGATTTCACTTTATCCGCCTTTGTTGTAGGTATTTTTTTAATTTACTAACGTTTCCAAACTTACTAGATAAAATCTGCATTGCTTGTTTAAGGGTGCAACAATTCAATAAATGTATGTGTCATTAAATTAATAATATTTATATCTTTATTTTTAT
This sequence comes from Epistrophe grossulariae, assembly GCA_929447395.1. NCBI lineage: Eukaryota > Metazoa > Arthropoda > Insecta > Diptera > Syrphidae > Epistrophe > Epistrophe grossulariae. Next base: position 84,993,771 of record OV839566.1, read on the forward strand.
TTTCAATCCCATGCCGCATTTATTTACCTTAAATACATTTAAACTGTAATTAAAATTCAAGTTATTTAAATAATTGTATGGTTTATATGAATTTTTGGGATGTGCAACAAAATTTTATGTTTTTGTCCAGGTAATAAGTTCTAACTTATCTTAGTCAGAACACAAATAATTTTGATTGAAAACAACAAATGTCGCAGAACAAGTGTTTTTTATTTCCTAAAAATGAAACTTATAAGATCGGAAATTCTTCAGTAAAAGCTACTTTAAATAAATTAAATTTGTTGGCGACATAAATAAAATGTGTTATTCATAGTTGTGAAATTCTTTATTCTAGGAAAATTAGGTATATATTATTTCCTTTTAATTTTTGATATATATGGGATAAAAAGAGCCTAAAAATAAATTTATAGTTTAATAAAAAATTTTATATAGATTTAAAAAATCGGGCATACACTGCGCGCCACTTGAATAGAAATAAGCACTTTTTTATTATCAATAAAGGAAAAATCTATTTGTATTTTTGATTAAAATATTACACCTATGTTCTGCATTACAATTTTTGTGAATGACAAAAGTAACTAGCTGTATTTTACATATTCGTTCTAAATGCTTATTGTGAATTGGAATTCCGAAAATTAAAAATTATGTTCTACATTTCGGTTCATTCCATTTTCTAAATGCGTTTGAAAAGGGTGCAGTTGCAATTGATTTTGTATTCCTTTGTGCAAAATGTAAGCAAACTTTAAATTGTGTGTTCTTTTAAATATTTAATTATGGAACGGGTCGTTATTCCGTATTACAAAATTCTGTAAATGGATTGAAATTCTGTATTTCATTATCCTGTAAATCCAAAATTGTGGTGAAAATTTTAAATAGTGTATAGTAATAAATAATGTTTATCTTTCATTTAATCTTACATTTTAAAATATGAAACCGCCGATGTGAAATTTTTCTTCTCGTTTAGTTGATATCAACAAATTTTGTCATTCATTACATTTGGTTTTTAATGAATCTATTGTTTAAAAGATGAACGAAAAATAACCAATAATCGTTCCTACATGATAAGTGTAAACTGTGTTGTATTTTAACTGTAAATCCAGAAAAAAATAAGAGAAAATGCAGGCGAAATCAACTAAAAAATTGTGAAAGTAAAAGAATTATTACTTTATTTACTTATATAATATCGTTTAAAACAATAAAATTCCACTCTAAATTATTTAATTTACAAAACGGAAAAACACAAAAACAACAAATCCATATATGCAATCAATATCAAAGTGAATTATAAAGTTTTACCAGCTGTGCAAGAGAATTACAAACTTGAGATGAATACACTTTTTCTGAAAATATTGAAATCAATTAATTTGGAATCTAATGAAAGCTTAGTAGGTATAAACAATTCTTTGTATTCTGAACTCCAAAATGCTGAATATCAAAATTCTGTAAATTTTTCTTTTATAATTTACAGAATTTTGAAATATCCATCAAAACGGACTTATCTGAATCTTCTTCAAGTGAATCTAGACAGCTGTGTATTTGACAGCTGTTTTTACACACCTTTAACACAGAAATTTGTGTAGAAGAAATTTGCAAGTTGTCCAAACTGGAATTTGTGACAATTTGTGAGAGTAAAATTTTGTGCAATTATGCAAGAAATTTCACGTTACCAAACAGGTAGTAAGTTGAAAAAGAGTGAATAAACCTTATTTTTAATAAATAAATTTTGATTGTATTTGCTGAGTTTATGTTTCCGAGATCTCGAAATATACCTTAAAGGAATTCCTCAGCAGTTTCTCTGTTTTTGTGTCATATACTATGTTGTGTACTCTGGCTCAATATTTTGAATTAAAAGTTGTCGTTTACTTTTGTTTCAACCTGTTTACAACAAAACATCATAATGCTGCTGCAACATGTATGCTCGGGTTCAAAACAATGGAAACAAAACAGGTTGTCTAAAATGCCCATTCCAAATAGCAGCTGATGAAAATATTCTCTCTTCAGCCTTTTGTTAGAAAGAGACCACAGTTCTAGTTTATAAATTACTAATTAGCTAAGTAGAAGACATTTCCGCCATCTTGGATTATAACTAAATTTAACTTTATTGCAGAAAATGGGAAAACTACGAAATTGTCGAAAACTTACCCCGCATTGAAAATGTTAAATTTTATATCCTTTTTTTATCTGGCTTTCGGAATAATTTTAATGAGCACAATTTGTGTTGAATTAACCTTTCGCCTTTAATTTCTTTAACTTAGGATTTCGCACTTCTCGAACGAACGCATGAAATAAGAAAGAAATAGAAAATTTAATCAAATCACAGATCAATTGAAATAATTTTGAATTTAAAATGAATCGAGGAATTTTTACTCCCCGATATTCATTAATGGCCGACTTAAAATAGCACAAGTGCACTTACACCATCTCAAACTCACATTGAATTCTCTATTTTCATATAAAAAGGATTTTTCAGGGTAAATGAGAAGAAATTTATTACTTTGATAGAATTAATGATGTAGAGCACTTGAAAGCTACAAATTACAATACAAGTTATAAAATTTTTTCTAAATGTTTTGAAAAGAAAAGATTTTCCAATTTAGTTTTGGAAAAATTAAGAAGATGCGAGTGACGACCTCCGCCACAGTAACTATTTCCGTCGCAATAGAATATTCATACAAGACTGAAAAGAAAGAGGGAATGAATATAAACCAATGGGAAAAAGTGGGAAAAAGTATTGATTTGGTTGGCTTTCAGGGTTGCCATTCGATGATTTCAGCTGTGACGGACACTAAAAACAAAAATTAAAATATTGCTTAAGGCCTTTCCACACTAACCCACTGATTATTAAAGCCTAGTTCGCAGATCGAGAAAAACTAAATTTTATCTCTACATTCTTTTTATCAAGACAAATTTTGAAGGTGTATTTATTAGGCGTTTTTCTTTTTTAACCCCGAGCGTGGCACTGAGCTGTAAAAAAGAAAACTATGTTACTTTTTAACTCGGAGCGCTCCGAGCTCTCAACATGCATTTCTTTTTCAGCTCAGAGCTCGACCGGGGCTCGCTCGATGAGCTCGGAAAAAAATGACCGAGCACATCGAGCACAAAGCTGAGCGCGGCTAACTTCATACAATTTTCATGTAATTTGACAGATTACTAAGCATATGAGAGTTCAGTGCTCAATTGAGTTTCTTAAATAGATCGGTGCGCTCAGGTTACGCTCTGTTCGGAGTGAGCTCTATTCGCTCAGGGCCCGCCCTGTGCCCCGCTCGGGGCTAAAGCCTAGTACGCTGCTGATGCGAAACGAGAAATCCCATATAAAAATGATACAACGAAATCATAAACGGAAAATTTCGTTTTGCAGTACGCTGTTCGAAGAGCGAAATTTATAATTGTAGCAGATTATTTGGAGAAGTCTCCGCTCCTTTTTCGCACTGAATTAATTATACGGACAATTTTTTGTGTGCGGAAAAATGACATTTGAGTTTTATTTGTGTTTTTTTTTTGTTTATAATTTTCTTACATCATTGGTTTCTCTGACTATCTGCGTTTATGTTTGAATTTGTTTTTAGAATTAGTGGAACACTTCAAGGATATTTTCCGTTGTATTTTCGCAAGTGTTTCGTTGTCTGTTTGGAGATCACAGAAAAATTTCGTTTCGTATCAGCAGCGTACTAGGCTTAAAAAAGAAAAACGCCTATTAAAATAACAAAAAAAATCAGTAAAAAAAAGGATTTGCAGCCTTTACAGCGAGTTTATGTTGTCATTCAAAAATCATTTCTATGAAAATTTAGTATATTTTCTTGGATTAAAAAAGTTGCCACACTATAGTATTTGGCCCTCTTGAACTCTTTCCTATTAGCTACGCCACTGACTGTGTGAAAACAGCTGTTTTATATAATTTATTCCCGTAACTTTCTTTCATGTTTTCTTTTATGTTTTTTTGGTCATCTTTCACATTATACCTTTCAAAATTGGAAATGTTAAAACGAAAATATGTTTTTGGTTGATAAAAATCGTGATATTCATGAAACGTCAACATTTGTCTAGCAAAATAATGATTCGAACATTATTTGTCTGGGAAAAATTAGATTTTAGATTAGATTGATTTATTTACTTTGATTTTTGTTTACAATATGTAATATACACAATTATTACAAAATCATTTGAGCATGGCATTGAGGTCTGCCTGATTGACAACATTTAAAAATACTGAAAATTTAAATAAATTAAGTTACAGCTATTAACTAGAAATATTCTGCTAATATTTTGCTTCTATAATTAAGAGCTATTTTACAAAATTTGAACATCTTTGGTACGTCCATTTCACTTAGAAGGGTTATTACTTCATTCTCTGTGAGAAAATCACGACTCAATATATGTCTTCTTGTGTCCCTTAAGACCGGGCACCTTCCGACAAAATGAAAAATGTCCTCTCGTTCTGACATGTTACACATTTCGCAAATGATCGGTAGCTCTTCACGGTGCGGTATAAAATTTAGATTTAGGAGCTCCCCTCTTAGTCGAAACATACATGAGATTTGTTCGGTAGTAAAATCGTCGAAAATAATTTTTCAGATTGAGGTCATGATTGAGCCTTTTATAAATCTGCCGATGTAGAGAGTTTGAGGCCTCTTCTCTGTATGTCTCTCTATACTTTTCATCCAATCGACTGATTACCTCATACAGAGCCGACTTCCATGATCCCCTATCGATGTTTTCAAACTCCACGCCAGTTTCTTGAGCAAGTTCTATCAACTCCTTGAACCAACCTGTCTTGCTTTGGATAGCTTCAAGAGCTGCTTTTTTCGGTAGGCAATTGTTAGGCATATTTAGTGCTTTCAAAATGTAGTCCACTTGTAGTTTCAAGGTACTAATGAATAGTGGTGACACACCATCATTAACATGTAGTTTGGGGTGTTTGGAGGTAGATGAAAAATTCGTTTTATGTAACTAGAACCTGAGCAATTTTTCCACGGCTTCATACCTCTTTGCTCCCCACACTTGAGCTGCATAAAACAGAACAGATTCAGATACAGCTTTAAAAATTTTATATTTGCTGCTGTGTACAATGTTCTTGTTTTTAAAGCATTCCCTCCATGCCATATTAATCGCAGTTTTCGCCTTGAGCAACTTTTCGTTGAGATGTTTTCCCATCCTTAAATTCTTTGTGAATAGGGCTCCTAAGTATTTATACTCATTAACTACTTCTAATCGTTCATTGCTGAAACACCATTGGTCGTTTACGCTAAACCTGCCTCCACCTTTTTTGAATACCATCACCTTCGACCTATTCAAGTTAACAACCAGGTTCCATTTCGTGCAATATTCGGACAACTTATTTATCATAAGGCGTTTTTTTTTTGCCCCGAGCGTGGCACTGAGCTGTCAAAAAGAAAACTATGTTACTTTTTAACTCGGAGCGCTCCGAGCTCTCAACTTGCATTTCTTTTTTAGCTGACCGGGGCAATGAAAACAACACGTTGTTATTATTGGTTTCGTCGTCGCCACCGAAAATTCGCGTTGGTGTGGGGGATCCTTTATGGTTGATTGTATCGAAGGCGGCTTGGAAGTCTACAAAGAATGTATATAGTTTTTTATTTCTTGTAAGGAACGAATCAGCGATGCTTCTAAGCAAAAAGATATGGTCTATGGTTGAGTATCCAGATCTGAACCCAGCTTGAAACTCACTTAGCAGATGATTTGCTTGTATCCATGCGTTCAATCGTTTCAAAAGAATAGATGTAAAAATTTTATAGGATGCATTTAGAAATGAAATTCCTAGATAATTTGATGGATCTTCGATACTGCCTTTTTTGTGGATCGGGAAGATCAGGCCATCCTTGAACTGCTGTGGTATAATTCCATATTATTAAATTTGGTTAAACGTTACTCTGAGGCTACGCAGTTCATCAGTACCATATCTATAGAATTCCCCTGGTATTCTATCCGAACCGGCTGCCTTTCCAAATGATAATTCATTGACTGCTAGAAGAACTTCTTCTTGGGATATGGTAGAGTCCAAAATGTCGTCATAAAAACCAGGTTGAGCATATTGTATCAGGTTTCGACTTATAAAGGTTGGGTTAAGCAATTGACTGAAATGGGCTTGCAATCTTTTCGAATCTAGACCGCTACTGATGATGTATTTTGTGCCGTTTAGTTTTCGGGCCAAATTCCAAAATTCGGCTGAATTTTTGCACCTAGCTAATTGGAGAGCCTGAGTTTCATAATATATTTTCTTTTTTCCTTTACAGAGCTCTTTATATTTTTGATTGTAATCAATGTACACGTTTTTCGCGAAGGACTCATCAAACCCTCTTAACTCATTTAACCAAGCGTATGAAAGGTTTCTCGCATGCGAACAATCTTTATCAAACCATGGTTCTCTAAAAATCTTTTTTGGTTGAGAATAACTGTTCGGTTCACCATATGCTCCTTTGATACATAATTCGATAGTGTTAAAACTACACTCGTTTGTATCGGCTAGCAGAAGTGCATCCAACTGCCTATTATAGTTGGGAGCGGTTGAATTTCTCCATTGCAGTTTAGGCAGAAGTCCCAAATCAAAACAATCCTCATTTTCTCTTTTTTCACATTCAAATGACACCACAATCGGCATATGATCTGAATAAGGTCTTTTTTGTACTTCGAAATCTGTTATTATTGAACCGCATTCACCACTTGCAAGGCTATAATCTATGACGGAACTCCCTTGTTTCCCAACAAATGTGAATTCACCGTTTGTATCTCCTTCAAAAGTACCATTTTGGATTCTAAATCCAAACGAGTTACATAAATCGAGCAGCTTTATACCCCTTGCATTTTTAGTTGTGTCTTTTGAGTTTCTGTTTCGACCAACTCTTTCGTTTTCAGCACCTCTTTCGTTTCCTATCCTCGCGTTAAAATTTCCGATGAGCAAAATATTTTCAATATCTACACAAGCTATAAACTCATTGATTTTTTCGAAGTCTGCATCCCAATGGTTACAATTGATATAAGCTGGTATTTTACGAAAAATGTTTCTATCTATTTTTAGATCTAAACAAATGTTATCTCCGAAATGTTTAAAAATGCAGGTAATGTTCTCCATAAAAAATTATGTGGAGACTTTCGTATGTACAGTTTGAAAAAAAGGTTTGGATTTTGCGTTTGAACTGCGTACTGATTAAGAAAAATCCGAGACAAAATTTGTCCTGGGAAAAAATTTGTATGAGAAATAAAATTTTTCCCGAACTGCGTACTAGGCTTAATACATGTCAAATTGAAAGTGTGAATTCCATGCTACTGTCAAATTTGTGGGAGAGAAATTAATTCTCATTTTTTGACCACACACAACAGTTTAATTTAACCTCAATAAAATTATGATGAAATATGTGATAGAATTAGAACCATTTCTAAAAATTTTCATGTATTAAACATGTCAAATCGTGTAGGCTGGGATAACATGCTGTGTAAGATGGGGTGTCATATTTTGTTTCCACACTTATACATGATTTGTTTCTCACTTTTATGACATATGTTAATACTCAGTGGGATAGTGTGGAAGGGCTTTTCCAGCTTCCATTCATTGAAAAACATCGTTAAATAATTAATAATTGTTAATTTTGTGACGTTTGTAATATAAAAGGTGGTAATTTTCAAATATATTTTAATAAAAATATAAAAAAGAATGAACTAATAAGGGCGCGGTAAAAAGCTTTTAAAGTTTAAACCCCGAAAACTCTTTTGAAATAATAAGTAAATTTTTAATTTACTGTATTTTGTTCCTATTCTGAACTATATTTTACTAATTTGTTTAGTCCAATAATATAAAATTATTGAAACACGAAAAAACCAAACTCGCAAACGTCAAACGAAGCACTTTTTGTCTCCAACCAAAGAGCACATAAATACTACTTTAAGACATAATTTCTTTCCTTCATAAAATGACGTCTTTATTTAATAAAAAATGTAATTACATGTAACACAAAGGTGTTTGTCTTTTTATTTTGTTCAATTCAATATATTTACATAGAACTCGAAAAAAAAATAATTTAATACTTTGTTGATCCATCCCTTAAATTTGATATCTAACAAGAAGTCGTTAAGAGGGATTAGATTTTGGGTAAAATAATTATAAAAGAGGTGATTGACGACTTCTTAAAAAACTCTTTAAATGGTTTTGTAGATGGGTCGGTATTTATATAAAATGCACACATTTTTGTAAAGGGTGGTCTGGTTTTTTTGTCGATATTGTATCTTTAAAGAAGTTTGTGCTAAATTTTTACTTTAAAATGGATTATTTATTACACAATATCAGTAGGTATATTTTGCTGTTTTTATAGAACAAAATTAAGTTTAATCAAACCAAGGATTATGACTTTTGTGAACAACAATTTGTAAAAAAGTACAACCGTATTTTATTTATATATGTAATATATATATATATAATGCGTCTAAATACTTAAAAATAAATCAGTCGCTATTTTACAACAAAATTATTTTCAACCCATAAAATGGAAAAACAAAAACATTTGTACAAATGAGGCACCAGCTGTAGGCAGCAATAGTTTAGATGCATATACGCATTGATTCGCCATATTTATTTTGTTGAATTGCGGAAAAAAGATTTATGAAATATGTAATATATCTTATTTAACACAGTTCTTTTCTACTATGGCCACACTTTTGTTTGTAAATAGTAAGAATAACACTTTGGGAGGCAATTAAAATGTCTTTTATTTTTATCGTCATCAAATATCTATTATTTTTCGTAATATTTATTTGTAAATAATTGTCTGTTGAAAGGCGCGTTAATTTTAGATTGGGTAGAATATGCGATTTCAAAGTAAATCTAATCTTGCATATAAAAAAAAACACAGTTGAAGCTTATAAAATGTATTTTTGTTCCTTATAAAATGTAAATCTAAATGAAAATAAAGAACTTGCATGTTTTCGCTTTTTATTTTAATATCATTCCATTTCATTTGAATTGTATTTAACTTGTATTTGTGTAAAAGAGAAAGGAATTATTTATTTATATTTTCTTTTCCCTCCAATTTCACACTATTCACAAAAAAAAAACATCTTCAAAACCACTTGAAATGATCTTTACAGATCAATGATCCTTATAAGATCTTAGAAAAACTTTAATAAGAACTCTTTGTTCCATACAATAGGCTCCTCCCCTTTGGGCCCTTTTAGGTCTTCGTCTTAATGATCTCTTTAAGATTATTTAAAGACTAGAAACCTTTTGGAAAATAACTTTTTAAGATATCTTAAAGAGACTATTGTGTTGCTGGGGTTATTTATAAAAGTTGTCTAACTTTAGAAAACTGTCCAACTTTGGAAAAAATGATTAAAAACCTTGTTTATTGTTGTCTTATAGCTGCCTAACTTAGACACAATTGAGTAGATTGCCTTAACCGTGAATAATGTGATATTTATTTTTATTAAATAAAGCATATTTCCACCAATTTGAAAATAGTTAGACAGTGTCTAAGTAGACAAAAAAAGTGTGAGTGCCCGGACTCACGATTAATATGTGTAAACATACGTAACGTGAATCACAATCACAGAATCACAATCACGATCACAACATAAGTTACGTTTTTTTTCAACCTACCGCCAGTATAAATCACTGATCTCTATAATATCCTGGATAGCGTATCTGTAATGTTCAAGCTATTTGGCATCATTTATCATTATACCAATTAAGAGCAAGATGCCCTCATCAATGAATGAGAGCAACGATTCAAATCGTTACAGTTGAAATAAAGCATTGAAGTGAACAACACGTCTTTTACTATCATTGAACAATAATCATTTACAGTATAACAAACTACAAACATTATTAACAACAAACAACAACACTACAATTGGCGACGAGGATAAAAAGGTAGATACGGGTTTAAAACAAATAAATTCTATTTATTCGAAAAAATTCAATATGGAAGGGGGTAGAATTCCTTTTTTCAATTATAACGAGGACGCCACCAACGTTGGTGATCGTTGGAAGAAGTGGATTGCTCGTTTCGAAAATTTTCTCATGGCGAGCGATATCAGTAACATCGACAGACAGAAAGCATTGTTATTGCATTATTCAGGAGAAGATATGTTTGAGATTTTTCATAATTTGCCAGAGCCGAGCGTCACTACAAAAGAAATAACCAACGAAAAGGGTGCTCCAACAAGAGTAAACATGAACTGTTTTGAGATAGCGAAACAAAAGCTATTGATTTACTTCTCGCCCAAAACAAATGTTGAGTTCGAGATTTTTTTCTTTCGGAAGGCAAAACAAAACACAAACGAAACGATGAATCAATTTTATATCAGGCTATTAAAATTGAGTTCCAACTGTGATTTCACAGACAGGGACAAAGAAATAAAATCTCAAATCATAAGTACAACAACATCACACAGACTTAGAGATTTTGCATTTCAATCAAAGCCAAGTCTTCAGAGGTTGTTAGAAGAAGCCAAAACATATGAGATGTCTGATGAGCATACAATCAAAATTAAAGCGCAGCAACAACAAGAACATTGCAATCATGTGAGAGCGAGACAACACCAACACTCAAAACGCGCCAAAACAAACAACAAAGACGCCCATAAAACAAAATTTCACACAGACAAAAAACCTAACTGCAAAAACTGTGGAAACGACTGGCATTCTAACGGACTTCAACAATGCCCAGCACGAAATGTCTTCTGCAATGCATACATGCAAAAAGAAAGGACATTTTGCTGAAGTAGGGTATGCAATCCAAAAATTTACGCATAAAACCTGTTTTCTCCGAATAAACCGAGTTTTCCCCGTATAAAACCATTTTGATTATCAGCCGACAGTTGGAAATAACAATTACAGACGTAGGCTGTGAAATAAAAATCCCCACGTACACTTAGAATCAAAACAAAAACTGAAAAGAACACTGAAGCATGGAAATTGAAAAAAAATTTCAGTGTCCCTATTAATTTGGCAGCCCACTGTAAGTTAATTAACTGACTGATTGGTTATATTCCAGCACTGGTAAGTTTATTTGTAAACAACTTCCTCATAATTTCCAAATTGAATATTTTTTGACGTTTTACTTCAAAATTGCTGATGTCAACTGTCACACACAGAAAGACAGAAAAAAATCGATTTTTTTTCGTATTCCGTTCAACGACAGAAAAATTTCGATTCTTTTTAGAAAAAAAAATCGATTCTTTTGTTGAAGGGAATTCGACATAATTTAAAATTTAGAAAATTTGCAAATTTTCAGAAAACAGGTTTTATAAAATTGTACGAAATAAGGCAAATTGTACTTTTGTACTTGACCAAACTCAATTGTATCGAATTCGATACAATTGTACCGAATTTTCCATCCCTGACGTACAATGAGTCCATCTCCACTAAACTTGACAATCGCTTGGAGCTTGGAGAACGAAACTTAAAAGTTCAAGAGAGACTATTAAAAATAAAAGAAGAAAAACATAAAGCTTATATAAAATTGAATGGAGTTGAATTGCAAATAAAAACTTTGCAGCTGGAGCGTCTGCAATATAATATGCTACCCAGAAATATGGGCCAACAATAATAATGTTAAGTTTTTTTAATAACACATATTAGATTTTCATAATAAAAATAAAAAAATTATACTTAATAACGTGTTTTTTTGAAAAAAAAAAACCATATCGAAGTCAAAAAAACAATTTTAAAATGCTTAAAAATGCGGTTTGATAATAAATTGCCGAAAAACCGTTATCCACACAGAACAAAGTTGTATGGCAGATTTAAATTTCTAACTGTTCTTGTTTAAATAAAATAGTATTTCAAAAATCGGTAGTAGTTTCGTAAAGTTAGAGCCAGTCAAAATAAAAAGCAAAAACAAGAAAATTACCTCTTAAGTTTTTCGATTTGAAATGACCTCAGAAACTCAAGGTATTCTTCTGAGGCGGTGATTTTGGGACACCCGTATATATATGTATAACTAGTTAAATATGTAGGTAAGTATAGGTTGGTAAGGTACCTACCAGAGAATAAAACTAGTCGAGTAATATGTTCAAGAACATCGAATACTTACTCGAAAAAAGCGAATTCAAACAAACAGAGTCAACGCAAGGAAGATATTTACGAGTTTTTCTATCCACGAGTATGACTCACCACACAAATCAAACGAAACGAATACGAACGAGTATGTATACCTTGCAAACCGAGTAAAATTGGTTTGAATAAAAACGAGTCAACCGCTCGTGAACAAAGTGTCCACGATCGAACAAAAGATCCATCCATTTTAAAACAATTGTCCAAAATCTGCACTGCCCCAAACTTTCCTTTGCCGTGTGTAGTTTATATTATGAATGTACACATAAATGCATTTGTCGCTTTTATTGATAATTGGTTGCATAATTAAATCTTCTTTCATCATACCTACCAAAACAATACAAAATAATCCTCTAAAATAAATAAAAAAAACACAAACCAACCAATTAGTAAATAATTTCATCTCCATAATAGAAATAGAAACCGGTTGTTTAAAATTAACCAAGCGACCCTAGATACCAAATATGTACCTAAAATCTACCTAATCTACAAACGACCAGAGATCACTGATCTCTATAACATACTGGATAGAGTATCCATACAAGAAAGTTGACTCCACTTGAAGAACTGTTATAGTGGAGCTGCCTACTTTTTTGTATAACAGTTTAACTTTATAACATATAAAAAGTGACGAAGTCAAACGTCAAAGAAGTGGAAAATGTGAAACGTTTTTCTCAACTTGTTGAATTTTCGTTAAAAAAATAAATTTAGGGAGAAAAAACATTATTATTGAAATTTTTTCGATTTTTAAATCTTAAATACATCTTCGCAAAGGTATTATCTTCAATTAATGCTTCATTTGTTAGTTGTGAGTACGTCGCGTCGCGTCGGCTAATGCATTCGTATTTTTGTGTTGTTGGTTTAGGTGGTGGTGGCAGTAATAATTGCAATGGCCATAATAAAATGAAACATAATTTCTATTCTACGGATGTGCATCCGCAACTCGAGAAAACAATCAGTGATGTTTGTTCACAAACGCATTTCAACGCATCTTAACCAAACCCATCTACAGGGAAGTTACAAGTCCCAACATCGGTTACCACTGAGCTCGTTATTGAAGAACCATTAAAACCAAGTCCAAAATACAACGACATTATACTTTTTTTGGATAGTTACATCACTAAACTAAGTTGTAAAAGAAAATTTCGTGAAAGAAGATCAACTCGGCATGAGGCAAACATTTAAGAAGACTCAAATAAAGTGATGCGCTGGAATTCATAAACATAGCCATCGATCATAAATAGAGTTGTTTGTCACCAAAAGACGAATTTACAAACATGCGGGTAGTCCAGTGGAAACGCACATTTGGCTGGATGAACACACAAAGCTTCGACACTGCAGATAGGTGGGTACAAAACAAGGTGGCGTTTGTATTTGGTTTTGATGATAAATGTGTTTTTAAGGTAAATAATCAACTCCAAGTGCGCTAAAAACATGTGGAAATTCAATGCATGTGGTTCCAAACAGAATGTGCATTGGGTTATCAGCGTCTGGGAAATGGGGTGACTCTCTGAAGAAATGTTACGAGGTCGAGTTTCCGCAGTTGCCGAATTGATCGCCGACAACGTTGTCATTTCGAAACTACTTGCTTCATTTGGATTATTGGAACGTTTTTGAGTTTGAATTGAAGTCCTTTAAGTGTTTCTAAAAACCATTTTCAAATCGAACAAAGATTTAAAAAAAATTCCATATAAAAGTAATTTCCTGCATTTTTCAGTTTTAAAGCAAATGCCGAAATTACTGTTATATGGAAATGTTTTGAAATCTTTTTTCGATTTAAAAATGGTTTTCAGAAACACTTAGGGCCAGTTGTACAGATATTTAAACCGCGGTTCAGCAATTTTTACCCACCGATTTCGGCGGATTAATCGAGTTTCAACAGTGTTTTACTGTTCAAGAGTGTGATAATAACCAATTACATACTTGAACCAGCGTTGGACGTTAGTTACTCCCCCGAAATCGGTGAGTTAAAATCTTGAACCGAGGCTGAACCACTATTGTACAACTGGTCATTAGGGAATTCAAAACGATTCTTAAACGAAACTTAGAACCATTCCAACCATCCTTATAAACCTAATAGTTTTGAAACGACAGCGTTCGAATTACCGTTGCGTTGGTCAGATACACTCCAAACCGTTTTTGATTTTTCTTCATGATGGGAAAAATCAAGAATATTGATAAAGGTTTTCGAGTGTATCTGGCCAACGGTAAGTCGTACAGCGATGGTTGATACCTTTTTGGAATCAAAAATTGATGCTTTCAAAACAAGTATCAAAATTTCTTGAAAAAGAATCACCATTACAAAAAATTTACTCTTGGAACTCGCATATTGGAACCTGTATGAGTATTTTAAGAGTGCTTTTTCTCATTACAACTTTTGAGTAAAAGATTTCGAAGTTTCTTTTAACAGCATTAAATGCTGATTCCAAAAAGATAACATTCATCCCTGTACGGCTTACCGTTGGCCAGATACACTCCAAAACCTTTATAAATTTTCTTGATTTTTCCCATCATGAAGAAAAATCAAAAACGTTTTAGAGTGTATCTGTACAACGGTAAGTCGTACAGCGATGGTTGATATCTTTTTGGAATCAGCAATTGATGCTTTCAAAACGAGTATTAACATTTCTTGAAAGAGAATCACCATTAACAAAAATTAAATTAAAAAAAAACTTAAATAAAAATCGCTTTTTTAAAAATATAAAAAAAAATTGTTTAATTTATTTCCTTTGAAGTTTTAACATAACTTAAGGTTAACTTAAGGTAAGCCAAAATTAGTAGTATTTAGTGCACCTATATTATGTTCATACCAACAGCACTTCCACATAATTATTGTACATTATCCAAATACAATTCTATTTGGAATATAAGACTGCTGCTACGCACGGATGATAACCTTCATCTATCTTAATGATTGGTGTTTAAGAATCATCCACTATCCCTGGCACACAAATAAAAATTGACTTCGAGCATTTTCAGCAAGAGAGCTTAGGACATCCAAAGTTGACACATTAGTTGCATTTGTTTAGTTCCTAAATATAGACATTGCATTATAGGCATTAAAAAACAAAGATTTCATATAAGTTGCTCTTAAATGATTTAAGCTTAAAAAAGTGTCTTTTTTAAATCGTGGTTAAAAAGGAGATTAATTCAATTTTTCAGAAGTTACTTTTATATGGAATTTTTTTGAAATATCAGTTCGATTTGAAAATGGGTTTTAGAAACACTTAGAAGACTTCAATTCAAACTCAAAAACGTTCCAATAATCTAAATGAAGCAAGTAGTTTGGAAATGACAACGTTGTTTATCTACCAATTTCAGGAAATTTCTATTACTTTTGAGAAATTTCTTGAGATTCGTAGATAAACCACGCTGTCGTTTCAGAACTATTAAGTTTATAAGGATGGTTGGAATGGTTCTAAGTTTCGTTTTAAGTTCTTTAAGTGTTTCTGAAAACCATTTTCAAATCGAAAAAAGATTTCAAAAAATTTCCATATAAAAGTAATTTCGGCATTTGCTTTAAAACTGAAAAATGCAGGAAATTACTTTTATATGGAAATTTTTTTAAATCTTTGTTCGATTTAAAAATGGTTTTTAGAAACACTTAGAGGACTTCAATTCAAACTCAAAAACGTTCCAATAATCCAAATGAAGCAAGTAGTTTGGAAATGACAACGTTGTTTATCTACCAATTTCAGGAAATTTCTATTACTTTTAAGAAATTTCTTGAAATTCGTAGATAAACCACGCTGTCGTTTCAAAACTATTAAGTTTATAAGGATGGTTGGAATGGTTCTAAGCTTCGTTTTAAGTTCCCTAAGTGTTTCTGAAAACCATTTTCAAATCGAAAAAAAAATTTCAAAAAATTTCCATATAAAAGTTATTTCGGTATTTGCTTTAAAACTAAAAAATGCAGGAAATTACTTTTATATGGAAATTTTTGGAAATCCTTGTTCGACTCAAGTGAATTGAGTTTTAATGCGATGTTTGGCTAACAGTTGTAAAGGTGCAGCGAAATCGGTTGCCTTTTCACGTGGATCGTCTTGACGTTTGAGCTTTTCGGCGATCAATTCGGCAACTGCGGAGACTCGACCTCGTGACACCCCATTTCCCAGACGCTGATAACCCAATGCACATTCTGTTTGGAACCACATGCATTGAATTTCCACATGTTTTTAGCGCACTTGGAGTTGATTATTTACCTTAAAAACACATTTATCATCAAAACCAAATACAAACGCCACCTTGTTTTGTACTCACCTATCTGCAGTGTCGAAGCTTTGTGTATTCATCCAGCCAAATGTGCGTTTCCACTGGACTACCCGCATGTTTGTAAATTCGTCTTTTGGTGACAAACAACTCTATTTATGATCGATGGCTATGTTTATGAATTCCAGCGCATCACTTTATTTGAGGCTTCTAAAATGTTCGCCTCATGCCGAGTTGATCTTCTTTCACGAAATTTTCTTTTACAACTTAGTTTAGTGATGTAACTATCCAAAAAAAGTATAATGTCGTTGTATTTTGGACTTGGTTTTAATGGTTCTTCAATAACGAGCTCAGTGGTAACCGATGTTGGGACTTGTAACTTCCCTGTACATGGGTTTGGTTAAGATGCGTTGAAATGCGTTTGTGAACAAACATCACTGATTATTTTCTGGAGTTGCGGATGCACATCCGTAGAATAAAAATTATGTTTCATTTTATTATGGTCATTGCAATTATTACTGCCACCACCACCTGAACTCACAACACAAAAATACGAATGAATTAGCCGACGTGACGTACTCACAACTAACAAATGAGGCATTAATTGAAGATAATACCTTTGTGAAGATGTATTTAAGATTTAAAAATAGAAAAAAATTCAATAATAATGTTTTTTTCTCCCCGAATTTATTTTTTTAATGAAATTTCAACAAAATGAGAAAAACGTTTCACATTTTCCACTTCTTTGACGTTTGACTTCGTCACTTTTTATTAGTGATGGGCGCATTCGAATGCTTTTCTCGATTATAATCGATTCAAGCAACATCTCGAGATGTCTCGAATGATTTACCATACCGATTATACCTACCCACTTACTATTCTTAAGGCTTAACTACATAAGAAAAAAGTACTGAAGTACAAAAGTAAAAATATTTTTTTTACCGCTAGCGCCGTTGTTTTGTGAAAAAGAATACACAAATTTGTTTTTAAACCAAAATTTAAGCTTTCTGCATCATTTTTATAAGTCATAATAGAAGGGAAAGAGAAGAATTTTGAGAAATATTTTGTAAATTATACGCTTTGTTGGACACCTGGAGTTAGAAATATAAGAGGACGTGCGAGCGGTGGATGTCTTTATGGATATAAAAAGAACTTAAAGGGTATCAAAATAGAATTCAAGGAATCAGTTGGCTACAGTATTTTCAATATTCAATCTTCGAGCTCTTCGAATTGTAAGCACCAAGTCATTCCTGTATATTTGAATGGATCACAGGGGCCGCAATGGGGCATGGATCTTCAAAGACTAAGAGATGTTATGAACAATCCGCAAAATCAAACTAATATTCTTCTCACCGGTGATATTAATGCTAGGACCGGTTCTCAGCAGTTGACGTTATCGAATATCGAGGAAGATGTACCTGCACGAATCCGTAACTCCAAAGACACGGTTTTGGATAGAAAAGGCCATCAACTGCTGGACTTCTGCAGTGAATATGGACTAGAAATTAAAAATGGATGTTCGAGGGGAGATATACATGGTGAATACACATTTGTGGGCACCCAAGAAACTTCAGTTATTGATTTGAGTTAACGAGAGTACAAAAACTTATGCCAAAAAAAGAAAATTGATTTTCAAAACTCTCTAGCAGTTGATATATCACAGTGCAGGGACCCATCCACCCTTTGGAAACTGCTAAACAAGAAAAATGGGAAAAGATTCAAAATAGGGCTTAACATTACAGCGTCTCAATTGGAAGAACACTTCAAAAACATTCTGAATCCAGTCCATTTTATAACCCAACCTAGTTTTCAATATGCAGTTCCGGATACAAAATGCGACCTCTTAGATATGCCTATAACAGAAGAAGAAGTAATACTCTGGTTAGATAAGAGCAAGGACAGAAAAGCCCCAGAAACTGACGGAATACCAGTTGAATTCTTCAAATATGCAAACAATTCTCTGATAAAAATTTTAACTAAAGAGTTCAATCGGATATTTGAAACAGGAGATATTCCGAACAGCTTTCAACAGAGTGTGATTTTTCCAATCTTTAAGAAAGGCGATCCAAACCAAGCAGGAAACTACAGAGGGATATCATTCTTAAACTCTTCTTTGAAAATACTAATGGGAGTTTTGGCAAAGCGTTTTCAAGAATGGACGACATAAAATAAACATCTCAGTGAATTTCAGGCAGGATTTCGGGAGAATTATTCTACTATAGATCAAATCTTTATCCTCACCACCGTAGCGCAGCACTTCGTTGATTCTAAGAAAAAGCTGTATGCGTTTTTTGTGGACCTAAAAGCAGCTTTCGATACAGTAGATAGAAGTGCTCTCTTCTATAAACTGTATAATGTTGGTGTATCAAGGAAATTTGGAAAACTAATCGAAAACTTATACAAAGAAACGTCTTCAGCAGTTTGGGACGGAAAACAGCTATCAAATTTTTTCGAAACTCTTACAGGTGTAAAACAGGGTTGCAATTTCAGCCCTCAAGCTTTTGTGATGTTTATTGATGACATTTCTGAATATCTTTGTGGAGGCGTTAGGATCGGTGGAACTCTAATTAAAGTTCTGATGTATGCAGATGATTTGGTGTTACTAGCTGACTCACCGGAGAGACTTCAGAGAATAATGGAGATTAAAGGTCAACACATCGAAATCTAAAACAATTTTTTTCAGAAAAGGGGGAGGGAGATATTCAAGGAACGAAAAATGGTATTTTGACGGTCAGGAAATAGAAACTGTCAAATGGTATAAATATTTGGGCCTAAACATTTGTAGTAACCTGAATATGGATCTTCATTTTAAGGAGAAACTTGCAGCATCTACAACAGCTATAAGTTTAGCATGGAAAAACTGTCTGGAAGATAAAAATATAGCTACAAAAGTAAAATTTCAAATATTCGAGGATGTTTCGAAGTCAATAATGCTATACGGTTCCCAAGTGTGGGGTTATAAACAGTTTGATATAGTAGAAAAGCTACTACGTTTCTTTCTAAAACGTATCTTCAAGCTACCGCAGTGCGCACCAAATAACATGCTATTGGTTGAAACCGGTCTCCTTCCTTTATTTGTGGGAACATTGAAACTTCATTCCAACTACATCTTGAGATGCATATCCTTGGATGATGACAGGCTGATTAAACGGATCGCAACCCACGTTATACAGTCACAAATGTTGTTTTATGCGGAATGGAAGGTTTTAGCAGAGTCATGTGGGTACAGCTTGTATATAAGCATGGAAAACATTAGAGATTGGAAAGAAGAATTCCACAATTTAATTTCTGCGGTTGACGAAAAAATTCACGCGGACAGCATTGAACAAGTTAAAAGTTCTTTACACAGGGAAATTTATGCAAGACTTGATCACAATCTATGCGAAAATAATTATTTTAACGATCGGTTCTCTATCGACACAATTTCTACCATTTTCAAAGCCAGAGGTGAGATCATGGAATTAAACTTCATCCCCCACAGAGAAGATCTACCATTAATTTGTTCACTTAGCAATCTTCGGGAGAGGGAGAACGTTCATCATTTCCTGGGTTGGTGTCCAGTACTAAAGGAATTCAGACTTCAAGTTTATGGAAAGCAAGTCTTGGAAGTTTTGGAGACGAAAAATATTTTGAATGGAAAGGAATGGAACAAGCTGTATAACTACTGTCAGCGTTCTTGCTCGCTTGGACTCAATCTGTTCGACGATCTAGTGCTTTTCTTTTTTGTAGCACCAGTTTTATTACCTTTATTGTTTTCGTCCCTTTCTATAACCATTTTCGTAAATTTTGTGTTTTATTTTTGAAAACTTTAAGTTTATTATTTTTTTTTTTTTTATTATATGTGAGAGATATGTGAGAGTATAATATTGTTTTTGAAAAAAAAGAACGATTAAGATATAAGTGTTTCATATATACATATATATTATTTTTTTTTTTAACTTACTAGAGAAGTTCAGCCAAAAATTATCTGTATATGTTTTTATATTTTGAAAAAAAAAAAAATTTAGTGTTTTCAACTTCTACCTAAAACCAAAGTTTTTATATGAATTTTATATTTATATGAATTTTATATTTTTCAATAATTTAAAAAAATTTGTTTTACTAAACGGTTTCTTGTTTTGAGGTTATGTGCATATGTCATTGTGGGAATGCTTCAGGCAGCTAACGGTGAACTTATTTTTTTTTGTCGAAGGTTGAACTGAGCTGAACAGGTGGACTATTTTGAACTTTGGTAGACTATCGGACGGACAAATTTTGAATTTTCCCTCTAGATGGTAAATAGGTACAAATAATTTTAACGAAGGACAAAACTCGTTGCTACCTGATTATAATTAATAATTATAGTCGCCATCACCATCTTGTTTTCTCGTCGCAAATGACAAGGTATGTTTGAAACTTTCCTCTACCATGACTTACGAGTTTCTGATTGTGATGAAAAAAGTAATTTGGGATAGGAATGAGTGGATGTTTACTTGAGTGACATGAGCGTGGCATGCTAGCGTGTGCTCGGCTCGAACTCGCCGGAAAAAGGGTGGGAACTTGCTCATTCATCTCAATCTCATCTATTACTATAACATAAATCATGCAATCGTGTCTTTCAAATCGAACGGACGTTACCATTAGAGGGCGCTGAGGTATTGTCAGCGTTGGTCTTACCCACCCTACCTTGGAGGTTATGGACTAGTTGGTTAACCTCCCCTTTACTCTTCTCACCTTTATTTTAACTCAGTTCAGTTCATCTCACCGTTATACATCGCCGCCCTCCGCATCCCCTGAAAAGAAAACTTAAACAGCCATCAAGCTATACGCTTGAATGAAGTGCAATTTACAAACAAATAAATTTATTCATTAGGGGTATGATTAAGATGAAAACAAATTTTTACAAAAATTTAGAATATTTAAACACATAAAGAAAAAAGATAATAATGTAACCCTAAACAAAAATACAAATATATGCATATACAAAAAAAAAGCAAGGAAATAAGTTAATTAATTAATCACAAATGCAAATATATATATATATATATATACATATATAGGTATACGTTCCTTTTTATTTTCTTTTTATTTCTTTTATACTCTATGGTGCATTAATATGATTATATTCAAATCTTCTTTTTTTTATACTTAATTATTGAATATTATTTTAATATTAATAAAAGCTAAAAAAAAAGTAATCAGCAAGCGCCGAACTCTGTGCACCTCGGTATAGCTCATGTATCTCAAAAAGGAGGGTAGGCGATCAGGACTATTTTGTTGGATAGTCAGTCCGTGATCGCCAAATACCGCAATACCCAATCAACGAATAATTAATTTATTCACTTTTTATACCTCAATTATCGAATTACATAATTTAGTGATAAAGTAATTTTATTTAAATTATATTTTTTTTTAATATTTTAAAACAAATCACTCACCAATTAAGCTTTTTTTTTATATTTTTTCAATCACAATTTTGATTACGGGCAATAGTTTCCACTCTCTTCTTAGCTTTAACGTAGGTACTCCCTGTAAGGTTTTTACTATTTTAAGTTATTTCACAATTCAATCTTTAAGTTTCCTTTTTTTTATTTTTTTTTGTCTTTTTTTTCAATTAACTTACTGTTTTATTTTTCCCTTTTTTTTGTATTATTTTATTAATACAAATTTATTTTTTTTATATTTAAAAAAATAAGTATAGATATATAAGAACTTCTTTAACGTGTAGTAGGTTTAACGTGTGTCGTTTAATGTACGTAGGTACATTCACCGAAGTTTAAAATTTAAACTTCCCGCTTTATACGTTCGGCTGATAACACAACTATACCAGAACTCGGAAAACAGAATTACAAAACACTCTTACTTGTTCCGCAATTTCGATCAACGGCTAAATCATTCGATTTTAACCACCAATCAAAAATAATCCGCAACATACATTTGAAAATTTGCCCCCCTCATCATCACAATGATGTAATAATTTCCGTGTGTGTAATCCGGTGTAAACCAAATCGAATTTAGTTGTAGTGTCTGATTGTGACACTAACTATTTTGCCGCGAACAAAAAGAGAAAAAGATATATGCGAATGTATATCTGTACGTGTGCTTTAAAGAAACAAATGTTTTTAATAGATTCCAATTGAATCTTTACTTAAACAAACTTTATTGAATATTTTTAGAAGAATACAATTTTTGAGACCGGTCGACTTGGACGTTAATTCAAAAGATGAAAAAGTTACTCTGTTGACTGTGTAGTGGCGCAAGTGTTGAAACAGAGTCGCCACAGTTACTCCCCCCTGAGTGACTTTCTTATAATGGTTGGAAGAAAGTTACGGAGCGTTTGGTTCCATAAGTACGTTGAGGTGGATCCATTGAGGAAGTCCAATGATGTGGCTGGGTTTTCTGAGAGGTTGTTTCTGGTGTATGTTCAGCGAAGTCTTTGTCAGTTTTGTTGATATAGCATGGTTTTAATCTTTCGATAGAAACATTTGTCTCTACACCATTTACTTGTATCTTGTAGATCCTGTCCGATAAACGTTGTATGACTTTGTAGGGACCTTGGTAAGGTGGTTCTAAAGGACTTTTGACGTGATCGCAGCGTAGCCAAACGTGAGAACATGTGTTCAAATCCTTCAGGATGAAGATTTTGTTTTTGTTGTGGTGTGCGGTTTGAGTTGGACGCATACCGCGCATATATTCTCGATGCTTCTCGATGAAGGCCAGTGATTCAGCTGGTAGATCCGATGAGACGAAAAATTCTCCAGGAATTCTTAAACATGTTCCATAGAGCATTTCCGCCGGCGTAGCTTGAATGTCCTCTTTAAACGATGTTCTTAGTCCTAGCAGGATTGTTGGCAATATGTCCAACCAAGGCTTGGGTGAACACATGAGTGCTGCTTTGAGGGTTCGGTGCATTCGTTCGACTATGCCGTTGGATTGTGGATGATAGGATGTTGTTCTGATTTTTTTGGTTCCAACCAGATTGGTGAGGGCTTGGAAGAGGGCTGACTCAAATTGGCTTCCTTGATCTGAAGTGATGGTGACTGGAGAACCATAGTGGGAAATCCAGTGATTGAAAAGGTTTGTAGCAACGGTGTCTGCAGTCATGTCTTTTATGGGAACAGCTACGGGCCATCTTGAGAAACGATCTATCATGGTTAAGCAATATTGAAATCCTTCAACGAACGGTAAGAAGATGATGTCAATATGAACGTGATTGAATCTAGAGTCTGGAACTAGGATGTGATCGGGTTGAACTTTGTTGTGACGATGTACTTTCGTTCTCTGACAATCCGTACATTCTCGCGACCATTGTAGAGCATCTTTACGAATTCCAGGCCAAATGAATTTTTGTCTGAGCAGGTGTGATGTGGTTCTACCACTGGGATGAGCTATGTTATGAATAGTGTTGAAGGCTGTTCTGCGTAGGGTTAGTGGAATATACGGTCTCACGATACCAGTAGATATGTCGCAGTATATATTAATGCCTGGTTCTGCTTGTAGCTTTTGCAGATGAAGAGATGAACTCTGAATCAGGTCCTGAAGATGTTCGTCATTTTGTTGTTCGTCGCGGATCCTGTCTGGGCTCAGTACCTATGGTTGGCATGTTGATCGTATTTATGCGTGAGAGAGCGTCTGCAACAATGTTGTCATCACCTTTGAGATAGACTATGTCTATACAAAATTGCGAGATGTAATCTAGTTGACGTAGTCTTCGGTCAGGAGCCTTTTCGTGTTTTTGTTTGAACGCATAGATTAAGGGTTTGTGATCGGTCCTGATCGTAAAACTACGACATTCTAACATGTGGTGGAAAAATTGAATAGAGGCAAAAATAGCAAGTAACTCACGGTCATAAGTGCAGTAACCCTTTTCTGCTGAACTCAGTTTCCGAGAGAAAAAACCCAATGGTTTCCAGGTGTCACCGATGAGTTGCTCAAGTTTGGCTCCAATAGCAGTGGATGAGGCATCGGTGGTGAGGGTCATGGCATCATCTGGTGAAGGATAGGCAAGTAGTGTGGCATTTGCTATCTTTTGTTTGCATTCCTCGAATGCATTTGTTGCTGTTTTGGTCCAATGAATTTGGGTTTTGTCATTTTTAATTGAACGCTGTAGATAACCGTTTAGTGGTAGTTGGGAAACAGCTGCGTTTTGGATGAATTGCCTGTAATAATTGGTTACTCCGAGAAAACGTCTCAGTTCCTCTATAGTCTCCGGCTTTTTGAAGTTGAGAATAGCGTCGACTCGTTCATTGATAGGTGCATATCCTTGAGCGTTGATCGTGAAACCAAGGAAGTTTAACTCTGACTGCCCAAAAACGCATTTCTTTAAACTGATGCTCAGCGAAGATACTTGTAGACGTTCGAGAACTGTCCTTAGATGTGACTCATGTTGATCTTTGTCTCGTGACATGATGAGTATGTCATCAATGTAGACGTAAACAAAATCAAGATCTCGAAATATCGAGTCCATGAATCGTTGAAATGTCTGTGTCGCGTTTCTGAGACCGAACGGCATGACCAAATATTCGTATAGGCCAAATGGTGTTGCAATGGCCGTTTTATGAATATCGTCCGGGTGCATAGGAACTTGATAATAAGCTCGGTCCATGTCTAGTTTGGTGAAGATACAGTTTCCATGAAGGCGAAGAAATAAGTCTTGAATTAGTGGAGGTGAATATTTATCGGGTACGGTGTCAGTATTGAGCATCCGATAATCTCCACAGAGTCTCCAATCATTGTTTTTCTTTCTAACGAGGTGTATTGGGCTTGCGTATGGGCTTCTTGACGGTCTGATGATACCGTTTTGCAACATCTCGGAGATGTGTGTTTTTGCAGCATTTGCTTTTTCGCCGGCTAATTTGCGGGCGCGTGCTGATACTGGAGGAACTTTCGTGATGATACGATGTGCATATTGTCTATTGTTGAAATTGGGACTGTATGTGGGAGTAGTCACCTTGACGAACTCTTTCAGCAGCCATACATAAGGTTCTGCTAAAGATGCATCCACAGTCGAGATGTTGTATGTCTTGGTGGCTAAAGATTCTCCTTTCGATGATAATTGAGTCAAGGGATCAATGAGTCTTTGATGTTTTAAATCCACAAGAAGGTTGTAGTGCGTCAAGAAGTCCGCTCCAATTATTGCTGTTTGTATGTCGGCAATGATGAAAGTCCAAGAAAAAGCCCTGCGAAGGTTTAAATCAAGAGTCAGTGTTTTGTATCCGTATGTATGTATTGTTGAAGAGTTTGCTGCGTAGAGAGTGAGTTGTTCTTGTTCAGGTTTAATTTTGAAGAAGCTGGATGGAATGATGGAAACAACTGAACCGGAGTCTATGAGGAATGTATTTTTTGTGGAAAAATCTTTAATATGAAGCCGTATCTCTTTGCATGTAGTATCAAGAACGCTGTCACCAACTGATGCAATTAGTGACAGCTCTGTTAGTTTTCCGGTCTGGACGTTTGAGATTGAAAACTGCAAGGCTTTGTGCAGTGTCGTGCTTCAGTTCCCCATCGAGTGTGGTAATAACACATACCATTTCGTTTGGGTGTAATAGACCGTGTTCTTGAACGTTGAACGGGAGGTGGTTGTAGATGCTGCTGATGCTGTTGATGTTGTAGCTGTTGTTGACTGG
Source organism: Epistrophe grossulariae (assembly GCA_929447395.1). NCBI lineage: Eukaryota > Metazoa > Arthropoda > Insecta > Diptera > Syrphidae > Epistrophe > Epistrophe grossulariae. The sequence goes on from OV839566.1 coordinate 85,019,646, forward strand.
ATTTGAGGTTTTTAATGTCCTGTTGACAGCATTCCAACATCAAACGCATCTCCAAAAGCTGTCGTTCCAAATGAGTCAAATCCGGTGTCTTGAAAGTTTGATGTGTGCGTGGCGGAAAATCTCTGTGCTGAACTGCCATGACCGAGGAGCTGCCAAGCGCATCCATGATGCGATCAGCTGTTTCTGCCAGAGCGTTAAGACCGTGTAAATTGTCAGAGACTACCAGAAGTGGTCGGATCTTTTCCGGCAGACGTTCGGTCCACAGTTGGTGTAGCACTTCGTCAGTGACTGAGTTTTTGGCCAGCTCACGCATTTCGCGCAGTAATTGGGAAGGCTTTTTGTTCCCTAAAATTTTTTCTCGTAGTAGTTTCTGGAGTTGTTTTTGTCGGGACTCAGAGAATCGTTCGAGAATTGTAAATTTTAAAGTCTTATACTTATCTTGTGATGGCGCGTTATTGATAATGTCGATGAGCTGCGAAGCGATACTCAAAGGGAGTGCCTTTAGTAGTTGATTATACCTTTGCGCATCGCTTGTAATTCGGTTTGCGGCAAAATCGGCTTCGGCTATGGCAAACCAAATATCTGGAGATTCCGGTGAAAATTGGGGAAGATGTAAGTTTACAGCGTAGACGAATTCCTGTTGGACATTGTGGTACAGATTGTTGGACGTAAGGGTTTGTTGTCCCAAGCCCGTGGGATGTGCATTTGCTGTCGCAGGAAGATCGTCTTTAATTGTTGCGTTTGGATCACCGATCGAGCTGGAATCATCTGGGTCGTCGTTCATGATTAGATTTTGTTCGCGTTGTGCTTTTTTTTTTTTTTGATCAGAAAGACGAAGATCACGTCGGGGTCACCAATGTAGTGTCTGATTGTGACACTAACTATTTTGCCGCGAACAAAAAGAGAAAAAGATATATGCGAATGTATATCTGTACGTGTGCTTTAAAGAAACAAATGTTTTTAATAGATTCCAATTGAATCTTTACTTAAACAAACTTTATTGAATATTTTTAGAAGAATACAATTTTTGAGACCGGTCGACTTGGACGTTAATTCAAAAGATGAAAAAGTTACTCTGTTGACTGTGTAGTGGCGCAAGTGTTGAAACAGAGTCGCCACATAGTACCCGCTTCCACGACATCTAGCTTTTGAAACTGAAAGCATATCATCATTCTTTTATTTTGTGAAATAACAAAAAAAATTTCAAAACAAAACGAAACCCAAAAGTGTGGCGACGCATCGAAATTTTGGACGGGGTCATGCCTTAATAAATTTATTTTTATTTCACCTCAAAAATTGCCTAAAGGAATTTAAGTAAGAACGACCGTAATGGTAAATATATTTATATACTATTAGAATTAACAACGCGACTTAACGCCAAGAGGGATACAGACAGAGTAATTTATTCATGTGACATATATACATAGTTAATACATACATTACATTTGACATATATACATAACAGTCGGGTTACACTTAATAGGGTAAACTAACACTCCTCCTTAACCTGAGGGTTATGGTCTAATTGTCTAATTCCCATTGAGTCTCGAAAGGATGAAACTTTGATTCGGTCCAGAGGTTTAGTAAGAGAATCAGCGATTTGATGATCAGTCTTGACGTGGTCGATTTTGATTTTGCCTTGATTGAACGTGTCTTGAACAAAGTGATGACGAATGTCAATATGCTTTGACCTTGGATGAAAACCACCATTTGTTGCAATTGCGATAGCACTCTGGTTGTCGCAAAGTATTCGAAGGCTTTGCCTACGTTTGCAAAGTTGATGTTTGAGTCCATCCCACCAAAGCGCTTCCTGAACAGTGGCCGAAAGTGCTATGAATTCGGCTTCGCACGACGAAAGTGCCACGGTGTTTTGTCTTTTGGAGCACCAAGATATAGCTCCACCTTGAGCTATGAAAACGAATCCGGTTGTAGATTTGCGGTCGTCAATATTTGATGCCCAGTCAGCATCAGTATATCCAATGATGTCATCATGTCCACCTTTATTGAAACGCAGCTTCAGTGACGATGTTCCTCGCAGATATCGTAATAGATGTTTCACTGCAAGCCAATGACGGAGTCCAGGATTTGAATTAAAACGGCTGAGACAGTTGACAGCAAAACAAATGTCTGGGCGTGTACATTGAGATAAGTACATTAAACAGCCGATGGCTTCTTGGTATGGAACGCTCTTCATTTGTTCAGTTTCTTCAGAATTAGCTGGACCGTCTTCAAGGGACAATTTTATACTGGAGTTCATAGGAGTTTTTACTGGATTGGCATTCTTCATTGCAAACTTCTCTAGAACCTTTTCAATGTATTGCTCCTGATCCAGAGCAATCGATTCATTGTTGTATGTTATGCGCATTCCGAGTACTTGCGTTGCTGTACCAAGTTCTTTCATTTGAAACACTCTGTGTAGTTCAGCTTTAATATTTTGAAGCTCTTTTTCGTTGTTTGTGAAAAACAAGAGGTCGTCAACATATACTGCAACGAAGAGTATGAGTCCTTTTGTTGTTGAATGGTACACGCAGGGATCATATTTTGATCTTTGAAGTTTTAGCGATTGGAGTACATTGTCCAATTTTTGATTCCAGACTCTACTGGATTGTTTGAGGCCGTAAAGAGCATTTTTTAAGCGACAAACCATTGAAGGATTATCTTTGTCTTTGTAAAATATATGTTGTTCCATATATATCTGTTCGGACAGATGTCCTTGTAAAAATGCTGTAATGGCATCCATTTGTGTGATGCTTAGGTCAAGTTCAGCAGCTAGAGCAAAAAGGTAGCGTAGCGAACTGTGACGAATGACGGGGGAGTAAGTCTCCTCGTAATCTACCCCCTTTCGTTGCGAGTAGCCTTTTATCACTAGCCTCGCTTTATAACGATCTATTTGTCCGGTAACATCGTGCTTTGTGCGAAAAACCCATTTGCACTTTATAGCCTTTCGGTTCTTCGGTAACTCTTCCAGCGACCAAGTATCATTGTCAATTAAGGATTGCATTTCCTCTTCCATAGCGAGTCTCCACATATAGGCATCTGGTCGAAGCATTGCTTCTTCAGGAGTTTCTGGATCGTTCTGTTTAAAATCGAGAGCAGTAAATGGAACTTTCTTAGAATTTTCAGGGTACTTGCCTTTTAATGTGCGCCTCACATCGCTGGGCTTGGACACTTGCTGGTTAGCAACCAAGACTGGTCGATTCTGGTGCGATGGAGACGCTGCAAGTCCTGAGAAGAAATGCAGTGATTCCATTTCGTCCAATGAACTCCGCATCGTATGCTGTGACATTGCATCTTCGGTAGTTGGACCTTCAGGGGTGGAAAATGAAGAAGAATCATCATTCTCTAAAATAAATTCATTATACTTGCCTGGAATTTTGCGCTCCCTTTCACTGCAGTGGGTTAGAGTTGGATTGCTGAGGGAGCGCAGAAGTAGCTGATGGTTCATCTGATGTATCTATATCATCAGAAACTGCATCCTCAAAAATACTATTTTCGAGCAACTGCGACTCATCTTCCTCGTCGTCGACTTCATGCTGATGATGAAATTCAACTGGAACAACTGGTTTTGACGTCTGCAATGTTGAAGTTTTAGCAACACTGGAGTCTTCGTTGATAAACGAAACATCTCGGCTTTTGAACACACATTTCTTTACTGGGTCGTAAAGACGGTAGCATTTTGTGTGCTCGTCATATCCGGTAAGTATGGATTCTTTGGCTTTTGGATCCCATTTTCTTCTATTGGCTTTCGGGATATGTGCCATCGCCGTAGTGCCAAATACTTTGATGTGCGATAAGTCGGGTATTTTACCACTCCATGCTTCCACTGGTGTCTTACCTGTTCCTTTTGACGGCGAACGGTTCAGTAGGTACACCGAGTATCCGACAGCTTCGGCCCAAAAAGTCTTCGGCATTTTAGAATCAGCCAGCATACACCTTGCCTTTTCAACAATAGACCGATTGTTTCGTTCGGCCAGGCCATTTTGTTCCGGAGTATGAACGTTGGTTGTTTGGTGTTGAATTCCATTTTTCTTGAGTGTGTCTTGGAATTTTTTGTTTAAAAACTCCTTCCCGTTATCAGAACGTAGGGTTTTAATTCTACAACCACTTTGATTTTCGGCCAGGGCGCGGAAATTTTCGAAGCATGACAGAACTTCCCAATCCATTTTTGTTTTGAGAAAATAAACAAAAATTTTTCGTGATTTGTCATCCACGAAAGTTAAAAAATACTTATTTCCACCAAGCGAAGTATTTTCCATCGGCCCACAAATGTCAGTGTGGACGACCTCAAGAAGCTGATTGGCCCTGCTGCCAAACTTGTTAAATGGCAATCGAGTTTGCTTCCCAACAGGACAAATCTTACAGTCCATTTTGATTTGGTTTGTAAAACTAATCCCAGTGGCCAGTCCACTGTTTAGTTTATCCAAGCTGTCATTGTTGAGGTGGCCCATCCGACGATGCCATAGTTCTTTGCTGCTTTTGAAGCCACACGCAAATGTTACATCGTTTGACGGCTTCGTGTCCAACTTAAACAAATCATCGACGTTTGTGCCTGTTGCAATAACTTGCTTTCTTGAATTTATGACTTTGACGCACTTTTTGTTGAACACTACCGTGTGCCCTTGCTTCACTATGCGACCGACTGACAGAAGATTGATTGAGAGGTCAGGAATAAATTTGACGTCACTGACTTCAATCGTTGACTCATTGCAAACTGGTTTGATTGTCGCCGTTCCAGACCCTTTAACTTGCATTTTACTTTTGTTTGCCGCAACCACAGAACCGGAATCCTCCAGAAAACAATTTAGTTTGTTTTTGTCAAAACTCATATGAGCTGTGGCACCTGAGTCAAAGTACCAAGCATCTTTTTTATTCTGGGAATTTGTCATAGACAGAACACAAAATGTATCATGCTTTTTTTTTGTCGCACCTTGAATTTTTGCGCGGCAATTTCTTGAAATATGGCCGAATTTTTGGCAATTTCTGCATTGTGCATGTGTTCGTATGTTTATCTCGCTCACGCACACGAGAATAAAAGGCTTCTGAATTTTCCTCACCAGGGCGCACTTCTTGCAGCAATTTTATTTTAATTGCATCTGCCGTTATTGGTGTTCCAGAATTTTCGAGCGCAATGATCATTGGCCTAAATTCCTCAGGCAAACCGGTTAACAGCAATGTTCCGAGCCACACTTCATCGATTGGAAAACCAATGCCATTAAGTGCTTGGGCGGTTGCCATTATTTCCTTGACAAATTTGTCCATAGAAACACAATTCGATAGCGAAGTTGTGATTAGCTTACGCAGAAGACCAACACGCCGAGTTAATCCCGTGTCTTCATAGGCATCCGCTAGGCCTTGCCATAACTGTTTCGCAGTCTTTGCACTCTGAATGTGAACGTAGCACACCGGATCGATGACAAGCGTAAGCTTGCTTCTAGCCTTACGATCCTTATTCACATCGATGGCTACTTTGGGCTCACCGTTTTCTTCTACTTCGTACTCAATTGTGGTCCATAGGTCATCCAAGTCAAGAAATGCTTGAGCAGCAATTTTCCACGTTGGATAATTATCGCGACCGAGTAACTTTTCGATAGTTAAACCGCTCATTATTTATATTAAAAATTATTTTAAAAAACGAATTTCTTTTTTTTTTATTTCTTTTAGCAAAAAAAAACTTTATTTTAAAGAAAAAGCGAAATCTGGTCCCATAACCTATTAGAATTAACAACGCGACTTAACACCAAGAGGGATACAGACAGAGTAATTTATTCATGTGACATATATACATAGTTAATACATACATTACATTTGACATATATACATAACAGTCGGGTTACACTTAATAGGGTAAACTAACATATACAATAAATAATTCAAACTTTCTTTTCCCATCACATGGAAGTTTGCATCATTCTGTGCCATCAGCAACGACAACAGCAGCAGCCGCAACAGTAGCAGTAGAAACAACAAAAACATGAGGGCAAATGAAATCTGAAATTTCAGTCGAAAGTCATTGTGTCAAATTCCGGCATTTACCTATAGGATTTACATTTAAGCGAAATAAAATAGAACTTTAATTATTTTCGTATATTAAACATTGAGCGTGAGTACTTGTGAGGTGAAATTATATGCAACTTAATCAGCAATAGGTTTTATTATTTTCATTAAAAGTTTTTTTTATTGATATGTATGCCCTACAAATTTCTAGAAAAACTTTCTAAATATCAATATAAAAAATTTTTGAAATTCAGTAAACAATAAACAAAAAGTTCGTTCATTTAAATTAGTATTGGACTAAAAAAATCAACCACCAACAAGACGAAAATTATAAAGTTCAGCTTTTATGTGTGCTTTTGGCACTTCCCCCACCACAAACAACTTTCATCTGAATTTTCAGATGAGAATTAATTAATTTAAACGTAACTAAACGTAACTAAAAGTTATCTAACTTTTTATGACAGCTGGCCAATCAGAAGCTCCAAAAATTCAGAAATCTGAAAATCCAGATGTAAAACGTAATCGATTGAACGCACCCAATTCAATATCTACATATTGTTTACCTTTTTTTTGTTTATTTATCATTGTATCATTTCAGATAAGGGTCCAGTCATTGTATATAAACTCTATAGTAGTCTCATGAAGAGGAACGTCCGACGCGCTATGAGGTGAGCCGATACTGAAGCTTGTTCCATTTCAAACCATTTCAGTTGAGAAGGAAAAGATAATCAAATACAATAGAATAAAAATTTAGATTAAAGAAAAAAAAAAAGAAGATAGAGAACAATGTATAGGAAATTTATGAAAATTGAAGTGAGACAAGAAAAAATCAATTTTGAGACTTTTCTTGTATACATTTCCATAAAAAGGGGTAGGATATAGAAAAAATGATAAAAGAATAATGTTCAAGGTCGTTTATTTGGTAGAGGAAAATTTTTATTTTATTTAATTTTGATTTTATAATAACTTACTGATTCATTTGTACTTTGGTAAAAATATATAGTAAATTTTTTTAAATTAGCTATTTTAAGTGAATGAGCACTAAGATGGGATTTTTTGAAATTCTAATCTTAAGTCGGGTAAAAAAAGATAAAACTGGTCGAGGGTTTAAAAACTAACTTCTAAACGGAAGGTCGTAGAACATTCATTTATTTTGTATTTAATATATATTCAAAATTCCAGAACTTTACTAATTTAAAAATAATTCTATAAAATCTACAAAGCGAGATATAAATATTTGGAAGTTCAAAATTGAAAAATTAAAAAATTCCAATAAATCAGGGTTAAGTCTGATTGAAATATATTTTATACCATTAGAAAGGTATTTTAAAAATAAATTATACGTGTTAAAGGAAATTTGGATTTTAATTTTTTTTGATACCATTTTTGATGTTTCAAAAACAGGGATTTTTCGGGGTGAATTTTTACCACTTTTGGATTTTTATCTTTTTACCGGGTTGTTTAAAAAATCTGAAAATCGTGTAAGTAATAGAAATTATTGATTTACATTTGTTGTAAAAATTTTAGATTTTTAAAAATGTTTTCAACCGAGATATTGACATATTTCTGTTGTTTTATTTTTCACCTCATAACTCTTTAGTTATTGCATATATACGATTAGTTTTTTTTTATTCATATCTAGGAAAATAGACATTTAATTTGATACATCATTCATAATTGTACACCCTACACGACCTTCGCAATAGTTTAATAAGAAACAGTTTGAAAAACTCGGAAAAACTTAAAAAAAAATGGGGTTGTTGTTCATTGCCAACCAATGTGTTTCAGTGGAGAATTGTCCAAGTTTTGCAAATTTCAAAAACACCCGTTTTGCGGTCACTTAAATGCTTATATCTTTGGATCCAATGGTCGGATTTTCAAAATTCGAAATTCAAATTAAATCCAGAATGACAGGCGTATACCAGCTACAAACAAATTTTCAAAACCATTCAAAATTTCATACTAAAAACATTGAAATTGGTTATTGAGAATAAATTTCATCGAGGCAAACGTAATGAGGAAGAGGAATACTACAAACAAAATAAAAAAAGTTAGCTATTAAGAATATACTGGTTGGAGGGAGATAGTTTTTCTAAAGACGGTGGAGTGTGTGAAATAAAAAACCATAACCATGGCAAATTGGGTTCGCATCGGAAAAAAAATTGCTATATGTACCTATATAGGAATACACGTTTGTGGTAGGTATTTTTCATTCATAATAATTGTAAAGGTCCCCTCATAGTTGGTTTGGTTGGCTGATAACTTTTGTTCTAATAATGGGATCGTTAAGGTTGAGGGCTTAAAATTTAATTAGAATGTCATATATTATATCATATATAATATCATAAAAGAATATATTATATGTATGTGAAAAAGGTAATTATTTTAAAATTTAATGGAAACACAAATTTAATAAAAAAAATATTTTTATGCACGTGTACTTGACCCTTTTAAGGAAATATGTTGTGGGTAGAGTACATTTTGTAGGTAATTTTTTATTTAATAAAATAGTAAGAAAGGACTGATTTGGTTGGTTATAACATCTGTTTTATTAATCGTATCTGTAAGATTTATGTAGGTCTTAAAAAAAAGGTTAAATGACAGGCTAACTTATTGAGTTAAAAAATCATTGAGATCATATAAGAATGTATGTGAAAAAGTGTATAATTATAAAATATAATTTATAAAATATTCGAACTGAATGAAAAAAAAATCGGTTTCACTAGCAGGTAGGAAGGTACATTTTTTAGTACCTACTCGAAAAATGAAAAATGATAGGTAGGATATGTAGGTATTTGATTTTTTTATTTTTTTTATTCTGTCTAGATGTAGATAGAGGTATGTAGGTAAGTAAAAACTTTTTTTTTCGAAAAAAAGTTGTTTTATTTCTTTTAATTGTTACGTTTATTTCTATCGTTTTTGGAAATTTGCATACGAAATACCCCTTTTTTTAAATTTTTACGAAATGTCTAATCAAAAAATGATGGTTCAGAAAAATGACTAAATATTTCCGAAAAATAGTTTTACGAGTACCTATCTAACTATTTCTATCGATTTTAAAAATCGATGAATATTACCTACCTATTTAATTTTTTTCCGAAAAAAATCATTTATTTTTTTTAGAAAAATAGTTTTCAAGTGTATTTCAATCGATTTTTAAAATTTGCAAACCAAATTTTCATTTATATAATTTTTTATAAAATTTTCCAACCAACAAAGTTTTTTCCGAAAAAAATAGTTAAATTTTCTTGGAAAAATCTATTTCACATGTACCTATTTCAATGGATTTAAAAAATTTTCAAAGCAAATTCCCATTTTTTAAAATTTTTTATAAAATTTGATAACTTAAAAAAATGTTTTTTCCATTAAAAAATTATTTATTTATTTTTAGAAAAATAGTTTTCACGTGTATTTAAATCGATTTAGAAAATTTGCAAACCAAATTCACATTTTTTTTTAATTTTTACAAACTTGCCTTTAACAAAAAAAAAAACACTTTTTAGAAGAAAATAATTTATTTTTTTTCAAAAATTGGTTTTACGGGTATTTCAATTGGTTTTTAAATTTAGAAACCTAATTCCACTATTTTTTAACATAATATGGTTACCACATAATAATACCTACCTAAAAAGATAAAAAAACCTAACTACATTTCATACCTGCCCACAGTACACATATTAAAGGTAATATATTGCGCAGGTTGTCAAAGTTGGAAATGTCAAAAAATTAAAAATGGCTGTTCGAGTGACCACAGGAACTCAACGCGCATCATTAGAAACAACAACAAAATATTGAAATTAGACGAGGAAAGGGGCACTGAATCCACCATTTTACCACCATAATACCTCGATTTTGACAGATGCGCAGAACTGAACAAAAATGAAAACGCTAATGATATTACCTTTAATATGTGTACTGTACCTATATACCTACCTAGGGAAAAAGCATAATAAATGATAAATATAGCAACGTTGTATTTACCTCATATATTGTGAAATTTAACAACGTTGCTTTGATATATTCAATTTGTATCAAATTTGAAAATTTAAAATATTATATTATTATTAATAAGCTTCGTCCATACGACAAAAAAATTTCATTTTCTTTCCCTTATATTGCTTTATGCCACGTCAAAAAATATGATTTAACCATCTCCCTTATACTACGTTTTCATTGGAGCCGAAATGAGCTAATTTCGTAAATTACAGAAAAGATGTTTTCATTGTAAATTTGCTAATTTCGTTTGACAGATAACTTCATTTTGAATTTGATTTGGCAGTTAATAGCTTCTTTTTCTTGTGTTCTCTTTCTGTTTCTGTTTTTTAGACATCAAATTTTGACATTTTCAATGTTTCTACTGGGTTTCCACTGCGGATGCATTCCACTTGGGTGTGTTCATAAGGTTTTTACGTAATTTGCAACCTAATTTCGTGCAAATTTGGTTGAAATTACCTAATTTCGAAATGTGAATTTGTATGGGAAATGAGATAATTTGGAATCGAATTTGGAAATTTTCAACGAAATTACCTCATTTGGCCCAATGAAAACGTAGTATTAGTCTCATTATTGTTGTCAGAATAATATTAATATAATCCTCTCGTTCTTACTACTTATCTTCATTTCTTTTTGATTTGTCTTCCTCCCGCCTTTTTATTTCTCCAATCTCAGATTGTGGCGATTGCAGCGCTGTATGAGAGGCGATTCTGAACTAATATTTTTTGTTCCATGAGAGTACTATAGTGTTCATATACAAAGGTCCAGTGAATGAATTGCCTAGGACGTAGATGCTCCAGGTACACTGTCACAATAAGTGTCGTCCCAATAGTGAGTAGGTATGCAGGACTACATAAGTTAAGTTACTAAATTCCCTTTTTTCTAATTTCTTTTACAGGTGTCCACAACAAACTACAGGAAATTTCCACGATTTTGTTTCTTCGTGTGAAAGGTACAAGAGATTTTTAAGGAAATTAAAAGAAAACGTCAAAAAAATCTACGGCAACTTATTTCCTCTTGTGAAAGGGGACAAAACACAGTAAGTCCCCTTTCACACGAGGAAACAAGAAACTACAGGAAATTTCCACGATTTTGTTTCTTCGTGTGAAAGGTACAAGAGATTTTTAAGGAAATTAAAAGAAAACGTCAAAAAAATCTACGGCAACTTATTTCCTCTTGTGAAAGGGGACAAAACACAGTAAGTCCCCTTTCACACGAGGAAACAAGTTGCCGGAGATTTTTTTGACGTTTTCTTTTAATTTTCTTAAAAATCTCTTGCACCTTTCACACGAAGAAACAAAATCGTGGAAATTTTCTGTAGTTTCTTTATAGAGTAGCTTGGTTGAACACACACTACTGTGTATGTGAAGAGGAATGTGAAAAAAATCTCCTTAAATCGTTGACCGCGGAGATTTTATTTTCCCCTCTTACTTCTTGCCCTTCTCACTTATAAACTGAAAGTTGCTGGAAACTCAGGTTCCTCGTGTGAAAGGGGACTAAGCTTCGTCCATACGACAAAAAAATTTCATTTTCTTCCCCTTATTTTGCTTTATGTCACGTTCCATGAGAGTAGGTACTTTAGGGCCAGTTTCACAGTGCACACTTAACAAAATAAGTGGCACTTAATTTTCCCATTTTGGCACTTAAGGGCCAGTTTCACAGTGCACACTTAACAAAATAAGTGGCACTTAATTTCCCCATTTTGGCACTTAAGCCGCAGTTTTACTACCTGAGTAAGTAGAACTTAAGTGGCCAACATCGGAGACTTAAGTGTCACTTATTCCGATAAGTTTACACTGTGAAATTGGGAATTATTTTTCCATATTCGGCACTTAAGTGACACTTACTTCACTGTGAAACTGGCCCTAAGTCGCAGTTTTACTAACTGAGTAAGTGGAACTTAAGTGGCCAACATGGGAGACTTCAGTGTCACTTATTCCGGTAAGTTCACACTGTGAAATTGGGAATTAGTTTTCCATATTCGGCACTTAAGTGACACTTACTTCACTGTGAAACTGGCCCTTAGTGTTTATATACAAAGGTTTTACCTAATACTACGTTTTCACCGACCGCTTATCCGAGATTTAAGTAGATTACCCAGCCAATCTGCGGGTTAAATTTAAAAGCTGCTTTCGAACACAACCCCCACAATAGGCAGATTTGGGCCACAGTACACAAATAAAAGGTATTATATTGCGCAGGTTGTCAAAGTTGGAAGTGTCAAAAAATTAAAAATGGCTGTTCCAGTGCCCACAGAAACTCAGCACGCATCATTAGAAACAACAACAACATTTTGAAATTAGACAAGTAAAGGGACACTGGATCCACCATTTTACCACCATAATACCTCATTTTTGACAGATGCGCAGAACTGACCAAAAATGAAAACGCTAATGATATTGGCGCAAAATTTTAAACAATTAAACGCGGCTCTAAATCTACTTTAAAATGGGAGTCGGCTCTTAATAATAACTTTAGAATGAGAGGCGGCTCTTTGTAAATTTTAAACGACATAAAGTATACTTTAGCGTTAAAGAGGTCTTCTAACTTTAAAACCAGCAAAACGCTTCTCTATCTTTTTAAAGTATGCTTTATCTGTGGGAAATTATCACTTTGAGTGTGAGTTACACAAACACAAATGCATCCACACAGGGAAGGCGTGCAGTTAGACAGCTAAATGCACCCAAAGGCATTTTGATCTGTTTTGTTTTAGGATTGTTTTGAAATTTTAAATCGTTAAAATAGTAAAAAAGCTTAGTAAATTAAAGAAACAAGTAATATAAAAGTAATTAAAGTGATTACATGCAATACAAAAATGTACAAAAATAGAAAACTTCACGCGGTGCTGCGTAAAATACTGCACCTATATTTAAAAACACCTATAACAAGCAGTGTAATTTTTGTTCATTTCAGAGGTAAGCTGTATCTCATATTCCACATAAAGTAAGTAAAATTACTCTGCACTACGGGCGCTCAATGGATTTGAGCGCCTTGCCATCACCAACAAAAAACGAGAATTTCAATTTGCACAGATGGGGTTCAGCCACTGATCTCTAAAATACACTGGATAGTGAATAGCCTATAGTGTATAACAGTTTTTGTGAGGCAAGTTTTTTAAAGGGTACCGGCCACGACCTCATATCTCGCTCTATACAAACGAAGAAAGAGATTGAAGATATTTGCCGAAATTGAGCATTTATTTGATATCAGTTGATGTCAACAAGCATTGCGGCTGTAAATATTGAAAAAAATATAAGAAAATGCAGGTCCAGTAGCGTCCATTCCGCTAGCGCCGCTGTTATACTGTTATATGAGGGTACCGGCCACGACTATATTTTTGCCTCAAAAATTTTGTATGAATACACTATCCAGTGTATATAGAGATCAGTGGGTTCAGCTAATTCCCGTGATTGAAGTGTGTTTTTATTTTCAAATAATTTGCTTTTTTAAAGCAAAATGCTACTAAATATCAATTGAAAAGTATTCTCAGATAATGTATTAGCCTAAAAAACATCATTTCACATTCAGCGTTGCCGGAAATAATTTTTTGTTAGTGCCAACGCTACCACCAAAAAGTGCCATCTTAAGCAACTGCGTTCCACCAACAGAAATAAAAAAAATGTCAGTCTATTTCTTTATTTAAAGAAAAACAAATCAGGAATGACCAATTTCCCAAACAAAAACAATTAAATCGAAACAGATAACATTTACACAGTTGACGATTAGTATGGGTGGATGCGTTAAGTGCTATATAAACGTTCTAAGAATTATTTTTTTGTTCGTCAAATATTTGATTTTATTATATCAAAATGAAAGTGCCATATTAAATCTTTTAGTGCCCCAGTGCCATTTAAATGAAAAAGTGCCAAAATTGCACGATCGGGCCACATCGGCAACGCTGTTCACATTACTTTATGTGGAATATGAGACACAATCAGCCCGTGAGAAGAAAAATTTGATAACTCCATATTATAGGTGTGTTTACACGATTTAACGCAGCACCTCATGTTGTTTTGTTTTTTTTTTTATAAAGTATTGCAATTATTCACTATGTTAACTTTTATTTCACTTTTTTATTTAATATTTTCACTATTTTAACTTGAAATTTAAATCTCGAAACACTTTCCTACAGCTCGGCAAAATTACAGATTGGGTTCTCTTTGTTTTTTTTTTTTTTATTTTTCGTTCTGTTTGATTTATTCAGCTGTCAAAATTAGGCGTGTTTCACAAAAGTTTGCTGACGTTTTGTTAAACACGTTCTTTAGTTAGAAGAGTTGTTTAAAGTGTTTAGAATTAAGAAAAATTTAAACAAGAATTTTAAAATAAAGGACTATTTTAACTAGAGTCGGGTTTATTGCTTAAACGAGAACTGTTTAAAATTTTGCGCCATTACCTTTAATATGTGTACTGTGGATTTGGGCAAGTAAGCGAACAGAGCTATACGTAAACCTTGTTATCAAATAAACCGCTGTACGCAAATGACAGCTGTCAGTCATTCCATCTAAAAAGTTGTTCATGTTTATCTTCGTTCGTGGATTCTTCTCGAAAATCTAATTTTCTTCGTTCGTTATCTAGCATTTTGGTACATATTTATTAAATATTAAATAATATTTATAAATTCATTCAGATTCCTGAAAATTTGACACTAGAAATATGTTTTAATTGAAAAAAAAAAAAAAAACAATTATGTACCTTACGTAATTTGGAGGTTATCGATGATGAAAACAAAATATGGATTTATCATATATTTCTTGTTTCCATTTTAGAATCTTCCGCAATGGGTGGACATGGTCATGGTCATGGTGAAGCCTACAAAGTGCCAGATGCATCAATTTACAAAATTGAAGCTCCACAATTGGTAGAACTGCAAACAGCTTTGGGAAGATTAGGTTTAAAAGATCCTTGGGCAAGGTAATTATTTTATGAGTGAGTCTGTCTAAAGACGCGACAGCTTGTACCTGAAATCATTTTCGCCGTCGGGTCTTTAGACAGATTCTTATTTTAATCTTATTTAATTTAATGAGCTTCATTTTGTTAACGCATCTGTTCTGAAAACGTGACAAAATGTAAATATATTTTCGAAAATTCTACTAACGGTCAGGTCGGGGGGTAATACTGTGCAGCTAGTAAAAAATTTGTTTTGGACACTTGAATATTTTATAAATACGACAGAAGTCCAGTAAAATTTATTTCGATATCCTTAATTTTTTTTAGGAATGAAGCCTGGCGCTACCTTCCGAAACACGGAACTCATGCTTATCGCGCCAGGATATTCTTCACGCGTGGTTTTGTCTGGGGTCTTGCTGCTGCCCTCATAACTGTTGGCATCGAAAAAGGTCTTTCCAGTGGAGATGAACATGGTCATGGACATGGCGAACACCATTAATTATAAATAAAACAAGATGGTGATACTTTAAGAACTTACAAATTTTGAGTTTATAGTAGAAATAAAGAATGCAAATGGACTACCACTTCACATATGTGTATTTTTTAATTGATACGAGGTTTTAGTTCATCATAACATGGCCGAAGGAATATAGATGGCTTCTTGGCTGCGTTGAAGTATTCGTGACCCTTAGACCAATCGTAGCCCACTGCATAGGCGAAAATTTGTCCGTTGGCGTTGAATCCACACTTTGTAATGGATTGATCCATCATTTCAGAGGACTTCAGTTTAGTGCGGGCATCTTTATCCCAAAAACTGAATGTTCCATCAGAGCCTACTGTTACAAGAGTGCCATGTATTGGATGGAATGCAATATCGTTCACAGCATAAATATCCTGATAGCCAGCGGTGCCGGTCATTCGATGGCACTTGAAGGTGAAATTATCTTTTGGATTTACTGGATTCACGTACTGAATAGCCACACGTCCTTCAATGCTTCCGAGAGCGTAGCCTATAAAGAAAATTGTTTCACGTGATTAAGTTTCCACTTGCTAAATAATTACCGACCATTTTGACTGACTGACCAATCAAACGATATTTGGTTAATTGAAAAAGTTTGTCAATGTCGATGATAATAAATCTAACGGTATAAATGATTTCAATTTAACAGTCAACATTCTCGGCAAAATATGCAAAAGAATACAGTAAAGGTATTTAAACGTACTGGAGTGGGCATTCCTTGACTGTTAATTTCAAAACTTTCATTGCTGGACATATTGAAGGCAATATATTTCGAGATTTCATTTTCGTCCAAGTCTGCGCATATTGATAATTGTGACAGTGGGTCACAGCGAGAATTTTTTGCTCGTTAGGTTTGTTTATTTGTTGAGCATTGTGTTTGATTGAATTTTGGGAAATTTGCTATCAGGTTCAGGAGTTATCTTCGAAATTATTATAGAAAATATTCCTTACAGCAAAATAGCTATCGTGAATAATTTTTCAAGGGAACTTTTTCCTAATTGAAATGCAAACAATTCCCAAAGTAAGTATTCGGGGAAAAATTATTTGGTGGGGGATTCACGATGGGAAACATCAATTTTTTTTTCATGTCGCTTTAACGACAAGAGACATCATTGAGTTTTGGAAGCTTTAAATTCTACACGATTTTTAAATCCCAATTGATCATATTGTCGAGATTTGAATTTAATAAGCTTATCATACGCTGCCTTTCTAGTTTTACATCTGAACAGGGATGAAAATCGTCACCAAAACAGTTTAATGGATTAGAAGTTTCAGACAAGAGATCATTGATTAAAATAAGGAAGAGAATCGGAGACAAAACGGAACCCTGAGGCACATCAGCATTTATTTTATGGATATCAGGTCCGAAAGGTAATTTCTAATCCAATGAAGAAGAGATTCGTCGATACCGATTGCACGCATTTTCGATAAGAAAGCTTGGTGCCAAACTCTATCAAACGCTTTTGAAATATCAAGTGCAATAATCTTACTTTCTCCAAAACGATGTAAAGATTTGTGCAACTATTCGGTGAGATACATCATCAGATCACCAGTGGACCGATTGCTACGAAAGCCGTACTGCCGGTCATTAAGAAGCTTTCGTTCTTCGAGATATTTCTTTAACTGATGGTTTATCAGCGTTTCCATGACCTTGGAAAGAAGGAACGACATAAGTGCAATCGGACGCTAGTTTGAGAGGGAAGAAGACTGTCCTCTTTTTTCTTCACACTTCTAACCATTAAAACGATAGTCTTTTTACTAGAACTTCAATTTCCGCTTCTAGAGACGTGTCGTTTTACTATCTAAGGAATAGCTTCGTTCGTTGAACTTTACCCAGGGTTTAACCCAAGGTTTTCTTGACAACCCCAAGAATTATGAAAAACCTGGGGTGGAATCGGCTAAGGTGATTGGTGATTGTCACATTTATGACAATAAAATTAAATTTTGTGTCTATGTAGAGTGATCACCAAAAATTATTCAAAACTTGGCATTACTTCGAGAGACAAGTACTAAAAGTTCTCATAAATCTATTAATTTGATTTTTTGTCTGTAAAATATTTTATTTAACCGCTTTTTTTGTGCCAATAAAAATTTGTTAATAAAAATGTAAGTAAAAATTATTTCAATATTTAAAAATTTTAAGAAAATGAAATAATTTTCAATAATAAAATAAAATGCAAAAAAACTGGGATCTGGCCGAACATTCCTATTATGTACAGCTGTGGACAGAGAAATAGCACACTCATAAATTTTCTTTTAAAAGCATAGTTTATTTCTAACTTAAAACTTAATAAATTAAACATTTATTTTTCTTTTTAGGAAACTCAGATCTGTATTTGAGATACTTTAAAGCTAAAAATTAAAGTAAACACGTTAAGGTTAAATTATAAAAAAAATTTGTTTGTTATGACATTATTTCTGCTGGACATAGAAATAGCACACTTGTTAGTGTAGCAGGTTTTCACTTGTTAATCGAATCTTGCTGTCGAAAGTTGTTTATATTGACAGATGTACGAACACGACACATCCTCTCAAGAAAAATGTTCGCACGACAGATGTTCGAAAACCACATGTACGAAAATTATATGCACGAAAAGCAAAATGCTCGACATATAAATGCTCAAAAATAGAAATGCTCGAAATAAATAACGGATTTTTTTGAAAATATTTTTGACCAATTGGGCGGGGCCACGGAACAAAAGACAAAACGCCAAAAAAGCATTTTAAGCTAGAAATAATTCCAGAAAATGCTCAAAAGTCTCCTTAAAAAGTTAAAAAAAAATTACGCTTAAAATTCATTTTAAGCGTTTTTTGCGAATTTTCAAATGAAAAAGCGAAGTGACGATGATGCCGAAGTTCATTTTGGTGCCGATGACAGTATATTAGTCGAAATGGAGTCGAAACGATTTATAGCTTTAAAAAATTTCTTTTAAGGGCTACAAATGATTGTAAAGAGAAACGATTTTTTTTCAATAAAATGCATTTTGATTTGGAAAAATGCCAGGTAAGGTACTTTTGTGCAAGAAAAGAAAGTTAAAATCCTTGGAAAAGTACCAGGCAAGGTACTTTTAACATTAGAAATGTTTAAGCGGAGGAATACCTACTAACAATGTGAAAAAATCAACAGAATTTCAAAAAAGTGTAACGCCGAGTAGAGAAAGTGGGCGAAACGTCAGGGGAATAGACAAAATTATTGCGTTCATGCTATGTTCTTACTGGTCTGAGGAAACAGAATACGAAGAACATGATAAAACGGACACCAAAAAGAGGAGAAGTGTTCGTAGGCAGGGATGGCCACTACATTTTTCACAATTGCTACGTAGTTTATGTAGTTAAACGTAGTAAAATGTAGTTAATGAAACAAATTGTAGCAAATTTAGTTTTTGAATTTTGAGTTAAAATTTTTATTGAAAGCAGCAGAGCAATGGAGTTCCGTGAGCGGCACAGGGGCCCAACTATGTAACTCGATTCTACAATACAAATATTCGAATTCGCAAAATCTCAGCTCGCTAATTCTTTAGCAAACGCGCATAAACGGAAATAGAACAGCGCTAGTTGAAAATTTTGTGGCAAAAAGTCAAAAGCACCAAAATTTGATCCCACTTTCATACATATTACTACTTATAATAAGCATTGAGAACAACTTTCGAATGGATTCGAAAGTAGAAGCAAGTTACATAGTAAGGCCCCAGAGCCGCCTTCCTAGATCACGAATATGCAATTTTGATTTTCGCTAGGTCGCTTAATTTAGCCACAAGTCAAGTTTAAAGGTGTCAACTTTGATGCCTCTAGCACGTCTAGTTTAGCCGCAAATCGCGTTTAAAGATAAAAGTCGATTTTTCATATAATGCGATGCATCAATTGAAGGGTGGCACTTCCTAGATTAGGAATATGCATTTTTTGAGTTTATTAAAAAAAAAAAAAATATCCTGTATATGCAGAGTAAATGAAGTTGAAGATCGCTGCATCCGAAGTTTTTTTTTCTTTAGACTTGCAGCTCTCGATAAGTATCATTTCCTTTTAAGTTTCATGCTCAAAAAAGCTCAATAAAAAAAATAAGGAACATCGCCTCTAGAGAAACGTATGCTCTACATAGTACAATTTTTTTTTTTATAAAAGATTTATTATGGCCAGCTGCACGTCTAAAAAAAATATAACTTAAAAAGTTTAGAAACTCAGTTAAAAAAATATAAAGAGGTTCAATTCAAAAAAAGTAACGGATATCGCCCCTGGAAAAACTTGCTCTCAACATTTTGGTGTTTAAATTTTTTCAATACCATTGATACTTATCGAGAGCTGCAAGTCTAAAGAAAAAAAAAAATTTCGGATGCAGCAATCTTCAACTTCATGAGAGTAAATACATAATACATAATTCGTTTGTTTTATTGTGTTTTGGAGAACACGACTTTGACTTGCCTTTTGCAATTAATTATGACTTCGCATTTGGTTTAGAAATTACCTTTCAAAAAACTATTGAATGGGAGAAAAGTCGATTAACTTGAGTTAGAAAACAATGTAATAAAATCGATCATAAAATAATTAAAAATTTTACTAAACTTTATTTTATTAAAATTCAACCAAAAACGAATTTAAAAAAGATCAAAATCTGTGAAAAAACCTTATTTGAAGCAGAATGGACTACAAGTTCGAATATTCAGATACTAGGTTAATTTCTTCTTGATCTCATTTATGATTTATCACCTACGTATAAACGAATCATGACTTAGAAGTAACAGATACACAATTTACTAAACTAATAGAAAAAGGAGCACAACATTTAAAAAAGTATGTATACGCCCGAGTGTATCATTCAAATAATTACAATAATTATTTAATAAAATAAAAAAAATTAATAAAATATCGATTCATTTTTTAAAAATATACATTTAATACGTGAATAGGCCACACATTTTATCAAAAATGTGAAAAGCCTGTTTCAGTTATTTGAATTTTTGTAAAAAACCTGAAACGGACTTCTCCATCATCCTAGTGTTTAAAATTTTGTTTGACACGAAGCCAATACTTAACCTTTGAAAGATTAAAGACATCTCATGGTGTGCAGAAAGTTTTTCATAATAAAATTGGATTAAAGCTCAGCACCACTAATAAGGAGCACCCCTTGAAATAGCTATATCTCCAGCCAAATAATTAATTAAAACGAATTATAAATTAATTCGTATACCATTGGTGGTAGCACCTTTAAGTTGTTGTTGTTGTTCAGAAATTCAATGAAATTGACGGAATAAAGAATGGTCAAGTCTAATAAACTGACATTCAAGTATGAATAATACAATAAATAATAATAACATAAATAACAACTCAAATTGGTAACTATAAAAATATCTATTCTGCACTTGTGTGTCAGATGGAGTTGCTTTGATTTTGAATATCTCATATTATTCATGTTCAGTTAGTGAAGTACCAAGATTGATGTTTTAAGACCTACGTAGTTAAGGAAATAAAGAAATCCAGTGACAAAAAAAGCTCCTGTGCACACCGCGGCGAGTTGGTTAATTAAAAAACAAGAGTGTAAAGCCGTATCTTAAATATCCCAAGAACTAAAGCTCATGGAATCAAGTGAATCTGAGGAAGTTATAGAAAAACACGTCATCTATTCTTATTTAATAATTCGAAGCAACTATGGCCTCCTGCTTGTATGCATTCATCTCTTTTTGAGACCCCATTAAGAATTTGTTTTATGTCCAAACGTTAATTTTTCAAATTCATCCCTCTTACTTATTAGACCGAGAACCCACAGCAAATTTTTGGTGTGAATGATAGCAAAAATTCACTAGTATTTTTAGATAGGTCTTTACTTTTCATAAGCAAATATGAAAGTCTTGCATTTCGTGATGGGGGCCTTTGTCGGTAATGGTGCATTAAAAATGCTTTTTTTTTTAAAGCCCAGGTAAAAAGTATATCAACTCATTATATTTTATAAAAGATCTGAGCGCCCTAGACATGAAAATGGGGGTCGAAGACGTCTTGGATGGGGTCTTATGCATCCAAGACGAACCCAAAGATGAGTACGAAACCGGTCTCTAAATAAAATGTGATAGCATTTCGAAATATGTTCTCACTGATAGAAGCTTCCCCTCTGATAGCATAATATGGTAATCCAAGACTTTTTTCACAGGGCTGCTTACCTACCAGATGTACTAAAATAATTCACTTTACCTACCTAATGACCTATCTAAAAATACCAGTTAATTTTTGCTATCTCACACCCAAAAATAGCTGTGGCTCTTAGACTATATTATTTCCCACCGAGCAAAAATAGTAGTGTCTGCTTTTTTTGTATATTTTGTATTTCGAGCATTTGTATTTCGAGCATTTTATATTTCGAGCATATATATTTTTGAACATTTATATTTCGAGCATTTTGCTTTTCGTGCACGTAATTTTCGTACATGTGGTTTTCGAACATCTGTCGTGCGAACATTTTGCTTGAGAGGATGTGTCGTGTTCGAACATCTGTCGTTGAATACATTTATAGTTCGAGCATTTTGATTTTCGTACATGTGGTTTTCCTACATCTGTCATTCGAACATTTTGTTTTCTTACATGTATTAGGTTCCCATTGCAAAATATGGGCAGAGGCGTTCATTGTACTCTTGGAAAAATGAGTATTGTCTATGAGCTCCATGAATAAGGTATTAATCCTTCCGAAATTTCTATATTAATGACATGTCCGCCATAAATGATCTACAATGCCATTAATTTGTTGATTACCAATCCTGAGCTGAAAATTAAAAATAAAATTTAGCCTCGCAAAGCTTCAATTCGCGTTGACAGAGCCATCGTCAGAAAGTGTAAGTCTGATCCTTAAAATCCTTCCGCATAACTATGACCAAAATAAATGAGGAATAAGATGTTAATGTATCCAGCAGACTTGTAGAAGACGCCTCAATGATCCTAAATTATATGGACACGTTAGCACAAAAAAGCCTTATCTTCAAATAAAAATATATTACGACTTGTTTAGCATTTGCCTTTTTGTGCTTTTTCTTAGTATTTTTCTCACCAGTGGTGAGAATAGATTGAAGGGTGGATAAATTTTCATAAATTAACATATTGTAAAACACAATGGAACCATTCTCGTTCGGTCAATGCCAGTCGACAGGATTTTAAGGCATGACAATGATCCAAAATATAAAGCCAATGTGGTCAGAAAATATTAATGGTCTGAGCTGGTGAGCGCAAAGTCCCGATCCCATAGAAAACTTGTGGGATGATGTATAAAAGTTAAGATCGGGGAAAAAAACTTAAAGAATTCGGAAGAACTTTGGACTGGAGTCCAGAAAGCATAGAGTACCTATTCCCCAGAGCAGATGTCAATAATTAGTGAAGAGTTTACCATGAAGATGCCAAGGTACATTGAAAAATCGTTGTCCGTCAACGAAGTATTAACTTGGTAAATATGAAAGTAAAGTTTTATTTTCTAAAACTTTGTTTTTGAACAGATTTTCAAATGTGTGCTTTTTTTATTTCCAGCAGAAATAATGTTATCAAAAACAATTTTTTTTTTATAATTTGACCTTAAGGATTTACATAATAATAACGAATGTGAAGAAATTTAGAAAACTACTTCTATCACTTGAACTTATTAATTGACTTAAGGATTTACTAGCTGTATTTGAATTTCATTTTCCATGGACTTAAAAATAATTGCACCAATGCACAGGTACCTTCAAATAATTTAATTTTTCTTGAATTTGTCAATTTCACATGAAAATGACACCAAAATAGATGTCACAAGAAAAAGTCGTAAAAATTAGCCAATTCAGGTTTCTTGAGATATCTGAGATCTCAGAGATCTCAGCAATCTCAGAAATCTGAACGTAATTCCTCAGTGAGATTCCTCACTTTTCCTGTCAAAAAGCTGAGACTGAAATTTTTTGGATTCGTTTGCTCAATTATTTTTTGTCGCAGTTGATCAATTTATAAAAACGAGATGGAGAGTGCTTTTGACTTCTAAGGAGAAATTTTGTTCAGGTTTCTCCTTCTCCTCAGTGGAGCTGACAGATGTTTGCTCAGTGAGATCTCAGAAACGTGAACTGGCTAAATATGATTATCACATGTGACAATCACCTTACGCAGACTGAACTTATCTATTTTGATATCATAAAAAATCACCTAAGCCGATTCCACCCCTGGGATTTTCGATTAAATAAAAAAAAAAAAATTATTTTAAATTAGTTATGTACGATTCTATTTCAATTAAATTTGTTTATTCTTTTAATTTCTATTTCGAAAATAAGCAATTACCCGCAGCAAGCGAATCCACAACAAAATAATTACCGCAGAACTCATGTCACTTTGACAGTTCAGATCGATATTTGGTCAGTGCTATGTTCTCGTACTAGTGAAGTATTAAAAAAATACACACAACAACCCGCACAACCCAAATTGCAGTGTTACTTTGGTACATTCGTAAAAAGTTGGGACGATGCGGTGCAATAAGACCCGCGGAAATAAAGGCCACGGAACTTTTTTTCCCAAAATAAAGGGAAATAACACCCGTGGGCTTTTTTTCCTTTTAGAATTAGAAAAAAAAGCTGTGGGTTTTAATTCCTCTTTCTTATGGGTTTCAATTAAAAAAAAAAACTGTTGACATAGGCGCCTGCCTGACGACTGAACATACACTCAGAGGAGCAACGGAATTGCGTGAGCGGTACAAAGTCCCATGAAAAGGGAGTTAAAATTCTTGGAACCCACGAAGCGGGCCACACAAGGTACTGTTATCTATAAAACTATTGACAAATTCCAAAAAATGTTCGTTTTAAAATCATCAATTGGTCAATTTTCGTCGGAGGAAATATAAACTGACCAATTGATTTTAAAGACGCATAATATTATGAAAAGGTACGAATTATCCAAAGCCATGTCGTATCTCGGCGTCCATGCCAGACTGGTCGGCTTGTGCATAATGAGAATGGAGAAATGTCCCTGCTCCAAGTCAGCAAGAACAACGCCGAACCATTTAAAATTTGATTGTTTACTTTGAGAGGGAGATGTTCTGAGTTTAAACGACAGTGCGACTATTCTAATCCAACTTCGATACCGTAAAAAAAAAGCTG
Source organism: Epistrophe grossulariae (assembly GCA_929447395.1). NCBI lineage: Eukaryota > Metazoa > Arthropoda > Insecta > Diptera > Syrphidae > Epistrophe > Epistrophe grossulariae. The sequence goes on from OV839566.1 coordinate 85,044,120, forward strand.
AAAACTTTTTGTAAATAGATACTTCTTTAATGTTCGCAATCAATCTATTGAAGACGAGGCCTAGTGACATAATAAATCAATATTCTATTCCAAAAGAGACTTTGTAGTGAAACCCTTTTAACCAGGAAGAAGCTGTTTATTACTCGTTCAAGTAATATTGTCAGGTAACATTGTTCGTGTGTAAGGGCCCTATTGATAGATCAAAATCGTAATAGGTATACGAGTGTATAATTTGGGAAGAAGTTTCTTAATTTGTACCCTTAAGTTATACTATTTAGTAGAAAATTCATATAAATACCGGTTGGAGCTTTTTTTTTGTCCTTGAAGATTGCGATTGTGCGATGTTGATATTTAAGAGGACTTTCTTGGCGCTTAAATTCACTAGGTTTCTGGTCGAGGGAATAAACAATAAGTGTTCGCCCAGCTGTACCAACCACAGCCATTGGATAATCAACGTCAGCGCAATAACAGCGCTCTGGAAGATTTATAACCATCATTGGATTTGGAGACCGTGTGTCCCAAAACTGAAAAATGTAAGAATTACTTAAGTACTTACTTAAGTACTAATGGTTACCTTTAAGGTTTTATCCCAGGAGCCAGTCATAAGGCATGTGTAGTTTGATCCTTTGACCCAATGACAAGTCTTAACTGGAGCATCATGAGCCGCAACTTGAAGAACTTGATCCGAGGCAAGATCCCAGCATTTGACTTGTTTGTCACACGATGCCATAAAAACTTTTGTGCCATCGTCAGACCAGCAAACGTCCAAAGCAGGGCCTCCAAGTGTTTTCATTGATTTAGGTACTGTTTTACCTGTGTGTTCCACTTCCCAGCATCGTACCTTAAATTTAATTTTTGTTTTGACAAGTTTTATAGCTTCTTTCAACCAAATAGCTTACACTACTATCCCAGCTTCCAGCAATAAGAAAATTCTGTTGCAAAGTAGAAGGACTGAATTCCAGAGCCGAAACCGTATCCTCAGGAGGCGATACAACTTCAAAGTCTTTCATGGGGTTAGGAGCAGTTGTTGTTGCTGTGGTGCCAAAAGTACTACCACCACCTATGCTAGGTGTTCCAAACATTTTTTATTTTTCCTACAAAAAAAAATAGAAATTATATTTGACATAATTGCATTTTCTTTTGATTTTCGATAATATTAATGAAAAATTGATTTTTTTTAAATAATTACAATAAATAAAGAATGAAATACGAAGCCAAAATGCGTTATTGTTTTGTTCTCGAAACCGAATTTCGAAATGTCACTCAACCAAAAACTATCTTTGTCTTTACTCTTTCTAATTTTGACAGTTCAAAACAACAAAAACAAAAGGTTTGTTCAATGAGGAAAAAGTTAGAACAGAACAGAACAGGACAGAACAAAACAGCACAGATTCGTGAAAAACGTCAGAACAAGGTAGAACAGAAAATGGCTACCTACGTTGTCACTAAAAAAGCAACAAAAAATTTTCGGAGCATATATGCTTGTCACAAATTCACAAATATACGTCTTAAAACTAAAATTACTTCATGAAAATAGAATCAGAATTGATTAAAATACACTTTTGAAAGAGTTAAGCCTCAACTACATAAGCCAAAAAAGTGAAAAAGTGCAAAAGTGAAAATTTTTAAATTGATTTTGTGATAGTTTTTCTGACTAGAAAATTTATAAAAACTATGCAGAAAGCTTAAATTTTGGTTTAAAAACAAATTTGTGTATTCTTTTTCACAAAACAACGGCGCTAGCGGTAAAAAAAATATTTTTACTTTTGTACTTCAGTACTTTTTGGCTTATGTAGTTAAGCCTTTAAGCAGAGATTCAAATAAAATCTATCAAAAAAACAAACTACTTTCATTAAAAAAATCACAACATCTGATTTTGACAGTTTTCACAAATCTGTTCTAACTTGTTCTACCTCAAAAGCAAGTGCAGAAAATCCTGTTCTAAAGTGTTCCAAACTGTTCCAAACTAGCTCATTGAACAGCAATCCAGAACAGTTTAGAACAGAAAATTTCTCATTGAACAGCAAAATCTTGTACTTTTCTGTTCTAAAGTGTTCTAAACTGTTCCGAACAGCCTCATTGAACACACCTAAAACATGTGATATCGAACTTGGAGAAATGTAAACAAATGCTTTTTCAGTGCAATGGATTTTTAATATTTTCTGTGATTTTTGTTTATATAAATAAGCTTGATAGGTTATTGAAGTTGATTTTTTGTTAAATTGGCGTTATAACCATTGTTTTATACGTTTTTATTGGAAAACAAACAAGCACTATATTATAAAAATATTTGTCGTTTGTTTACCTTTCTCCAAGTTCAGACCAGCTGTTTCCTTTTTTTGTTGCTTGTTTGAAACTGACGGCTGGTGGAAAAGCCCAATTGCTAGTTCCACAATCCACATCCACATTCCACAATCTAAATTTTAGTTCTTTTTAGGTGACACCTAGTAGTGAAAGAAAACTACAGTACAGCGGTTCTTTTCAGTCCTTAATGTGCCTGCTTAAGGCTTAACTACATAAGCCAAAAAGTACTGAAGTACAAAAGTAAAAATATTTTTTTTACCGCTAGCGCCGTTGTTTTGTGAAAAAGAATACACAAATTTGTTTTTAAACCAAAATTTAAGCTTTTTGCATCATTTTTATAAGTTTTCTAGTCAGAAAAACTATCACAAAATCAATTTAAAAATTTTCACTTTTGCACTTTTCCACTTTTTTGGCTTATGTAGTTGAGGCTTTAGGGCTTAACTACATAAGCCAAAAAAGTGAAAAAGTAAAAAAGTGAAAATTTTCAAACTCATTTTAGGATAGTGTTTCTGACTGGAAAACTTATAAAAATGATGCAGAAAGCTTAAATTTTGGTTTAAAAACAAATTTGTGTATTCTTTTTCACAAAACAACGGCGCTAGCGGTAAAAAAAATATTTTTACTTTTGTACTTCAGTACTTTTTGGCTTATGTAGTTAAGCCTATTCGTTTTACTGTAAGGCGCATTTATTGAGACAGGTAAGTCCCCTATTACACGATGATTCTTTGCGTCTGACTCTTTTTTCGAATTTCTCTTTGAAAATCATCCTGTGAGTCGCACGCTATTACACGATGATTCTTTGCTCCTGACTCTTTTTCGAATTTCCCTTTGAAAGTTATCAAAATAAAGTTATATAAAAAGAAACGTCAAAAAGAGTCTCGGAAAACTTGGCCCACGACTCACAGGGCAACTGGTCTTCCGTCTCATCTTTTTTCTCTTTCGCACTCGTTATGTTCGAAAAGAGTCAGACGCAAAGAATCATCGTGTAATAGGGGACTAAGATATTTGGTGTGTTCCTTTATACTACGTTTTCATTGGAAATGAAATGAGCAAATTTCGTAAATTACAGAAAAGGTGTTTTCATTGCAAATTTGCTAATTTCGTTTGACAGATAACTTCATTTCGAATTTGAATTGGCAGTAAATAGCTTCTTTTTCTTGTGTTCTCTTTCTGTTTCTGTATCTTATACATCAAATTTTGACATTTTCAATGTTTCCACTGGGTTTCCATTGCGGATGCATTCCACTTGGGTGTGTTCATAAGGTTTTTACGTAATTTCCAACCTAATTTCGTGCAAATTTGGTTGAAATTACCTCATTTCGAAATGTGAATTTGTATGGGAAATGAGATAATTTGGAATCGAATTTGGAAATTTTCAATGAAATTACCTCATTTGGCCCAATGAAAACGTAGTATTACTTTGAAACTCTGTGCATTTGTGTGAATTTCTACGTCATTTTATTTTTTTTATATGAACTTTGACAGACTTTGGTGTAGAAATTCGCAGTTTTGTACAGAAAATCACGGAATTTCAAAGTAAAGGAACTAGGCTATTATGTTCGTAAAATCCTTAAAGGCTATATATGTCCCCTTTCACACTCAAACTCAGTTTCCAGCAACTTTAAGGGCGGTATTCACCAAGCGCTCATAAACGGCTCTTAAGTTTATGAGGCTCATAACTCAAATAATATTTGAGCTATTCACCAAATACTCATAAGTATTTTTGTTCGAAAATGAGAGCGACTCTCTCTTAACCAGGCATACCCAAACTGTAAAATCAAATTTTTTTTCGCATAAATGCATCGCAAATAATAACTTTAGCACCAAAAACAAGACCAATTAATATTTTTTCAACTTAATTGATAGGAGAGAGATTTTCTAACAACGAAAGAAAATAAATTTAATGAATATCAAAAAAAAATTTAAATAAAAATACAAAATTGTGACAGGTTGACAATTTGAAAGAAAAAAAAAACAAATTATTTTAAAAATTTTCGAAAAATTTTCGGAGAGAGCGGTTATAACTTATGAGTGGTCGGGAAGTTTTATGAGCGCTAATAAATATTCACTATTATTGCTTGGTAAATAGATTTATGAAGCTTTTAAGTTATGAGCGTTCAGTAAATACCGCCCTAAGTTTTTATGACTGACAGTTGAACTTTGTATTCATTGAAATTTGTAACAGCCCCTGATTGCAAGAAACAGCTAACTCAATTTTCTAATAATTGAGAATGTCGCAAAAAACGTTTTTGCCCCTTTTTCAGGCTCCATTTTTGCATGATAGTACTGGTAAAATAATAACACCATCATGTTGATTATGGAATTCGCAATACTGGAACCGCAGTGATTCTCAGTACAGTGTTCTCTTTTCTTTTAACGACAAATGGGTAAAAAGAAAAAAGCACTCCACTACGAATCACTTCGGATCCAGTATTGCGGATTCCATAATCGAGATGCATATTTTTTTTGCGCAACTGGTTGTAGTAAAGGGTACAGAGACAGACTATGTGGCATAATTTTGGTGAATTTTGTGATTTAATCTTCGCTACCCTTCACGTTTCTACGTACACATAAAATTTACCTGTCTTACTGGATGCGCCTTTCAGTAAAACGAATGTGTAAACAGGCACTAAGATAATACGTTTTCACTGGAGCTGAAATGACGAAAATTCATAAACTACAAACAAAAATTTTTCGTTGCAAATTTTATAATTTCGTTTGACAGCAATTTGGAAATTTTCAACGACATTACCGCATTTGCTCCAATAAAAAAGGAAGTACCACCTGACAATCTTTTCCACCGGATTTTCCTTTTTGATTCCAACGAAATACGGAAATTTGTACTTTTCTTTAGATGGCACTTTCAGTTCACGAAGGACTACGGCCTCAACGAAGAAAACAAACCCTTCTAGCGAGCTCGGCCCCTAGCCAGCTGCATCCAGTTATGAGTACCAAGTTTATCCTTCTACCCTTCTGGGGTCTTCCTCTGCCGGGTAGATTCGAACACCTGTCGGGCTTGTGCATCGCGACCGCACTACGAGCGAATAATAGCTACCGAGTTGGAAACGTTCACGTACGCACTTTTGTCTCTCAAAATGGTTTCTGACAGAACACAGAACTTACATACTTTCAGTTTTAAATCAAATGCCCAAATTACTTTTATACCTGCTTTATTTGTATGATTGCAACGGTTCTGAGTCTTGATTTGAGTCCTCTAAGTGGATCTAAAAACCATTTTGATTAACAACCAAAATTTCAACAAAATTTAATATCCAACTAATTTCAAGAATTTCATGAAAAAATCGTATGAAATTCTAGAAGTTGTTAGGTATACCACTCTGTCATTTCCAAATCACTTGCCTTAAAGTAGGACCGCACTTGGCGGAACTGCACTTCAGCGGAACTGAACTTCACGACTTATTTGTAGGAAATTGTATGAGCTATATCGCACTAAGCGACAACTGCACTTCACGGCGCGGCACTATGCGACAAAGTTGGTAATCTTACCAACTGTGTCGTGACATGAAGTTTCGTTCAGTTTCGTGCGAAAGTGCGCACGATGTCGCTGAAGTGCAGTTCCGCCTAGTGGGGTTCTACCTTTATTTGGAAGATTTGAACGGTTCTGAGTGTTGATCCTCTTATTGAATCTTGAAAGAATTCAGAATTAAAACCAAAGGTTTTAGATGAGTAGTTTTAAGATATACAATAACGTCTCCAAGAAAACGAATGAAAGCGAAGCGAATGAATGAAATTCAAAACGACAATTATTACTTAGATTTTTTCTTTATTCTAATACTTTTTTTTTACTGGGAAACGGATGCCCTTAACTGGTCACGGATAATAGTTGCAGCTCTTAAGTGATTAGTGGGTACTGGGATGTTCCGGGTATAAGATTTCTTCATCCTCTTCGTTCTGATTGGATGGTGTGTCTTCGTCCATCATTCCATGACTTCTTCTAAAGTTGTGAAGTACGCAGCATGCATTTATGATCTTTCCTGCAGACTGTGGGGAATAAAATAGACCCAGCTTGAGGCATCGAAATACGGACTTCAAAACGCCGTTCAACCTTTCAACACAATTGCGTGTGCGTGCATGGACAGTATTGAACCGCCTATCATCTGAATTTGATGAAGCGCGGTCCATTATCCATGGACAAAGTGGATATCCGGAATAGGAACCTCCTTAAAAAAAAACAAAAAAACTGGTTAAACGCTTAAATATGAAAAGAAAATTTTTAACTACCTAAGAGCCATGAATTCTGCCCTCCGGGTTCCCATGTTTCATATCTTCTTTTTAATACCGTGTTTATTTGAGAAGCCTCCCAAATAAATGCGTCATGCGCTGCACCTCCAAATCTTGCAAACAATCCTAGGATTTTCAGATCGAAATCACATAAATCTAAAATTGAAAATACAAAATAAGTTGCTAATTATTGTTGATTACAAGTTATCTTATTTTTTACCATTTTTACATTTTTGAATGAAAACCCTGTTTAAGTAACAGGCCTCAATATTACAGCTTGGTTTTTGTATCCGCACGTGTGTGCAATCGATTTCTCCAATCACCACAGGAAAGTCTGTTTGTTCAAAAAACCTCAAATATATTAGCCGTTTTTATTATGACCCATGATCCATATGGATCATCCTGCGAAAATAAAACAACCTCACTGTGGCGAGAATCAGCACCCTGTTTTCGGATCATGAAACGTGAACCCGATAAAGAGCAGGTTCATGTGTTGTTGTTGTTATGTATGTTATTTGATAATCCATGTAGATCAATTCTGATAATAAAAAACGGCTATTATTAATTAGAAATTATTAGTTTTTTGAATAACACTTATTTGTTCCAAAAAATTGAATTGCAGAGCAAACGCGTAAGGGGATAGGGATGAACGTTTTCCTCTGTCCCTGGGCCAAATACGGACGTATTTCATGCACAAAAACTAATGCAGCATCTCGGCTCAGCCGGAATACCTTCCTCAGGCATTTCAAAAGGATTCTCATAGGCACATACATATTATGTTTACATAAACGAACTCCAAACGTACAAAATCGATTTAATAACAAAAATAATTTCCAGATATAAAGGGCACTTAACAAATAGTTGCGCCTTACAATCACCAAAAAAAACAAATCCGTCCGTGTTTCACAGAATCGTTTGACATTTCTTGTATCGAAATTATAACCGGGAAACCAAGTGCAAGTTTTCAATTAATTAATATTTTTCTTAGCTTTATATTTAAAGCTTAAATCATTTAAATGTGTTATTTGATTGATGATTAATTAAAATATGAACCAGTGAAAGGAAATGCTCTTGTCCGCCGTTCTCTGGCTTTTTGTACACAATTTCACGCTGCACTTCATTTTTTTTTTACTTTTATTATGAAATGTACACAATTTCAAAGTAAATTGCTTCAAACAGATTACTTTTTTCTAATAATTATTACTTTATTAATGTTTTTAATTTTGTATCACTTTTTGTTTTCTCTTTTTATTTCATTCAGTCACCGATTTGACATTTCTGGTATACAATTATCTGCGGCATTCACATACACTGTATATGTGAGATACACCTCTCCTCATCTTCTTATTCTAAGGTGGAAATTGAACTTATTGCATCGTCTTACACATGGACGTCCATGGTCTTACAGAAACATATTTTTTTCCAGATGCGATAAGTGCGGAATGGATCGTTTTGGGCAAATATAATATACGTTTTTTATTAATATTCATTGTTGGAGATTCCAGATTTCCAAAGAAATAAAAACAAACTGTTCTGCAATGTCCTTCTAATTTCATAATAATTTGTATTTGTATAGATAAATGAAAATAAAACAAATTAATATAATTTCCCTGTTCCAAAAAAAAAAGTAAACAATATTGCAAAATATTGCATCAGAAATTCATATAAAATGTGACCATTAATAAAAATAATTAAAGTTTAAAAGTTTTACAACAAAAGCTTCGTTTTATTTGTAGACGGATCTGAACTGGATCGTTATTTAAAAAAAAATTTATTTTAAATTACTTAAAATGTTTTTTGGGATTTCATCCGATTGAGATTTTGGTTTTTGGGGATATGTTTCCCGTTTTTTTTTGATTTAAAAAAACTGTCAATTGAATTTTTTTTTAAATCATACCAGTAATCAAATATGGCATCGTGTATAGAATAAAATTAGTCCGAAGGCAATATCATTGTTTGTTCTCAAGATTTTCTACAAATTTAGTTTTTTGATTCAAAAAAATCTGTCCGGTGATTTTTTTTTAATTCTTTCAAATTCTGCATTACTTCATTATGTGTAGAATAAAATTGAGCCAAAGTCATTCGCATTTCTTGTTCTCGAGATATTCGAGACGAATGACATTTTTAAATTGCCATAGTATAAGAAAACCGTTAAAAACGTACATACACACACACTTACAGACATCTCTTTAAAAACGATTGATTTGGATTCGTGGGACCTCGAAACGTCGAAATAAACTCGACCATATTCGCACTATAACTAAATAGATTTCTAAAAGTAAGAATCAGTCAAAGCTTTCTAGACAGGACTGAAAGAATCTTGATATTTTTGTAGCTTTTAATATGATATTCTAGTTTAACCTCTTTTAATTCACACTAAAAAAAAGGAATCAATTTTAAAACAGCCATTACCAGAATATGTCTTTTACTTGTTAGCTTAAGCTTTCTTTTATTCACGCAAAACCCTGCTTTTACTTAAAAATTCAAATTTAAGCTTTAGTTTTTCAATTTTTGTTTAAAGCCGAGTATACTGTTCTTTTGAACAAAAAAAAAACATAAGTGGTTATTTCGTCTTTTTCACTTCGCATTTTTGTTGTTTCGTTTTTCTTACAATTAGTTTTGTTTATTTCGTAATACCTTATTTTGTTTTTCGTAATTTCGCATTTCATTCTCTCTTTTAACTCAATAAATGGCGAAATTACCTTAAAACGAACTACATAAGTAAAAGACAAAATGATTTTTTTTTCGAAACAATTATAAACCAAATATTTGAAAAACGTATTAATGAAAATCCTAAACAAACGAAATACGAAACGACTAAAACGAAACAACAAAAAAACGAGATGAAAAAGACGAAACAAACCATACCCGTATTTATGTAGGTGCATATGTAATATGTACAAAATAATGCACTTGTACATCAGTGCTTCTCGTCGGATTGCTCTTTTTCAAGTGATAATGTTTTTTGAAAAAACCATTTCATAAATATTAGATATGTATACATTAATTTTCGTATTCAAAAAGGAAAGAAACTCCCGAAAACCCAATAAAACACATACAGAACAAATTTAATAAATTTTAAGTTACTTGGACCTTATACAACAATTAAAAACCTCATTTACGTTTCACAATGTCTGAATACGATTTATTGGCAATTAAAGTTCTAAGTATTTTACTGGCCAGATGAAGTGCCGATTAGCAAATTAAACTGCCAATTAAAACATTCAAATCTGTCACTGATCACACACACTTCGATTCAACACACTTCGCTTCAACGCACTTATTTGTTATTATCCAGAGCTCTTGGAATCAATCGACATCAGACGAATTTAATTTGTCTGGAAAACTGGAATAACGAAGAAATAGCTAATTGATCATTGTGAAACGCAAAGTTTTTTAATGGGAGGATTTAATTTTGGGATAAATTAAATGTCGGATAACTAATTAGAACTTTACTCAGACATTGTGAAACAAACCCTAAATGTTTGTTATAAATTGTTGTCTACTTTATGTTTACTTTGAAAAATATTTTGTGTTTGCAGTTGCAGTTGCAGTTGCACTTGTATTTGTATTTAATTTTTTTGAAAACGGACAGTGAATATTAGCTCAAATCAAAACTGGTATTATTTACCTATATATAAAAAAACAATTTCTTACGCAATTCAATTGAAATTGAGGTAATTTTATTAATTAGCTCTAATCAAAACTGGGATAATTTGACGTATATATAAAAAAACAATTTCTTACGCAATTTAATTGAAATTGAGGTAATTTTATTAATTAATTATTCCTTATTTGTGACTTTTTAAATTAATATAATGTTTCAATAAGCCCACTCTATAAATAAAACAATATTTTTAAATTTTGTCAATATATAGGAAAATCGAAGATAATTGGAAAATACTTGGTAATTAGCTCGATTTAATAATAAAGGCGTGTTTTTTTTCCAAACACGGAGGGAATTGGATGAAAAAAACGACGTGTTTAACAATTGGCATGTTAAATGTAACAACAACTAATCCCCTGCGGGCTTTACTGAATCCAGAGAATTTTCGGGGGTTAACTTAAGCGCACAGAAAAACTGCGTATGATTAATCCATTTTGTTTTTGTGATAACGTCGGTTACCTTAATTGTCGTTTTTTTCTACCAATTTTCCCCGGGATTGCAAAAAAAACACACCTCATTTTGATATAAAAAATAATTGGAATGACCATTCGACAGTACTAGGAAATTGGATATGATTTACTTTTAATTAACTTTCTTTGATGACACATTTTGAAAGAAGAAACTTATATTATTATACATAAATTTCCTTTGTATGTAGGTATACAATTTTTTGTTGATAATGAATAATATAAAAAAAATCACCGCTCAAAGTCTCATAAAAAAGACCCCTTATAGTTGATGAAAAATGATTGAGGTCATTTAGTCGCCATTTTTGTATTGCAAAGGTAAAAACAACAAGGTTAAATATCAAAGTATAAATATATTTTAAATTTGTTTAAAGATAGCCATTATATTTGATGTTTTAACATTCACAGAATGAAATACCTAGATTTAGGATATATCTACAATAATTTTAAAGAGGTGTACAATTTTGTAATATCAAGTATCAACTATTAAAATCTATTTGACCAAATTAAAAATAGTTAAATAATATTATAAGCGTAAATAATAAATTAAAGTTGTTTGATAGGAACAATAGCAATTATATCAGTTACTTTTTTTTGTAAGAAAAGGCAAGAATTAAATACAGTCTTACAACCAATAACTTAGTAACTTATCAAAGATATTCAGATTTAATACTTAACAACTTAAATAGACACATTTATAGCATTCTTAATTACTATACTACCGGTACTATATGACAAGTTAATACAATTTGTTATATTAGCTGACTTGTAATGACAATTGGAATTGACTAAGTTTGGCAAGGAAATATTATTTCTAATGCTGAAACGGTTAAATGATGGCAGTGAATTAGACTTCTTGCCACATTCGGTATCACTACTTGATGAAGACGAAAAATACGATGTGACTGGTGATTTACGTTTTTCTTTGCGATCTGTTACCAAGCCACTATCAGTTCGTATATCGGCAGCATTGAGTACTTTTAGTATTCCATTACATCCTATGTAATCAACAGCTTGTGTTGGTGACTCACTTCCCAGATATATGCGACCACCATTTCCAGTATATTTGATGGCTCCACTATTATTCATTATTTTAACCCGAGTGGAATTACCAACGATATCTAGGTTTCCCGAATTCCGATTGATTCGAATCTTATTTCCATTCCCGATGATGCGAAGATTATTTCGATTGCAGTCAATGCGAAATTCTTTACAACTGCCAATAATGTCCTTTGGGGGCTTAGAGTTTGAATGCTTGGTTTCCTCTTTTTGAGCAGATTCAGCATTTTCTCTAGATTCACCACTGCACTTTGGTATGACATTGTCACTGTCTAATATTGGTACACCCATATTTGGTCTCTTTGATATTTATTTGTCTATTGATTTGATAGAACGCGGAACTGAATTCAAAATTAATCTATAATTTTATCTTTTCAAAACAACCACTTAAAGCAATGCTAATGACCGAAGGGGATTCACACTTTCGTTTTGTGTTTGTATATATATATACCAAAAGTACTGCGGAAAGCTTTTTTTATGGCTAACATATGTTTCGAAATCTAAATAACAAACTTATTGTTGTGATTTATTCAACTTTTATAGGTAACTTGCTTCCACCTCCAAAGAGGGCTCTTTTTTGAATGAATGAACAAACTGAGGACTGAAGTTGTTTTATAGATATTTATTATAACAACAGCAAAGGTATCGTCATAAAAGCTTCTTTTCGGCATTTGGGGGTTTTAGCAATGGATTTCAATCTCAGTCTATTGTGTTGCGGTTTTTGGTGGTTTTGTTAGATTTAATGTAAGTGCTTGAAAGTTGTAAGGGCATTAATAATAATTTTAGAGCAAAGAGTTTTTGTGATCATTATCTATCATGTGTATACATGAATTTATTTAAAAATCAAATTGTTATCGGCGTGTGAAATTATTAAATTTATGGAAATTGATATACCTACAGATAATTAGATATGCCTACCTATACGTTAGTATATACATAGTTAGTAGCGTGAGGCTAACTAAAATATTCCATCACTGTAGTAACACAACATGTTGGAAATAATAATATTATACCTTACGACTTAATATGCATTCAATATGTTCCTGGCACATAATATATGTATATGTTCCTACATAAAATAAAAGATTTAAAAAGCAAACAATTTAAAATTCCGATCAAAAAAATCAAGAGAATAAGCATTGAAGATTTATGCTATGAGAGAGAAAATGTGAAAAAAACAAAAACAGTAGGTATGACGTAGTAAGTTGCGGGCTGGGGGCGGACTGGGCCACCGCGCAACCAGGATTTTGCCCGGTGGGAGAGCAAAATGAAAGCCTCTGCAGTACTTTCTGTTCTTTTAAAAGAAAACTTTCTCATAAAAATTGATTTCCAGGGGCCTTACAGTAAATATATACAGCTTTGTGGCCCCAAGAGAATCTTAGGAAGCTTAAACAGCTCTGTTAGGGGCCCTCATACTAAGGAAAAGGCTGTTTGGTTATTTTAACGAAAACTATACTATAGTTTCCACACTAATTACTATTGAGTTATTGCTGGCTCAAGGGGACCCTCACAGTACTCTCAGACAACTTAAACGTAACTATATTTGGGGTTTCTACACTAAATAGTGAGCTATCGTGGCTACATTGGTAACCTAAGGAGGCGCCCAAGTTACTCCTATAGTAAACTTTATATTCTATAAGTTTTACGATGTTTCAATAAGCTGTGAAAAGTTTCAAAGTTTTTGTTGAAGTATAGGCAACATCAATTATAAATTTTGCATTATTTCAGTAATGTTTTCAAAAATCAAGTCACGTTTTTTGTTAACTTAAATACATAATAGAAATTTCGGTGCAAAAAATATATAGCTTCAATTACACAAAATACAATTTTTTATCGCGGTCGTTTTCGGAGATAATTTTGTTTCACTCCTACTCATTTTACTATTTCTAAAAGTCCCGGGAGACCCTTTGACTCCCAGTCCGCCCGTGTTTTGAGTGCTTTGAGCTTATGACTTAAATTATTATTTCAGAAAAAAAATCACTCCGACATAACCACCATTATAAAATTACTTTAAATATTTCGTTGATAAAGTAGTTCCGTGGAGGTTTGGGCCGGAATAAATTTTTGTTGACTAAAGTATTAATTCAAGTCATAAGCTTTATAGGTATTGGGATCAGAATAATTACTGAAATCTTTGAGGTTCTCATTTAAATGAAAGCTATGTTTATAACCAGTGTTGCCATAATCTCAAATTTCATTATGCTAGATTTCAAATTCCATAATGCTAAATCGTATGGGAGCTCAAAAAACAGAATGCTAGATTTTAAAATCCATGCGTAGAAAATTTTCCCTCTTACAATCTTATATTTCAATGATTAAAAGAACAAAACTTTGTAATAATGCAAAATTAAAATTTATTATTTCATAAATAAGTATCATAAATGCTATAAAAAAAAGAAATCTTATTTAAATATATTGAAATAATATTATTTAAAAAAATATTTCTGTTTTTACGTTTAGGTATATGTTAGTATTTTAATTCAGTCAGACGTCATTTATATCACATTTTAAATTCATAGCTTTTGGAAATAAAAAAGGTACTTGATGCGTCAACCCAAAGGTCGTCATAGATATCTTCTTGACTTCTTTTCTCATAATTGACTGAGCCTCCGACTTCTTCGATTATATTTCTGGATATTTCATATTGTTACATTGACCTTGCATTTAGTATAGGACAACGTTTTTTTTTAATATGTAGAGTGCATTAGTTAGAGTATACGAAATCATTTTTGGGGCTGGACCCCCCCCCCCCATTTGGCCGCTAACTTGAAAAAGGGGCAAGAAGCCCCTTTTCTCAATAACTTGAGAAATAAAAGTCTGACAAAAAAAATTTTAGATTATTTTTGTAGACAATTTAATTCTCTACAATATTGGTTAAGACACTTTTTACCATTGAATTGAAAATAAAAAAGATATAGCCAATAATCGACGAACATTTACAAAAAAAAATACTTTAAAGGGTTATAACTTTTTTTCTAGCAGTTTTATTGAAAAACATTCAAAATGTTTTTTGTAGATCATTTTATTGCGAAAATATACTCAGTTTTTAAATTCCACCATTTTTTTTGTCTGAGTTCAATATGACATTATTAAGGTTAGATCACAATAATGCGCATATTTTGCAAACAAATTCTAAAATATATTATTTTGAAAATATTTTTTTTCATGTATATGAATCAATGATTGAAAATCAACTTTTGGCATCAAGAATGCCAAAAAATGGCATTCAAGAATGCCAAAAAAAATCGGATAATGCTAAAAAAGCATTCGGCATAATTTTCAAATTTCATAATGCTTTTTACTCTTCTTTAATGCTAGATCTAGCATTAATAATGCCAACATGGCAACACTGTTTATAACTGGCAGAGAGAAAGAACTAATAGAGAGAGTCAAATTTCTTCATCTCCGTCCCCTCGAAACCTTTTGTTTACATTTTTTATAACGTGTTGAATTCTTATCGGTGTGTACATGTTTTCACCTCGGGCAGTGCAAAACAACAAAAAAGGTGGTGAGTATGCACATCTTCTTGCATATGTATTTGTCCCCACAAATACATATGTTGCAAGTCGCAACATAGTAGCTTGTAGGCTAAAAGAGAGCCACCGTCGAATTTGACTCTCTCTATTAGTTCCTTCTCTCTGATAAATGGGTTTGGGGCCAGCGGGCCAGTGATAGCAACCGAAGTTCGTCATTATGTATTTTGATAACAAAAAAACTTATGCGAAACATTTATTTTAGTATTATTTATTGATTTATTTATTTTACATAGATTGCTTTATTTCTTTAAAAGTAATAATAAATTATTAAAAAAAATTTCATTAATTGGTTATCGTAACAATCTTTTTTTAAGGTATGGCATTGGACGTCACCTCAGATGGCAAGTAAAATAATAATTACAACATTTTATATAATTACAGTTGAACTTCGATAACTCGAACCATCACTTGCCAAAAAAATAATTCGAGTTATGAAGACCTCGAGTTATCAAATAAAACACAAAATTAATATAAAGTACGTCATATTTATTTGCGAATAAAAAAGTACAGTTGTTGTATAATTATTTAAAATATGTTGTTATACTTGACATACGAGTTTTTTGTTTTGGTTTTCAAAGACAACTTCAATGGAGTTTAAACCGTTGTACAAAGAATCGGTTGTTTTTTCATTTGTCTTTAAATATAAACGCAAAATACTTAACGAAGTTGCAACCAATTCGTTTGAAGGTGGTTAATCAAATTCTCCTCCAAAACATTGTCAATTACATCATTATTGCTGCCATCTAATGTATTGAGAATATCTTCATCTGTGGAAAACTCCGAAGTAACAATATCGTCATCCACTTGCAGAAAATCATTATACTAGTATACCTACTACTATTGTTTTTTTTTTTTTTAAATAAGACTTTAAATTCGTATTATAATACATATGTACATATTAACAGGGACGTGAAAAAAAAATTTAATAGAGCTTTTACTTCTTTTTTATTTTTCCAAATCTACCAAATTTTCATCACGAAAATGAAATTTGAATTTCTGATAATGTCTTAATTGTATTTAGTTATCAAAACAGATTTTGCAGTTTTGGCCTTCATTTGGATGTTTTTCATTTGCCCAAATATTATTTAGAATAGAAAAAACTTTTTCTGCAGGAGCATTCGACGAAGTAAAATTGTACTCGATGTCTTTTTCGTTCTTTCAAGCGGTTAGGATACGTTAGCATAATTTTTTTGCCATTGAATTTCGCTTTAATATTTATATATATTATTGTTTTTAAGAATTTGTCCGAAATGCAGAACAAATAATGAACAACTTCTGAAATACAGAATATTTATGTGTTTTTATTTAACAAATAATTCATAATAAACATCGTCTTCAAGTACAGAACTGTTCATTATTATAATGAACGGATGGTCACCGTACCCATAATGCACTTGTGTGGTTGGAAATGATTTTTTTGATTTTTGAAGCTAGCTGTCAGTCCACTTACGAAAGAGCGGTCGGTGAGCGCTCTCACGTCCGACGGAAAAAGTTAACGAAAACTAAACGAAAAGTTCCACTTCGCAATTATGTGCGCGTCATATGAATTTCTTGTTTTCCCTCGGTTTCGTACGACCACGTACGTTGGCCTCCGCCTATTCTAGTTCTACCTTAAGGCCTGTACTGTGTAATCTTCGAAAAGTTTCGTGAAGTATTTCGTTGTGACTTTATAGTCCGCACATAACCTGATTTTACCATTTTCTTTTAAAATGGGCACAAGAGGTGTACTCCATTCCGTACTTTCCGTTCTCGAAATTATTCCGCGGCTTTCTAAATCGTGTAACTGATGTTCGACTTCATCCCTAAATGCAAATGGAATCTGTCGTGCTTTTACAAAAGTTGGTTCGACATTTTTTTCCACATAATCTTAAAACCTTTCAATTCACCGAATTCTTCAGAAAAAAGGGAATCTTTAATTATTGATTTTAAATTTTGATCATCTGATATGGATACCTAATTGTGTTAAGCTAAGTATACAGGATTGAAAGATCTTCCAATATTGGCCGAACTGTCAAAAGTCTTCCAATAGCAACCAATGAGACAATTCCGACAATTTTTTGTCTTCCAATTAAAAATTGTCTGTTTACACGGTTGGAAGACAATTTTCTTGACAGATGACAGAGAATATGAAACTTTATTATAGAAGTGAAGTATAAAACATAAACATTAAACCATTCAGTTTTTTTTCGATTTAGAATTGATATAAACATTGACCACACACATCTAATTTAGCACTTCATTTCACAATTTTGAAAAAATTGGTCGTAACTTTGTTTTTTCATTTTTTTTAATCAAAATTTTGAGTTTGCAGCGAATTTTTCAAAAATTGTTTACATAAATAATTTAGTTTAAAGGATGATGGGCAAATTGGGCGTAAGACCAACAGAAATGAAATGTATACGAAATGAAAGGTTATTTTGTGTACATCAATTTTTACTGTGGGGACAAAACCCAAAACCGCCGGAGAACAGAGATAGAGCCAAATGAATGAACGCATATATATGCGATATTATGTGCTTATACATAGACTTAAACCTGAATTACATGGATATCTTACAACCTACAAAGCTGAAACTTTGGTCAAAGAAAGAGTTATGATCAGAAAATATAAAAACAATACTTTTACACTCCGGTTCAGTCGATTTTATTATGTATTATATATTAAACATTCTAAAAATAAGGTTCTATTCAATCTAACCGGAGTGTAAGGCTTTAGTTTCTATATTTGATGGCTTGTCTTGCCACTGAGCGCTAAGCCAATACCAAGCGCCTGTCCGCGACCGAACTATTGGTGCGAGCAGTTCAAATTCAGTCGTTGACTACTTTTAGTTATGTACTATGTATGTACCTGCGTTATGTTTTTCGCTTTCGACAGTTAATTACCACGTGTTGGCCCCGGATTTTGTTATCGAATTACTTTTACTAAACTCTGATTAATTAACGGTTTGAAACTTTGCCATGCTTCTCGTTACTGAGATCAGATTGCAAGAAATTCAATTCTACAGTGCTATTGTTCCTGTCCACAGGAAGAAGAACCATTGGCACCTGCGCCCATGTAATTTCTATTGTATGCTACCTTGGTTTGGGAAGACATCAACCATTTGTTGGACCCGCTCATAATATGCTAGAAATAATTATGACAAATAGTTTTAACTTTTTCAGCGATTACTTTTCACAATTAAAAATGTTGGAACAATCTTCATTTTATTTTGAATTGAGGCGCTCAGCGCCAAAACGGCCTAACCCATATTTCCAACAAAAATAACTAAATACGCAGATCGAACCACAATTCAATTATTTTTAAATTATAAAAAAACCGAAGCCCTATGTAGAATAGTTTTGTAATGTTTGTAATGTATAAAAAAACATCAAAAAGGCTCGAAGATAAAATGGCTTAGGTTGCTTAGATGAAATATAATTTTCAAAAAAACACTTTGCATAAGTTAAGTAAACAGTACACAATGACTCTTTATAAACAATTAATTATTTCAAACAAGAATAATAAACAATTTTTATTTAACTTTTAATGGAAATTAAAAAAAAATTGTTTCAAATAAGCTTCTCTTTAAACTCATTTATATCAGTTCGAAAATTCTGAGGTTAGTTTGTTTTGGCGCTGAGCGCCTCAATTATGAATTAATTATCTATTATGAATAAAAAATGAAACGATTGATAAATATTAATTTGGAGTTTTTGTATTTTATTGCATCCTTCTAAAAAAATGATTTTCAACCTCTAAATAGTGTTAATGTTATCTATATTATGTATAGAAACATTTCATCCTTACAATTCAGTTGGTCTTATTCGTATGTAACGGGTGATTTTTTAAGAGGTTTATAACTTTTTAAAAAAAAAAAACACAAAAAATTCGAAAAAATGAATGAAATATTTATTTGAATCGATAGTTTGAACCTTGCAATTTAATGTTTAAAGATAATTTCATGCAAATGTTGACCGCGGCTGCGTCTCAGGTAGCCCATCCGCTGAGTCCAATTTTGGCATACTCTTTCACACATATCGGCCGGTATCTCACGAATGAATGCATGGATGTTGGCTTCCAGTGCGTCAATCGAAGCGGGCTTGTCCCTATAGACATTAGCCTTGACATACCCCCACAAAAAATAGTCTAATGGTGTCAAATCGCACGATCTAGGCGGCCAATTGACCGGCCCGAAACGTGAAATTAACTGTTCACCAAACTCGCCTCGCAATTGCGCCATTGTTTCGCGTGCTGTGTGGCATGTGGCACCGTCTTGTTGAAACCACATATCATGCAAGTCAAGAACTTCCATTTCGGGCAAAAAAAAGTTTGTTATCATCGCTCGGTAGCGTTCACCATTGACAGTAACGCTGCGATTCGCATCATCTTTGAAGAAATATGGCCCAATAATGCCGCCGGCCCATAAACCGCACCAAACAGTGGCTTTTTCGGGATGCATTGGTAGCTGTTGCAATGCTTCTGGCTGATCTTCACTCCAAATGCGGCAATTGTGCTTATTTACGTACCCATTCAACCAAAAATGAGCCTAATCGCTGAACACAATTTTTCGATAAAAAAGCGGATCCTCGGCCAGCTTTCCAAGAGCCCATTCACCAAAAATTCGGCGTTGTGGTAGGTCGGCTGGCTTTAGTTCTTGCACCAGCTGTATCTTAAAAGGCTTTACGCCGAAATCCTTCCGCAAAATTTTCCACGTAGTGCTGTAACAAAGGCCTAACTGCTGGGAACGGCGCCGAATCGACATTTCGCGGTCTTCTGTCACACTAGCTGATACGGCCGCAATATTTTCTTCACTACGCACAGTACGTAAACGTGTTGGTGGTTTAATGTCCAACAAAGTAAATTTGGTGCGAAATTTGGTCACAATCTTCCGAATAGACTGCTCAGAAGGTCGAGAATGCCGACCATAAAATGGAAGCAGCGCGCGATGAACATTTCGAACCGAGCACGAATTTTGATAGTAAAATTCAATAATTTGCAAGCGTTGTTCATTTGTAAGACGATCCATGGTTAAATTGCAAACCAAACTGAAGCTGTTTGACAGTGACACGAGGTACTAAACACACGTCAGCTGTCAAAACCAGTGTTGCCAAAACCAAACCAGCTAAAAAATCACCCGTTATATACTCGTATGTATAAACTCAAGATATATCATCTGATTTACTTATAAATGCGTGCATATGCATATCTTTATTGCTACAAGAATAAAACTTTGCTCACAGAAAGTTTTGTGGTCTTCAGAAATGTAATACAAAGCCTTACACTCCGGTTAAATTGATTAGCTCCTTATGTTTAGAATTTTTAATATAAACAGACCTAATCGACTGAACCGGAGTGTAAAAGTATTGTTTTTATATTTGCTGATCATAACTCTTTCCGTGACCAAAGTTTCAGCTTTGTAGGTAGTAAGAAATCCATGTAACTCAGGTTTAAGTCTATGTATAAGCACATAATATCGCATATATATGCGTTCATTCAATTGGCTCTACTCTGTTCTCCGGCGGTTTTAGGTCTTGTCCCCATAGTAAAAATTGATGTACACAAAATAACCTTTCATTTGGTATACATTTCATTTCTGTTGGTCCTATGCCCAGGCTCAATACAAATTTGCCCATGGTCCTTTAGGATTATAGAACAGATTTCTGGCTTTCAAAACCGGTATGGTACTTTATTGTAAGTGTTGCCGTTGTTTTTTAATATTTTTTTTTTTCAATTTAAGTCATTTTTTTCTAAAATTGCCCCTACCTCCTCAACGGGGCGAGAAAACCATCCCCCCTTCCAAAATAAAAATTTCTTGTTTTTGACCCCTCTACAAAAAACCGTTATCAATTATTTGCGCCATGTTATCGTATTCGTGCCCTTTTTCGTTGTTTTAAAAAACACTTTTTCAATTTTGTTTTCTTCAAAAGCGAATAAATGATTTTTGTTTTTTCCTCCACAATAGAAAACATTTATCTGCCAATTAAAAATTGGATGATGTTTTTGGCAAGAACATCATCCAATATCCAACTAGCCGACATTATTATTATTATCTGAAAATAAAAAAAAAATTGTGTGTTTAGACGCTGCCAATTTTTTGTCTGTCAATTTTGACAGATAAAATTGGATGTTTACATGGTTGATAGAAAATTGGTGAACATTTTTTGCGAAAAGTCGGCCAATATTGAATAATCATCCAATCGTGTATACTTAGCTTTTATTTGAAAATTTTTAATAAAACTTCTACCAACTATTGGGTTTTTACCCCTATCAATAACTAAAAACTTAAAATATCTTATGATACTGTTATAATTAATGCAGTGTTATCTTTTTGCAGTTTTACTTTACTGAAATACCGTAAATATATAGGTTTCCCAAGGAATGGCCGACACAGCTGCACCTGCATCAACTTGAAGAGCTAGTTTTTTACTAAACAAAGTTAATGTGAGTTCAATAGAATCGTTAAAAGGTTCGTTATTTTTAATAGTTGAAATATTTTTAGATGCAAATTTCTTACGTGGACATTTGCACATTGAAGCCATAGTCCTGAGCCGTTTAGTCTTCCTTCTTAGCCGCAAGCCGCCTCGTAAAAGTTCCGCCGTCGTTCACAATATAAAATTGTTGGAATTGTGAAGTTGTCGTACATATGTACATGTAAGAAACTTTATTTATTTCTGAATTTAATATAAATGTGGTTATTTAATGAAAATGTATTCTTAATTATTTAACCGACGAAACGATAAGATACGCGAACTCTGTCAAGATCTATATTTCTACTGCCTCGATCCTATATATGGCTGCGGCAACTGTTGTTGTCTCTTTTTCATTTTTTTCTATTTCTTCTTCACACGGCCAATCCTACATGTCGTCGGCCTCCGATGATTCGTAGTGCCAAAGCTTCAAATTGTCTGCCGCTGAACAAGTATTGTAGGGGCCTTCGCTGGTACCGATTTTTTCTAGCTCGTATCGGTCATTGCCCATCAGCTTAACAACTTTGTAAGGACCATAAAAATGATTCCGCCGAACTGAGTTCTTTTCATTGCCACTGTATCGCCAACGGCGTATTGGTGGGCTTCCTTTCTACATATGTTTATCATTATATTGTTTCTGACGTTCTTGAGTATGAAGAATGTTTTGTCTGACTTCTGCCCGCTGCTTAGATCTGTCGTTCACAAAGTGGTCTATCATCTCTTTTCGTAGCAATTCAAAGATAGATCCATCGGTACCATCTCTCATTTTTACTCCTGTCAGAACTTCGTAGGGAGTGAAGTCGATGCTCGAGTGATAGGTAGAGTTGATGCAACGATGCACTCGATTAATATATTTGTACCACTTTTCAGGTTCTTCTATCACAAGTTTCGTAAGCACAAAAAATAATGCCTTGGCAACTTGCCCGTTGCCTCTGGGAACGCCTGTTGTTATTTTTACTGCTTCTATGCTATTGTCTTTACAAAATGTTTCGAAATCGTTAGATATAAATGCTGCTCCCCGGTCTGTCACGATTCGCCTACGGTATCCAAAGGTGGTAGAGGAAAGCAACTCTAATTTATCTAACACCTCCTTGGCATTTGTGGTTTTGGTAGGATATAACCATGTGAACTTGGATAATCCGTCCACCACAACGAATATGTACCTATATGTTTTTCTTGTTTCCGTCATTGGCCCTATATGATCTATATGCAGCGTTTCCAGCGGTTGATCGCCATTTGGAATCGGATGAAGTTCGCCCTCGAATTTGCCATACTTCCTTCTCATTAACAGACACTGGATTTAACATTGGATACACTTTTCGATTTTTTCGGTCAGTTTTGGTATTAAAAATTCAGTTTTCAGTTGCTCTTCAGTTTTTTTGACACAAAAGTGATGTTTTTCATGTGGTCGGCGAATGATCTCCTTCTGTATCTCATTTGGTATCACAAGAAGATCCTTTTCTTCCATCTGCTTCATAAGAACCCTATTTTGAACAAAGTATTGTTCATACTCTTGACCTTCCAATATATTTTTTATTGCCAAAATTCGCTCATCCTTCTCTTGGGCCTGTTTAATCGATGACGTTACGGTATCTTCTACAACTAAGATTGGATTCCTACTCAAGCTGTCGACATGATTCATTTTTGCACTGGATCTAAATTGCACCTTACAATCATAATCTGCCAAGTAAATTGTCCAACGCTTCACTCGATCTGGCATGTCAGCTTTCTTCATCGTCCTTTCAAACGTGGCACAATCAGTGTAAATAGTAAACGTAATCCCTAGTAAATATAGACGAAGCTTCTCCAACGCTGATACTATAGCGAGTACTTCCAACTCATACGAATGATAACTTTTCTCCGATCCTCTAGTAGACCTACTCCAATAATACACCGGATGAAATTTGTTGTCTATTTTACTCTGCTGCATCAATATACCCGCCAAGCCAACCTTACTAGCGTCCATATGTAGCTCTGTGACTGCTTCAGGGTCGTATATCCTTAGAACGGGTTCATCAGATAAAAATATTTTCATATTGTCAAAGGACCTTTTCTGTCCATCTCCAAAATTGAATGTTATTCCCTTTCTTAGAAGTTGCGTTAATGGTGCAGTTTCTTCCGCAAAACGAAAAATGTATTTTCTGAAGTATCCGACCAAGCCTAGGAAACTCTGTACTTGTTTCACATTTGTCGGCAACGGAAAATTTTTGACTGCCTTAATTTTCGCTGGTGAAGGGAAAATTTTTGAGTCCGAAATGACGTGTCCCAAATACTCGACACTTCGTTGTAAAAATTGACACTTATCCCATCTTATTTCCAACCCGTGCTCAGCTGATACACCAATTACTCTTTTCAAACGTTCTAGGCCCTGGACTTCATCACTCGCTGGAATAAAAATATCATCTACGTACATGACAACTAAACCCTCATTTCCAAGGTTTTTAAAAACATCTTGGATAAATCTACAAAAACTGGATGAAGACACGCAAAGACCAAAAGGTGTCCTCGTAAATTCAAAATGCCCGTCGACTGTAGAAAAAGCAGTGTATTTGTGACTATCTTTTGCCATTGGCACTTGGAAAAATCCATTTTTTAAATCGATGGTAGAAAATACTTTATGCTGGGACAGCTTATCAATTTGGTCATAGATTCGATTATTATTTTTGATTTCATACTATATTCCGCCATTATGAAAAAATCGCTTTCAAAGACTTCACCAGATATATTAATTGTATCTCGTTTTTTGCGGTATGTCCATGCTCGCCGAATTTAAAACATTTTGAATTGTTAGCACCCGCGTTGATTTTAAAATTTCGAGAAACTACCCTTTTCGGATTTGAACTAATCATAACTCTGTCCTTAAATAAATTCTCATAATCTACGAATTTTGTGTTTTACGACTACGTAGTTTTTCGTGAATGTCCCGACTGTTCACTTCTATTTCAAACTCGTTTTTCATAATCGATTTGAATTCAGTCCAAGAACTAATTTTGGGTTTTAGCAAAATAAATTGCTTCGCCGCCCCGCACGACATTTTTCTCGCGAACAACAATAACTCTTGATCACTATATTGCAGAATACAATTTATTTCATCGATTTGCTGCAATCAAGTATTTATTTCATCTTTCCCGTCACCACTATATTTTTCGACAGAGTCTTCCGCATCTCTAAACGATATAAACCGAGAGGTTGACGAGCGCATTTCGAAACAATTCTTTTCAATTTTTTTAGAATTCAAAACATTTTCCGTTTCACTTTTTGTGGCCGTAACTGTTCCGACTCTCGCACTAGAACCACAACTTCACTTGTGTACCTAGTTATATCGTTATCCTGCTCGTTCTCATCACAATCACTTGCCACGTTTCCATCCTCGTCGGCAGCTGTCCCATTTCCTTCAATCGTACTACCTACACCACCAGCAACCTCCTCGTTATGTATGATTGTCATTAGTCGAAATTTTAAGTCTACTTTCATTCCGTTTGTATCTTCGTTTCTTTTTTCCAGTTCCTCTTTGAGATGACTCAAATTCATTTTGTCGATTATGCTTAGACAAGTAGCCATCTCGCTCTGACAAATTCAATTGAAAAAAGGCACCACCGGTAAAATAAACAAATAACGGTTCGAAGAAAAAAACGACGAAATTTAACAACTACTGTTCCACCAAAATCGGCATTATAATTGATACCCAATATCGCAAGTTCACCCAGGGGCGGACTGGGAGTCAAAGGGCCTCCCAGGGCTTTAAGAAAGGGCCACAAAATAATAAAATGAGTAGAAGTAATGAAAAAAGATTTTCTACACAAGTAGTAGTGTGAAGGGATCACACTAGCGAACAATCAACGAATTGCTCTATATCCAACCATACTTCGATGCTTGATACTTACTTCCCACGATATACAATTGCCTCAAGCATATATATACTCCAAATACAATGCACAGAATTGTTTTGCTTTCTACGTAGGGTAATAAAGGTTAAACATGAATTGAGCATATACGACTCGTAGTCGATGAACAACCAAAAATATCAGATTACCCGGATGGCACGAACGGCATAGAGGTATACAAAGTGCATAGCATAATATTAACGGGTTGATGATGTGCGATCAGTGGTCATTGGCTTAGGTTGACAGGACAACAAACGGGATTGGTCTTTCATTTTTTTATACTTACGAAGCTTACGAGCTGAAGTATTAGAAGTAATACTTGTTTGGTCCTAGTTCAAAACCTCGAGTGCTGTAGCCAGAGGTCCGAGCTGATGCATTCAGTGAATGCAAAGCAATTTGAATTAAGAACAAAGTCGAGTCGAAGACCAACTGCTAGGTCCGCAAGCCAACAACTTTACAGTAGTACAAGTACCAATTATTAAATACAATTGAAAGTATTTAAACAAAACATAAATCGTAATCCACACAATTCCTTACTGTCAATTGGAGCCGATTGTATATACACTCCTAGCTTTGGAAAATATGGTAACGACATTAATGAACCAACATAGAAAATATATGTATGTCTGTATAACTAGCAGACCCGTGCTCGCCTTTCTTTCGCCTTTATTTTAATGATGTGAAAAATGGTTTAGTGACATTTTTTTGTTTATTATATTCAATAATATTAACATGAACTTGCACTTACTAAAATGCAATCCAATGATAAGAATTTTGGAAATAAAAAAAATTAAATTTCGAAAAATTGGTGTTTTTTTTCGATTTTTGACAATATTGCGTTCGGTGCTCGAAATTGTAAACTTAGATGAGCTTCATAAACCATTTAGTAAAAAATTAGTAAAAAATCGGAACTACTGGTTCTGGTCGGTTCATATTTTTCTACATAATAAATAAATAAATTATAAATTGGGTGGCGCGACAGCTCGTGTAGAACCAGGACCTAGTGACTTACATTATAACTCTCAACCATTCCAATGTGCGTGTTAGTCGAAGGAATGGAGGGGACCTACAATTTTCTGCTGAATCCAAGCGGCTAATACGCGAAGCACTTTTTCATACTCTTGGAGCATTTGTCAATTTCTCGCAAGAAAATTTCTGCTTTTTAAAAGTGGAATAGGCTGGGAATCTAACTAACCATTACACAACGGGCTACATACCTACTATTTTTCTACCTAACTTAACTAAAAATTAATCAAAATTTGGCTCACATTTTGGGAATTGGGCTATATGTACACTTTTTCAACTTCCGTATCTGTGTAAGGAAAAAAGGACTTAAACATAAAAAGTCATGTTAAGCTTCGTTTGCAGTAAAGAGAAATGTTACTTGATTTTTGAAAACATTGCTGCAATAATGCAAATATTATAATTAATCCTTCTTTTACAGAAACTTCAAAAATACTCATAACAATCGAAATATTATTATTAAACATTCCCACGAAAGATTGGTAGTTTTTCGCTGTAACATCCAATTAATTTGTATTCTTTTTGGATGCTCCTCATATTCAGTTTTGTGAGAAAGCTTTCCTTTAAATTAACTTAAAGTATTTCAAAAAACTATAGAATATAGTTAACTTATAGAGCAATTTGGGGCCTCCTTAGATTAGAAATAAGGCCACAGTAGCTAATTATTTAGTACCAACCACCCCAACTATAGTTTCATTGTGGAGGCCCTTAACAGGATTGTGTGGGCCTCCTGAGATTCCTTTAGGGCCACAAAAACTGTATATTTACTGTAAGACCCTGTAAGAATACTACAGGAGCCTTTGTGCATATTTTTCTCGCCCAGGGGCCACCGGGCAAAATCCCGGTTGCCGGTGGCCCAGTCCGACCCTGAGTCCACCGACCTTTCGCAACTATCACCAAAAAAGACAATTATTTCCACAATTGTGGAACTTCAGCTCAAACTTAACTCGAACAAGTCCCCAAGTTTGTAAGAAACTTTATTTATTTCTTAATTTAATATAAATGTGGTTTACTTAAAGGTATTTATTGAAAATGTATTTTTAATTACTTGACCGACGAGACGATAAGATACGCGAATTAACTCTGTCAAGATCTATATTTCTACTGCCTCTATCCTATATATGGCTGCGCCAACTCTTGTTGTCTCTTTTTCTTTTTTTTCTATTTCTTCTTCACATACATACATATACAATTTCATTTTAGACTCGTTCCAAACCAAAAACTTAAATCTATAACAGCCGTTTATATTAATAATAAAATTAGTTAAGACTTCAAAAAATAACAATTATTTTTTTTTATATAAACCATCATAAAATCTAAATCTTGAAGAATATTTTTCTAATACTTCTGGAGGATTCAAATTTTGATCATTGAATAAAATTTCCTTTGCAGCTAAAATTTTATGAACAGTTGTTGTTTCCAATTTATTTCTTTTTTCATTTTTTATATTTTTCAAATCGGAAAATTTACGTTCCGCAGCAGTACTGCTATGCTTACGTAAAGTAAGCAACAAAGCTCCAACTTACATATATGAAGAAATGTTTGCAAACAATAAATTGTCATCTTTTAAATTTTTGTATCAAACGCCATTGTGAAACAATGTCATCAGTTTTAAAAATTTGGATCAAGTGATTTTCTCCAACTACTTTTCTCCACTCTTATTAATCAATTCTAAGTTCGTTATATTTGGTGAAAAATGTCTCGTCAGACCTAAAACTGATTGCATTGTTCCATCAATGACGTTTTTTGGATTTAACTCTTGTAACCTTAGAAGAAAAAATAGAGGAACGGGCATTTCGAGGAAAAATGAGGTTTTTTTCAAAATAGTGTGAGTTACACAAACACAAATGCATTCACACATGCACTTATATGTTGATCACAATAATAAACATGCTTACCATCATTTTTGCCAAATAAGTCAAGAATTAATATATCATTGAAAGCAATTTGTTCATACAATTGTATAAATATTCTTTTTGGCTTACTCTGGGCATTTTTAAATTGCGGATGACAAATTTTACGAATGTTAAAATTAAATTAAATATTTTAAGCTGTTTGACGTTTAACGAACAGCTGAGTTGTTTACCATATCGTTTACCACATTTACGCAAAATGTTTTTTGGTGCGTTCATGAAACGTGTGTCGGAAACTTTCCGATTTTACTACATCGTAAAGTTTAAGACGTTGTATGAATACCTTTAATGTTTCCTTGTACAGATCACAGAACACCAACACAGAGACAAAGAAAGAGAACTGAGGTGAAAAAGTACTTTGGTGAAATCATACCGATTTAGTTAAAAAATTTAGGTGTCGTTGTGGTATTATGGTTTATGGTAAAGTAAAAAAATTGGTAAAAGGTGATTTGCAAAAAGTGGTAGAATTAGATTTTTAGGTGGTAGGTTTTCATGAACAGCAAAAAATGGTAGAAATACCACTTAAGTGGTAGAAGTCCCAACCAGAGAGAAAGAACTAATAGAGAGAGTCAAATTTCCTCGTCTCCGTCCCCTCGAAAACTTTTGTTTACATTTTTTATAACGTGTTGAATTCTTATCGGTGTGGACATGTTTTCACCTCGGGCAGTGCAAAAAAAAAAAAAAAGGTGTTGAGTATGCACTTGCAAAACTTCTTGCATATGTTTTTGTCTACACATTTTTTTTTATATGGAGTTAATAATTATACATATGCAAGATGGTGCGCAAGTCGCAACATCGTAGCTTATAGTCTAAAAGAGAGCCACCGTCGAATTTTACTCTCTCTATTAGTTCCTTCTCTCTGGTCCCAACACTTCTCCACACAAAATTTACCCGATTTGCCATTTCAGCACAGTTGAGGTACATTAGAAATGAAAAAATCATTTACATATGTATTTTAAAACTTTGAATAAATTATTTTTAAATTTGCTCTTCTTCACATACAAATCTGGAAAGCCTACTAACAGGGGCCTCATTCCGTAAAACGAAAACGATCGAACGATATCGTTTTGGCAATACCTATCTCTATCACATCTAAAGGGAAAGATAGGGACAGCTATTGCCAAAACGATATCGTTCGATCGTTTTTGTTTGGTTTCGTCAGGGTTGGCCGAATTAACTACACTACATTTTCTACATCATTAACTACGCGTAGTTAATTTAACAAACTACACGTCTTATTTTCTACAAATTGTTACGTTTTCATATATGCACATACAAAGGAAATTTAGAGAGATATAAAAATTTCAATAAAAATTTTAACATTTTAACTCAAAATTCAAGCTTCAAAGTTACAACTGACAGTTCATTTGATATTTTAAACTAAGTTTCCTACAATTTGTTTCATTAACTACATTTAACTACCTTTAACTACATAAATTACGTAGCAAATGCCAAAAATGTAGTGTCCATCCCTGCCTACGAACACTTCTCCTGTTTTTGGTGTCCGTTTTATCATCTTCTTCGTATTCTGTTTCCTCAGACCAGTAAGAACATAGCATGAACCAAAGATACTAATTTATAAAGATTGGAATCCTCGGCTGTCATTCTGGTTCGCCTACAAGCTAAACAAAATGGCGGACAGTGGTGAATTCATATTTTTGCACTAGTGTTCCATGTTTTAACGCACACAAGTGCAAAAATATGAATTCACCACTGCATAAATTGTTGTTGCAATTCACATCTATTCATCGACACGAGATGAAATTACAAAAACAACAATGTAAACAAATGGGTTTTGGGGGATGGAACGTACAAAAGATTCCAATCTTTATAATTCAGTATCTTTGGCATGAACGCAATAATTTTGTCTATTCCCCTGACGTTTCGCCCTCTTTCTCTACTCGGCGTTACACTTTTTTGAAATTCTGTTGACTTTTTCACATTGTTAGTAGGTATGCCTCCGCTTAAACATTTCCAATGTTAAAAAGGACCACATAAAATAGAAGAAAAGTAATAAGATTTCTTTATGGTTTTCATCCTAGAAGAAAGTCTTAAATCTTATTAAAATCATGATGACCATTTTATAGGATTTCCATAAATGTATTCTAATATGACTGCTTCTAAAAAAATAAGAAAACTTATTGAAGAGTATTAGCAAATCTCTTAGAAAAAAAAAGAAGATCTTATTGATAGTATGTGAAAACTAATAGAACTAGAACTAATGAGAATGTCTTATTAAAAGTACGTAAAATTCGGTTTGAAATAATCTGAAACTAAAGTTAATTTAAAATGACGTTATTTAAAATTCATTTAAAGAAAAGACGAACAAATTATTTTTTTGCAAACGTTGTTCAGGAGTAAGTCTATTCATTATGAAATAGCAAACCAAACTGAGCATAAATCAAATGACAGCTGTCAAAAAGGCCAACTCCGAAAAAATTATTGCCAGATTGAAAACCACGCGTCTAAAAAAAAACACCCTTTATAAACACAAATAAAAAATTCTTGTTAAAAAAAGTAACACGTTTTCATTTAGACCCAAAATTGGGCATAAATCAGTGTGTAACTTAGGGGACACTTTTCTGTGGGAAAGGTTTTTGTGATTACAAGAGCCCACACGATAAAGTTATATTCTAAAAGATATGAGTTTTTAATTGCAATTGTCACCAGCAATCGAGTTATTCCCATGCAAAAAAAAAAAACTAAAGTTTTCGGATTTTTTAAAGGATTTTCAAACCATTGAAATCGTAGCCATCCCGTGGTGGAATTTGACTTTATGGTTTGGCGTTAACAATCAAACAGAGGCTAGAAAAATTGAACCTGAAACCGAGCAAAAAGCGAAAACATATAATTTCTAAAATATTTATATTGAATTTTGTTTGATTTATTCAAGTTTTTTTTATTAGATTGACTAAAAAAAATTATGTATGAACCTTTTATATTCGTCCTTTCGATGAAGGTTTTTTTAAGGTATTTTTGTTTGTTAAAAATATGTTATGGGCATTTTGAAAATTATTTTGTAGCTCTCTTTGATACGCAAATTTCGGCATATCAAACGAGTGCGTGAAGTTAGCCCCCCTTTTTTGGAATTTGCTATTTTTGAAAGTTGTTCCAGGTTGTTCCCGATTTGTTCCGCATTGTTCCAAGTTTTTTTTGAAAAATATTAAAAAATGGGGGTTTTAGAGCCAAAAAACCGTTTTTGACCTAGCCCCCCTTTTTTCGAAAATCAAATTTTTGAAAGTTGTTCCAGATTGTTCTAGTTGTTCTGAACATTGTTCCAAGTTTTTGGACCCCTATGTTCAAAATTTCAAAAGTTATGGGCAAAATTCGAAAAAATTCTTAATTTTGAAATTTTTTTCGGGTTTCAAAAAGTGTTCTAACCATTGTTCCAAAACCTCAAAATTGTAGGACGTGTATTTTTAATGATAAAACCTTCCGAACATTTTTCAAAAATCCAAAAAAACGGCTCTTTAAATTTTATTTTTTTTTTAATGCATTGACTTTTAAAACCTTATGATAAATGCATGTATTGAAAAAAATTTCTGACCTTACATTCTTAAGCTGATAGTTAAAAACTAACTTTAAAAAAACATCTCCGATTTTTTTAACTTTTCAAAAACACCCCTGTCCCCCTTTTTTCAAAAATCCAAAATCTAAAACTTGTTCCAAGTGCAGAATCCCTCATATCCAATTGTTCCAAAGAATCATCAAAAAATATTGAAAACTGAAGATTTTAAGCCCAAAAAACACTTTAAATGAAAATATCTTATTATCCTTGCTCTGGCCCCCCTTTTAGAAATCCAAAATTCAAAAATTTGTTCTAGGTTGTTCTAGGGCTCTTCTAAATTGTTCCAGACTTTCGTTTCTTAAAATTCATTTTTAGTATGAAAAATTTCATTAAAATGCTCCCCTGGCCCCCCTTTTCCAAAAATCCAAAATCTAAAACTTGTTCCAAGTGCAGAATCCCTCAAATCCAATTGTTCCAAAGAATCATCAAAAAATATTGAAAACTGAAGATTTTAAGCCCAAAAAACACTTTAAATGAAAATATCTTATCATCCTTGCGCTGGCAACCCTTTTTAGAAATCCAAAATTCAAAAATTTGTTCCAGGTTATTCTAGGGCTCTTCTTTCCAGACTTAAGAAACGAAAGTCTGGAACAATTTAGAAGTGCCCTAGAACAACCTGGAACAAAGAAACGAAAGTCTGGAACAATTTAGAAGAGCCCTAGAACAACCTGGAACAAATTTTTGAATTTTGGATTTCTAAAAAGGGGGGCCAGCGCAATGATGATAAGATATTTTCATTTAAAGTGTTTGTTGGTCTTAAAATCTTCAGTTTTCGATATTTTTTTTTGGAAAAGGGGGGCAGGGGAGCATTTTTTTTTAAACTTTTCATACTAAAAATCAAAAGTCTGGAAAGTCTGGAACAATTTATAAGAGCCCTAGAACAACCTGGAACAAATTTTTGTCTGGAACAATTTATAAGAGCCCTAGAACAACCTGGAACAAATTTTTGAATTTAGCATTTCTAAAAAGGGGGGCCAGAGCAAGGATAATAAGATATTTTCATTTAAAGTGTTTTTTGGGCTTAAAATCTTCATTCAGTTTTCAATATTTTTTGATGATTCTTTGGAACAATTGGATTTGAGGGATTCTGCACTTGGAACAAGTTTTAGATTTAGGATTTTTGGAAAAGGGGGGCAGGGGTGTTTTTGAAAATTTAAAAAAATCGGAGATGTTTTTTTAAAGTTAGTTTTTAAGCTGTTAGTAAGAGTGTAAGGTCAGACATTTTTTTCAATACATGCATTTATCATAAGGTTTCAAAAGTCAATGCATTAAAAAAAAAATTAAATATTAGAGAGCGGTTTTTTTGGATTTTTGAAAAAATGTTCGGAAGGTTTTATCATTAAAAATACACGTCCTACAATTTTGAGGTTTTGGAACAATGGTTAGAACACTTTTTGAAACCCGAAAAAATTTCAAAATTAAGAATTTCGAAAAAAGGGGGGCTAGAATTTTTTCGAATTTTGCCCATTACTTTTGAAATTTTGAACATAGGGGTCGAAAAACTTGGAACAATGTTCAGATAAACTAGAACAATCTGGAACAATTTTTAAAAATTTGATTTTCGAAAAAAGGGGGGCTAGGTCAAAAACGGTTTTTTGGCTCTAAAACCCCCATTTTTTAATATTTTTCAAAAAAAACTTGGAACAATGCGGAACAAATCGGGAACAACGTGGAACAACTTTCAAAAATAGCAAATTCCAAAAAGGGGGGCTAACTTCACGCACTCATATCAAACTCCATATTTTTAAAAAAGAGCCTTTAGCGCCGTTTTGATTATTAACCACACAAATGGACTATACAATTGGGATTGACTTTAAATTGTGATCTGGGTCTGGGGATCTGTTATTTATTATTATCATTTATTATAAATGTAGGTATGTAATATTGCACAATGGAATAAAGGTTCTATTAAAAAATTATATATCAAAACTACTTACCCTGTCCTTCTTCCACTTCTTAAGTCCAGCTGAAATTTAATTCGGTCGCCTAAGTAGCCGGAACTTTTGAAGTTGCTGACAAATTTGTCGACGTCTTCCATCTCCACTTTTTATAGGATGTCAATGGAGTTAACTCCATAAATTTTCAGCAACGAGGACAACGAGCTGCTGAGACCCCAGGAGAGAAAAACCAACAACCTCATTGTTCCATATTAAGGATGGAACCATTGTTTGGCAAAATTCATTTGGCATTTCTTTGTTTCGCTTTAGTCGCTAAATATTTCGTTTAATTCGCAATCCATAATTGGCAATTTACGTTTGGTTTTTTATTCATTATGTTTTTCAATCATTACGCAATTAACATTCGGCGTTTTTTTATTTCGCTTATTTTTAAAAATATTTTCAATCATTTCGCAAAAATCATTTAGCAATTTGTTGTTTAGTTTTTTCTTGTTACGTTGTTTGATATTTGGGGAATGGTTTTTTTCGCGAAATAACGTTTCGCAGTTTCATTATTTCGCAAAATATCGCTTCGCCGTTTTATTATTTATTTATTAATGTTTTTTGGAGAAGTAATTTTTTTATGTGGAAATCGTTCTTTTTTGAGTATTTTTCGAAGGCGTGAAATAAGGCCCAACGAATTAAGACCAAATTTGACCTGGAAAAAAGACAAATGTTTTTGTCCAACACTTTAACTACACCCTCGCACCTACCCCAAATCGTATAGTGTGCCCAAGCAAGGGGGTTGCAGAGGCACCATTAACATTTGAATATTAATCAAATTAGATTTCATTATGTATACCTATATATTCTTTAAAGTATCTACCAATTTTATTAATAATTAAGTTAACGGTATGGGTATAAATGATAGTTGTAGGTAATAGGTATTTCTATTTACTTTGTTTCTATATAATATAAAAAAAAACAAAACACAAATAATTGTCATCATAATTCATAGCTCATAAATAAATCAGATAAAACGAAATCATTATTTGGCGGTATATAACAAAAAAAACTAATCTCTTTAGTAGGTAGGTATGTATTTATAAAGAATGTCGGTATACATGTGCGAGGTTAAAATTGAAAGCGTTAATGAACTTGAATATCGAATACAACTTTTGAATTAACACTCAGGCGGGAATCCACCGATTTATTTACAAATCGAATAAATAAATTTCCCTTGAGCATATAGGGTAAATAATTTTGGATGTTCTTTAAAAAGCACATTATATTCTGTATTTATAAATATATATTGCTTATTGTTAGTATACCGATATCGACTTTTAGGTGAAAGTACGATTTACGTCACAGAAAAGAGAACAAGAATGACGATTGGCACCCCTGGCCCGATACACACAAGATTTTTATTTTGCATACCCGTAAATACTTGTAGTCTTGTGCATGCGGGTTGGCTACGATATCCCACATC
Organism: Epistrophe grossulariae; assembly: GCA_929447395.1. Taxonomy (NCBI): domain Eukaryota; kingdom Metazoa; phylum Arthropoda; class Insecta; order Diptera; family Syrphidae; genus Epistrophe; species Epistrophe grossulariae. Next base: position 85,079,596 of record OV839566.1, read on the forward strand.
ACAAAATCGCGCATAACGAAATCCCGCCGATTCACTAATTTTTCAATACAAAGCGACAGCGCATGAAAAAAAATCATTCCTATGGTATTTGGTGACACTAACCCATGATCAACAAAAACGAAGTCTCCTACTATTTTGATTTTTTCACAATATGCAAAAGACCACCCTGGTTAAGGCCACTCATCCTTTTTGAAAAAGTATATAAGCAGGATTCGATCGGAAATAATCTTCCAGCAGCTCCCTTGAGAACCAGAAACAACAGAAGACTTCAAGTGATAGATACAAACATCTGTGGCCTATTTCACCATTACAAATTGTAATTTACAAGCACTTTTTCAACAAATTTGTAGAAAAATCGATTTATTCTGTTTCACAAAATATTTGTGCTACAAAATTGTAGTTGTAGTATACAAAGGGAAATTTGAAGAAATTTCATTATTTCCGTTTCACCAAAAGTTAATTTTCTTTGTTGCTAACAAGTACAAATTTGTTAAAATTCATATTTTTTTGTAAGATTGTGTTTCACGAAATCAAGAAATTTTACAAATTTGTTCAGTTACTGAAAATTTCTTACAATAGAAATATAGTCTGTCGATTTAAAAACAACTTGTATTTTTCGAAAAAAATCGCATTTCAAACCTAAAAATGTCGAAGGTGTAGTAGCACCGATAGTTATACAATAAATGAAGATTTTGTGCTTAATAGACCAAGGAAAATATATCTTCCGTGAATTAACTATGAAATTTCAGATTCTTTTGTTTTCAACGAAAAGTTCCGGTTAAAACGTGTTAAGGCAGAGCAAATAATGAGACAAATTGGACCTAGGATTGCAAATGAGTCGGAAAAAACATTTCACTGACACCAACACAGCAATACCTAACAGCTTTAGACGCCAGTTATAGCTTTCATTGAAAATGAGCATTGAACATTTTAATTGTCAATTTTGGGGCATTAAAAAAGGAAAATTAGTGTTTATTTATATAAATGAAGGTTATGTCTCAATTATTATATTTAGCTCAAAAAATTTTCATTTTGGTCCAAGATTCCGCATAAAATAATTTTTATTTTTTCAATGATTGAACTGCCTCACCATTGATCATTGAAAACTTTAAAGTTATTGTATGTGAAAAGTTGGGTTGAAATGGAATTTTTTTTGGGATAGAAATAATAATTGAGCCATAAGTTTTATATTGGCATCAAAATATTACCTTTTTCTATTCTAAACGCCTCAAAATTAACAATTAAAATTTTTAATGATCGTTTTCAATGAAAGCTATAACTGGCACCTTACATTGGCTTGGAAATGGTGGATAGTATCATGGGATCGCAAACAAGCACTGTGTATCTAAATCTACGGTATGCAGAACTGTTTGTGTTTGTTCAGCCATTGTTGATGCTTTCTTTGAAAATACTGTGCGTTGGCCAGAAGAACATGAAAGCATTCGTGAACGGTTCTTTAATATTGCTTACTTATTTGTGAAAAGAATTGAAGCGTTAAAAATGAGAAGGGGTCAAGTGACATTTTTGAAGTTTGGTGTTATGGGCCTTTAAAGTTTTACGTTTATAAGTAGTAGTAGAAGTAAAAGTTAACCCCTTTATCTGAAGCTAACTTTGTAAGTAATAATAACAATAGAGACACAAGAATTGACCAAAATTTAAGTTGTCGCTTTTCACCAGTATTGGTAAAAAAAAAATCGAAAAATGTCACTTGACCCCTTCTCACTCTAGACGCTTCAATTGTTGTTTACAACTTTGCAAATTAAATGGTGAAACGGTTTTTTTTTTACATATTTGTAAATAACAAAAATAAATAACAGGAAAATAATTTTTTCTCTTTTTAACAAATTTGTTGGAATTAAGTTTGTAGAAACAGCAAATTTGTAAACAAATTTGTAAATGTAATCAACATAATACAAATTTGTAATTTTACTTGTAATTTGGTGAAATAGACCACTGCCCGTATATATCTACAACCATAGACAGCGCAGTATTTGAACTTTACTCAAATCAGAGAAAATTTACTCGAATTTTAATAAAGAAGATAAATTTACTACGCTACTCCGCTTTTTTGAGACCTACTCAATTTTTTCCACACTAAAAAATTTAAAAATTCTGTAGCTAAACCACTTGAAAAGAAATGATAATACTGTGTTATTCAATTTTCTAACTAACTCTGGCTCTGAATTTTTGAATCTAAAATTTTATTCTGTTCTGAAATGGAATTTGTGTATGTGATTTATTTTTTTTTGTTAAAAAAATATTAATTTTTTTTAAATTACACTTTATATTTCGTTTTAAAATTTAGTTCAAAAATTTTCGATTTACTCCACTGTTTTTTTCTTACAAATATGCTCCGAAATAGTACTACTGAGGTTTTAACCCAGAGACAGCGCCTGAGGAAACTATTTCAAAGAATCCACCCTTAAGAACGCAACACTAACTTCATTAACTACCAGGCCTTTTTAAGTGAAATCAATTGTGTGAACATAATGTTTAGAAACTCAGTGAAACACCACAACGACACCCTCCTTCAGAAGAGACTACATACAATGCATAGGTAAAAAGTCGCCAATACCAGGGGCCTATTTCACCATATACAATTTACAAATACAAAATTGTATTTGTAAACTACATTTATGAATTTGTAAACAGAATTTCTGTTTCATAAATCACATGCATATTTGCAACAAGTTTGTGACAAGGACGAAAAAAGTTATACAAAATATAGTCGTAGTTTACTACTAACATTTATTCTCACAAATTTGTGAGAGTCGTATGTGTAAAATGAAAAAGGCAATACATTTAAAAATGCAAAACAAAGTGTGAAGTTGTTAGTTCATAAATATTCTATGATCTATTTATTATTAATTCGGAAGCAAGCAAAAAATTTTTCCTTTTCAAATACATATTGGTATTAATTTTCAAAAATATGTCTACCTTTTATATTCTAAATTCTGTTTTTCAAAATTCTTGATATTAATAAACAAAACACATTTTACTCACACAGTTTACACGGTTTTAAGTTTAAAAAGCAATTTTAATATAGAAAACACAATTTGTAGAAGATATTGCACAAACTTTGTAAAATTCTTTCATTTGGTGAAACAGAATCTTACAAAAATACCCCATTTTTCACAAATTTGTACTTGTAAACTACAAACAAATATTAGTCTTGGTGAAACGAAAATAAAGATATTCTCACAAATGTCCCTTTGTAAATTACAAATATACTTTTGTAATACAAACGTTTTGTGAAACAGAATAAATCGATTTTTCAAAAATTTTTTTTAAAATTCGCTTGTAAATACAAATTTGTAAGTTGCTGAAATAGGCCCCAGGAGTCATCACAACTACAATTGTGGAAGTTACTACAAACAAAGACAAAGCGAAGCCGTTCTTGACTAATTTGAAGAACACTTCAAACCAAATCCCCGCCTGACCTTGAGTTCCTGGATGAAGTCAACAATTCAATTCAACGTGCTCAAACAATCCCGGAGACCGTTGACTTCAGCGATAATAGTTCCGCCAGCGACCCTACCAAGCACCTCGAGTTCACCACTCCCGAAGAAATCCCCGAGATCATCCACAGAAGCCACCCAAAGAAGTCGACAGGCCGGACAATACTCAACTTTGTCCTTTGGGTAAGTCGGTAATAATCTTCTTGGCAATCATCATCATTCCTCAACAACTGCGTCAATAATTGTTACTTTCCCAAAAATGGAGAAGGGTGGAAATTTAGATATACCAAAGAGAAGATGTTCGTCATAATATCACCATCTCCTTAAATTTTCACCAAGTCACTTCTGGATGTTTTCTTGATATCGAAAAAGCATTTGAAAGTGTATGGATACAGGGATACAAATCCAAATCAGCGACAAAGAGAACATCCCTGACGAGGTCCACAATGACTGATGATGGACCACCAGGACTTATGACGGGCCACCATGACTGACGCCGGCCTCGATGACTAATGTAGGCAAAGATGGCTGACGACGCAAAAAACAGATGACAGTCACGATGACTGATGATCTTGACTGAGACGGCCACGACGCACGACTTACGACGGCCACGGTCGACGACTGATCACGGCAACCACCATTAGGACTGATGACGACGACCGACTCACGCACGGGCCACGATGAGGAGCGATGACCAAGATGAATGACGATAAGTTACGACGGTGTTTAGGACAAATTGGAAGTCCCAAATTCTGAGTATGTGACAGTGCATGTTTTGAGGCTTACCTAACTAAAACTGTGTTAAGTTCGTATAAAGTTCAGATTATACAACGCACCTTGTCCAAACAAAAAATATTGTTTTTTTTTAAGTTTACTCACTGGTGGTGGGGCTCCATTCCTAATTTTTTACGAATTTGTGAAATTATTTCCTATTATTATATTATTTTTTTTCAAATAATTCAATCGAACAAAGGCAAAAACAAGTTTAAAAGCCAAAGCAAATAAAACTTTTCCTCCTTGTACCATAATAAGGGATACTATCGTCAGGGTGGAACCAGTGTGCCGTCAAAAGCCGCCCAAAATATGAAGTTTCATCGGATGCGAGTCAGCCTTACCAGGGAGCCCGAAAGCTTGGAGTAAATATTTATCCCCGAGCATTTGCGTTAAATCGATGGCGAACTATTCATCCTTTCTGAAGCAGTGTATTCGGGGGTATAAACATATTGTGAGGTACCAGGACTACAGTCCAACTCCTTTCGGAAGCTAAGTGCTGGTTCCTCGACGGCACATTTTCGGTAGTTCCTACCTTAATGGAAGTAGTTTTCTAAATTTCTTCACCTTCGTTATTAATTAATGGAACAACTACTTTCCGTCCACGGTTATCTTGAAGGAAATGTAGTGCCTCTGGTATATTTCCTAAAGAGCAAAAAATCCATGGAGGCTTACTATGAATTTTGGCTACAGTTGCTTCAGTTTCCCTGTAAAAACAAAATTCATCTGAGTCCGGATGTAATTATATCGGATTTTGAAATGACCATCATCAACTCCAGCAAGCCGAAATCCACGAATGCCTATTCCATTTCGGCCAAAGATTTTACAGGAAAGTTCAGGGCTATCCCGTAAATATGGTCAACCGTAATAGGGGTGATAGACAACTAGAAACTATTTGTTGAGGGCAAAGATGTACAAACATTATTACTTCGATATTAAGGGATTATCATATGGTTTATGTAAAAAAATCGAGCTCGAGTTTTTACCAAACTTGACATTACAATGATAACGAAAAAATAGTATCTCCCATAGAACCATTATTCATTTTCTCAAAAACGGTTCAATACTGATTTTGATCAATTTTTTATAGAAAATGTTATAAAAAGTTTTAGAAGAATTGCGTAGCAAAATTTTCTTTTTTGGATTTAAAAAAAAAAAATTCGAATTTTTTTTGAGAACTTAATAATTCTAAAACGACTTGATCGATTTTTATTAAACTTGACGCCTAGGAGTTTTTAACATTATCTACTATCTATAACATTATCTACTTAACTAAAATCTTTTTTCTCAAAAATTACTCTTACGATTTTTATTAAAATTTTTATGTAAGCTAGTATGAAAGAACCAAATAAAGTTAGCTTGAGTAATCTTACACAAAAGTAAGAGTAAGCTAAGTACAGACGACTGTCAGAACAGTCAATGGTCTGACAATAGCTGACAATTAGCAGACAATTGACATATTTCTTGCAATGAAAAATGGTCCGTTCATACGGTTAGTAGATTTGGTCCCAAAGTCTGACAATTTGATTGTCAGCTCTTGTCTGACAATTTTGGGACAGTAATATATCTGACAATATTGTCAGCTTGATAATTTTCTGTTCAGACGGTTGGTAGATCTATGCAGAAAATTGATTGATTGTTTACATCTTTAAAAAAAAATTTCAAGGTTGTTTTGCGTTTTTGTGTATGTGCTGAAATAAAATTAAAAAAGGAAAATGGAAGAAAATACACCGATTGCAACAATTTTAGCTGCGTATGTTTTAGATGATAATGAGGAAGAGGAGCCAGGAAGTACTCGAAGTTGTAGGACGAAGGATTGGGTTGTCCGTCGACAGAAAGAAGGGTTTTACGCAAAATTGCTCTTCGAATTGCGAGCTGAGGAACCCGAGCTGTAGCTATAGGAATTTTTTGCGGATGTACTCCAAACAGTTCGACGATCTGCTCCTTATGGTGACGCCACATATTGAGAAGCAGGACACAAATATGCGCACAAGCATTTGAGCGGATGAGCGGCTTGCATTGACATTGCGATATCTAGCTACCGGGGATGCTTTCCGGTCACTGCAGTACCTGTTCCCCATTCCTGCTTCAACTATATCGTCCATCATTCCAGAAGTTCTGGATGCAATTTATAAAGTACTCGTGGGAGAATATCTGGAGGTAAGTTTTTGTCACTATCTAAATAGATTTACACCCATATTATTCACTCGATACATCCAGATTAAAACTTTAATCCAGATGTAAAGTATACAAATTCAATGTAAATACATCCGGACTTAAATTTCAATCTGGATGTATCGAGTGAATAATATGGGCGTTACACACGAATATACACCTAAAATGCATTTAATGTTAGACGCCGAGAACACCAGAGGCTTGGGAAGATGTTGCCAAAAAATTTAGTGATCTGTGGCAATTTTCAAATTGCATTGGCGCAGTCGACGGAAAGCATGTGGTTATGGTCGCCCCACCCAATTCTGGTAGTATCTTTTATAACTACAAGGGTACACATAGCATTGTTTTGATGGGCATTTTCGACGCGGAGTACAAACTTATTTACAACGACGTCGCACAGTGGATCGACTCCATACAATTAGACGTGAAAAAGTCAATGACTAAAATTGCAAAAAAATCTATTTCTTATCTATATAACGGATAACTGTTAAGTCTGAAAACACTTTTTTTTCTTGTTTAAACAGTTTAGCATGGAATAAATGACCTCCAAACTTGAAAGTGAAAGGTTTTTTTTTGATCTGGTGCGTTTAAGTTTTTTATAATAATTGTTAAAATTACAATTTTAAGTGAAATTGAAAAAAAAAAATGGCAGATGTCCGTGAAGGTATTTATTTACATAAATCTGTGTTGAAATTTTCTTAATGTTTGTTTGTTGAATAAAAAAAATTGTGTTATTCAAAGAACAAATCAAATTTTTTTACCGTGTTTGTTTTTCAAAATCTAAATATAAAAAATAAATATTTTGAAAATATAAATATCAGAACAAAGAAACTGTTTAAATATTGCTAAACTTAAGAGAATTATCAGTTCAAAATCAGCCAATTTTGATTTAAAATGGAAGTCAGCTGGAAATCGCAGGGAACAGTTTATTCTAAAACATAAAAATTGGCTAGAGGAGTTCGAAATTTTTAAAGACTTAAACAATACAATAGAAACTGAAAAATACAACCCTAACGAAAACTCAACCAGCCATTTAACGTCTGGAAGGCGTTGTAGAAAATGAGTCTCCAATGGAATTGCATTATGCTGCTCAAATGGCCACTCGAAAGAGCGGTAACCGAATTGGCGCAGATCTTATAAAAGAGGTATCAACACTTGTACTAGAATCTCAGAAAAAGCAAAGCAATTTCAGGAGCATTTAAAGTCGTTAAGGTCATATAGTGCAGATGACGCTCATGCATTATATATCGACACCAAATTAACAAGAAACACTTAAAAAATTTCGCGAAAGCAAGCCATTGAAAAAAAGAGTGTTTTCCTCCTGAAGGAGCAATATATGTGGACGAAATAAGTGCAACTATTGATGTAAAAGGTATTATTAACGACACAACTCGACGCCTTCTAGAAGTTTCAGAACAGAATATATCTCAAGCTGTTCCCGATAGGGCTGTACTTAATTTTTCCTTTAAATGGGGGGGAGATGGAAGTTCAGGACATAGTCAATATAAAAAAAATCAGAACAGCACAGATGAATTTGTATTCGTTATTTCGTTCGTTCCCATACAGTGTAGCAGAACCTGAAAAAATACGAAATAAAATAGACAATCTGCAAGATCTTCAAGTTAAAGACGGATCAAAAAACATCACTGTAAAATTCAAGTTTGTTTTAACAATGATCGATGGTATTTAACATTAAATAGATCTACCCAAACTTGCTACATCTGTGGAGCTAAACCAGGTGAAATGAACAAAATTGTAATTGACAAGAAACCAAAACTAGAATTTTATGAGTACGGTCTTTCCACTTTGCACGCATGGATAAAAGCTTTCGAATGTTTCTTACACATATCCTACAGGCTAGATGTTAAGAAGTGGGCCATAAGACAAAACGATGAAAAAGTCATTGTGGAAGTCCTTGTGGAAAAAAAAAAAATATTCAAGCGCTTTTTAAGTCTGAAATGGGGCTGATTGTTGACAGAGAAAAGCCAGGATTTGGCAATATGAACGACGGAAATACCATCAAATAAGTGGTCATATAACTGGTATTAATGAAGATCTCATAAATCGGTTTTACGTTATATTGAGTTGCATATCCTCTGGCCATAGCATCAATTATTTACATTTTGAAACGTATCTTTTAGAAACTAAAACAATTTACTTACAATTATATTCATAATTCATAAAATATTATGCCATTCCGTTGAAGTGATGAAAAGATTTATTGTTCCAATTGGTCAATTGTCGGAGGAGGCCCAGGAGGCGCGAAATAAAGACTGCAGACGTTTTCGCCTGTCAAACACTAGAAAAATAGCAAGAGTCAGCACAAACAGGGACTTACTTAATACTTTTCGAGAGGGCCCACAAACAAAATTTAAATCCTTGTCTTCCGAAGTTACACAATTTTTGATTGAGCCACAACCGAGCCCCTCATCTCTATTGCCAAAACATCTACGGCATGCAGCCAAAATGATTCACCGTCTGAAAACGACTCTGACTCCGAAAGTTAGATTTCAAACTCAGATTAGAAGAAATCTCTATTTTTATTTTATATTTACTATATTGTTTAAGTACAAACATAGAATTTGTTTTTTTTTATTTAAGTATTTATTGAATTTCTTTAAATTGTAACCATATTTATGTTAACTTTCTTTCTTTTTTACATTAAAATATTTCTAAAAAAAAATTCAAAGTTTTTTTTGTCGCAAAAAAAAGCTTATTCTTTGTTAAATTATGATACTTTTCTATATTTTGGAACATTATAAATGGAAACAGATATTTTCCAAGAAGATTAGAATTTTTCACGTATAAATGTATGGAGTCGATCCACTGTGCGTGCGTCGGTCGCAATGGGCGGTTTTCTGATGGTGGTGTATTCAATCGATGCACGTTTGGCCAAGCACTGGATAGTAATCAGATGTACTTGCCACCATGTAGAGCATTTCCAGGTAGGAAATTGCCTGTTCATACGTCCTCGTTGCGGATGATGCGTTTGCTTTGCGTCCGAACATGTTGAAGCCGTATAACCAACGCAACCTTATTATGGTGTAGCGGGTATTTAATTACCGCTTGAGCCGGGCTCGCAGAATAATCGAGAATGTGTTTGGGATAATCAATAATGTCGACTCGTTTCCGAGTGCTACGTAAACCCATACATTTAGATGCAGAAAAAACAAAAAAAGTTACGCTTGTCTGTTGCGTGTTGCACAACTATTTAATGACTACAAATAAAAACAAATACGCACCAACAAATTGCTTTGATCATTATAAGGACGACAACCAACTAATTTTGGGTGATTGGCGACTTGATGCGGCAGAGGAAGATCGAACTTTGTTTCCATTGCAAAGGACACGTACCAATTCCCTTTTGGACGCTAAAGACGTGCAGAACGAGTTCAAATCATATTTCGTCGAAGAGGGCGATCTGCCATGGCAATACGAACGCCTTTAAAAATAAGAGAACATAAGAATAATTACCATATGATTTTATCGAAACGGAGCCTATTTTAACAATTGACAACTCCTGATTAACTTGATTTTGGGTGAGTAGCAAGGTGGACAACAAATTAAAAGAAAATACATAAAACATTGAATACATTTCAGTAACGAATTTTAACTAGAGCATCCTGACAGCATATTTATATATATGCAGTCGTATTTATTAGATTTCCTTAGAACACTCATGGACAGTTGTCCAACTACCCACTGTCTAAATATTTGGACATCTCTTTATTTATAAAGGCATTCCAACAGCTGTCTAAATATGTTCTCAAACACTCACAAACATCCCTGTAATCTGTCAATTTCGTGAACATTTGGATACGTTCAATGACCATTTCATTTAATTTTCAGCTTTTTGTGCATTGAACATACCCACATTACAATAGGTTTGGACAGCCAATTGCAGTGTCTAAGTTAGACACTCGATGGAACATGATTATAAATAAGATTTTGTAGTTGGACAGCTGTCCAAAGTTAGACATACTTTGGAATGGGTTTATAAATAAGACTGATGGTGTTTAAAAACACACACAAAATTGAATTAACAAATATCAAATGTAAAACATAAAACACCAAAAGATTTTTTGAAAAACGTAAAGTAAAACCCGCTTAAGAGAAAGACCCGCTTATCTGAAACACTTCTTTCATCCCCGAGTATTTGCCGACCAATTACCTTTATAACACTCCGCTTAAGCGAAACTCGCTTAAGTGAAAAACCCGGATACCTGAAACATATTTTTAGTTAAATTTAATATTTTTCATTGAAAAAAGCTCTCTTAAGTGAAAAAAAAATTTATAGAACAGAACAAAAAATTTGCTGAACGCTTTTACTTCTTTTTTATTTTTCACATCTACCAAATTTTCATGACGAGCATGAACTTTGGAATTTCTGATATGTCAGAACCCTTCCTTTCGTTTAAGTGAAAAACCCGCTTAAGTGAAAGAAAGACTGTGACATTTTGCAGTTTCTCTTAAGCGTGTTTTACTGTACCTACATATCAGCTACTTTAATATTTTTAATTTTTTTCAGTAAACAAATACAAACTCCAATGCAGAGTTCATTGCTTTCACATCAATTTATAATTTATTATATGTCCAATTTTAATGCATGTATGCAATTAGTGTCTTATAAAATAAATTTTGTTAATGATATTTATATATTTAATAAAGTGAGTTAAACTAGTGACAATAATAAAACTGCCTGACTTTGGTTTTAACTGAAAAATCTTGAATTGAATATTTTTTACTGTAAAAGTATACCGGATGTCTAGTATCCAACACGATCAATGCGAAATTAGCAATGTATGTATATCGCACCCGGCTTGTTATTTTCTTTTGTAAGCTATTTCCTTTAAAATAGTTTTTAAAAAATTTACCCAAATTGCCATTCCAGCATAGTTGAGGTACATTAGAAATGAAAAAAGCATTTATGTATTTCAAAGTTACAACTGACAGATCATTTGATATTTGAATTTAATGGGGTTTTCCATTGGTAAATTCAGATTTCAGTAAAAAAATTGATTTTTTTCTTCGCGAATGGAACACAATTTAAATTGATTTTTTTTGCCACTGTATTGGTGTACTTTCTTGTCTGTGAAACTAGTGTGGCATAGCTGTCAAATTTTTATTCAAACTTGTTGTCTTTTGAAAAGTGTATGCAGTAAAATTTATATTAAACTGCTTCCATTTTTCAATAGGATTTTATTTATATAAAACAATTTAAGCAAACTTTTCGCAAAACGAATAAATTTCAAATCAAAAACCACATTTGTCACGCTGACAGCTTTAATTTGTATTGGTGTTAGTAAAATGAGGGGTAAATCTTCCGAAAAATTTTGATTTGCAAATTTGGTTTAAAATCAAAAATAAATCAATTTATTTTGCCCAATTGAAAGCAAAAAGAGGGGAAATTGTGTTTTTGACAGATCCTATTAACTACATTTAACTGCATAAACTACGTAGCAAATGTAAAAAATGTAGTAGCCATCCCTGCCTACGAGCACTTCTACTTTTTTTGGTGTCCGTTTTATCATCTTATTCGTTTTCTGTTTCCTCAGACCAGTAAGAACAAAGCACGAACGCAATAATTTTGTCTATTCCCCTGACGTTTCGCCCTCTTTCTCTACTCAGCGTTACACTTTTTTGAAATTCTGTTGATTTTTTCACATTGTTAGTACCTAGGTATGCCTCCGCTTAAACATTTCTAATGTTAAAATAAATTGAATTAAAACAAAAAAGTATGTGTTTATATATGTTTATTGAAACATGCTAAGGAACTTGTTTATTAAAACATTGCATATGTCTAGGAACTCTTAATTAAAAAAATAAATATGAAGAATTTTCTTAATTAGTTTTTCTTTTTTTTTAGTTTTAAAAATGTAATTGATTTAGGTCGAATGATTCATGGCTTGTTTCTCCTGATCATAATAAATTTGAGTCGCCTTATTGGACTATTTCTTCTTCTAGTGGCAGCTCCTCTTGGGAAAAAGTCTATAATATGGAAAATGTTAAGACAAATGAATGAAATAATTAAAATTAAAATGAACTCACAATCATTGTTACATTCTCTAAAATGTCATTAAATGCACGTCTTATTTTCGTTCTTGCATAATTAGCTTGCTCCACCGTTAAATTGTCCAGCTCTATTGCCATATATTCGCATAGCTCTGTATTTGGGTTTTGTTTTGTTGCATCGACTTCAGTGCCTCCAACGCCATTAGCTTGAGGTCGGAACTTTTAGATGTATCTGGCGAAGAGCACAATGCTGTACCAACCTTACTTTTTAAGCGCTTCCCAAAGTTTGAACTACACGGCAAATTTCCTTCGCCAACATTTTTTAAAAATGAGTTGTCGTCAACCGCAGAATCCTGAAACGACACAGAAAACGGGAATAAAAAAAAACTTCAAACCATAAAAGACTTAAAAAATTTTTGGTACCAATTTTAATGAAGCAGTGGATTGCGTTGACTGCACTACTTTGTTAGATTCGAGAAAAAGCATTTGTTGAAAATATTTCCAGGAAACCGGGACCGTTTCATTGGTGGCTTGGCCCGACTTCTTTTTCTTGTGTTTTTCTAATGTGCTATTGAATGTAGTTCTCAGATTTGTCCATTTAGCCTTACATTCATTTACCGTTGCTTGAAGGGCGTCTGCGAATTCTTGCCACAGGGCTTCCTTGGACAGTTTATATTCGGCGCATCCAAGATCCCACAAACTTCGTCGCGTCTCAACTTCTTTAATCAATTTTATTATATTTTCGTGCAGCCAATCACATTCCACTTTTTTCCTGTAGGACTTCTTTTTCTTGGCAGGTGGCGGCGTCGGCGATTGTGCAGATTCATCTTTCTCAGTTCCATCCTTTGTCAGTTATGACCCTCCTTCCATGTCAATGAAATGCATTATTTAAAAAAAGTAGCTTAAATAAATTTATTTTAATATAAAACACGTTATATTTTTTTTCAAAACAAACTGCAAAATAAACAAGTGCGTCCGTGCAGTTTCGTTAAATTTTCACGTATGCATGTAGACAAGCCAATACAAGACTAAAAACACTTGTTTACTCAAGCGGCACTTGACACTTTGCTGCAATTACATTCAGTGTTGTCACATTTCCACAATGGTGGCAGATATACCACTTTTTTGGAAGATTTTTTCAAATCTACTACTTCTACCACGTACTGTATACAAAAAAATTTTCAAATCTACTACGTGAAATCTGCATCTAAAGCTATGAACTCAAAGCTTATAAAGGTCGCAGACTTTTGCGACTCTGACTTCATTTTTACGTCATCATATGCGACAGTCCGGATATGCTCGCAAATGATTTTCGTATTATATGCGACACCCAGGTCGCATATACATAACTTTGCGACTTTCATTCAATTCTTCAATTTACTAGTAGAATAGACGGTTAAAAAAATAAAATAAGGGTTTAAAAGTTCAAAGCAACACAAAAAAAATATTGAAATTATGTATCTTAGTGGGTGTCCGTTAGATTAACATTAGTAAAAAAAATTACTGACCAAACAAATTTTTTTCTGATTTAATTAACTCATTAACATTTTTTAGGGGATAAGCATATAGTACGCTGCTGATGCAAAACAAAATTTTTCTGTGCAATCTGCAAACCAGCCAACGAAACGCTTGCGAAAACACAACGGAAAATATCCTTGGAGAGTTTTACTAGCTCTAAAAACAAAATAAAACATAAACGCAAGAAATCAGAGAAACCCATGCTGTAAGAAAATAATAACCAAATAAAACTCAAATGTCATTTGTCCGAACACAATAAATAGTCCGTATAACTAATTTAGTGCGAAAAACGAGCGGAGACTTCTCCAAATAATCTGCTAAAATTATAAATTTCGCTCTTCGAACATTTGTGTCATTTTTGTATGGGATTTTTCGTTTCAGTCAGCAGCCTACTAGGCTATATGATAAAAAAAATAGCTTGTTCTTCCGTTTGCGAAAAAGTATAACCACCCCAAATTCTTTTCCATGTTTTGTATTTATTTCAAGACTTTAAAAAAAATTCGAAACGGGCAATATTCACAAACATATACTTTAACCACCAAATTTCAAAAAATTATGTTATGTCCGTAAACCTGCAACAAATTTGCGGCTTTACTCATAGCTTAAAATTATTTTTAATCTGATCTACCACGGTTTTGAAAGTGGTTTTTGGAAGTGGCATCACTGATTACAGTGCATCTACATCGAACCGTTTAATGTAGGTACGTTACATTAACATTTTACATTTTCTTTGAAAATGAATGTAGGTACTGCTTTTAGATCAGAGGTCCTTAAAATCTAGGGGTTCTGAATATAAAGACTTCCAAAAGTTATTCTCAGTTATTATATTCCGCCCTATTCTCACGTTCGCGTGAATGTTTGTATTCTTCTATCCGTGCTTCGGAAGGAAATTAATAAAAAAAAAACAACTTCCCTACCTCAATCCACCTGAAGGAATTTTAACCTTTTCAGGTTTTTCATCTGTCCAGCATTATCGGCATACTCCGACCTCTTCTATATCCAAAGTGGAAAGTTGCAACATACACTCCACTCTTGATAACGGCAGACAGGACAACCTTAACGCAAATAGTTACATATGGAAGTAAACTAAAACATCAACTGGGAATGAAGCGTCTGCCACTTAATTTTTTGGTTTAAGATTTACAGGATTTGCTGTGATTCAGTGTCACCAAGTTTGTCTGCGAAAAATAATATTAAGGAACCATCGCATGAAATTAATACAAAAAAAAACTGACCTCATTGCTTCAGAGAAAATTACTTTATTAGTGCCACAAGCTATCAGGGAGGTCTGTTTTTCCATATGTTACATGTTAAGTTTCATTGACTGGTACTTCTTATAGCAGCCGTTTAAAGCTCATAAACATTTTTCATATATTGCGGCCGGTGCAAATTCAATCATTTTTAACAGCTTTGAAATAAGCTGTTCATTAGCTACTCCGGGTATTAAGTATTTTTTAACTATATTCGCATAGTTAACCATACAATTGCGGTAGTTTTGTACTGCATTTGGATTTTCCGTTTCATTGACAAGTTCTCCAAACGTTAGAATCATATCCGACATATGTGGCAGATGACGATCACTGCGTGCTAGCTAATCGGTTTCTCTTGTTGTACAACGTATGAAGTTCTATATGAACGTTAAAAAAGATTTAGGTATTTTTTTAAAATTTTATTATTACTTACACTTCACTTATGAGAAATATTTCAATATCGGCAGGAAGTTGCATTTCTGAGGGCAAGAGAAACTCATCAAATTTTGTTGGTGGTTGCTTAAAAGTTGGTGAAAATCTTTGGAAATAATACTGCGTCCACTGCGTCTGTTTGTCCATCAAAAATAGCTAGTTTTTGTAAGACTGACCTATAAGACTAAACTACGAGACATATAGATGAGTTCATCATATATTTTGGCTAGACAGGAAAGAAGTGCTTGGGTTGTCGGATCCTTGCTGTTTCATGACATGATACTATTTCAGAAGGCAGCTGCTGTGAAAAAACTAAACCATTATTATTACACTGAAAACACACGACTGAGTTTTTAATTCTTCTTAATATTCTACTTAATATGCAGAATTTTTCTTTTATACTGGGGCCCTTACTATGTAACTTGCTTCTTCTTTCGAATCCATTCGAAAGTTGTTTTCAATGCTTATTTTAAGTGGTGATATGTATGAAAGTGGGATCAAATTTTGGTGCTTTCGACTTTTTGTCACATAATTTTCAACTAGCGCTGCTCAACTTCCGTTTATATGCGTTTGCTTAAGAATTATCGAGCTGATATTTTGCGAATTCGAACATTTTTATTGTAGTATCGAGTTACATAGTTGCGCCCCTGGCTGGTTTTTCATTACCGCAACAAAAAATAGAAACTTAACCTAAAATTACTTATTCCTGGTTTTCCATGACCTGCTATTTATTATTTTGAACCTCAAATTCTTTTCATTTTTTATTTTTAACAACGAAAACTTACCTACCCTTTTCTTTAACCAGTACAAATTGAGCACACTCCCTTAGAATCTCAACTTTCATATTTTCATCTGAATATATAAGCAAATCCCGTGGAACATTTCCGATTATAATATGTTATTGTTATCTAATTCAAACATGGAACCAAATCAGTATAGGCTATAGAGATCTACATCAAAGATTCACACTCTTGTCTGTGCGATCGGCCATCTTTGGTGGGCTGGTTCGAAAATTATCTGTTGCATAGGTGGCAACGTCACCGACTTCAGGCCCAAGATTATTATCGATTTCCTCCTGACCCGTAGGAACATCAAGGTGACACTTATATAGCGAGTTTCATTCACGAAAAGATTTTTACTTTTTGTTAAAAGATGTGCCCTTTTCTTATTTTAAGTGTTTCATTGCAAAAAAAAGAGCAATTCTAGGTAAATTCTCAACACGAAAGAAGAGCTCTCGCATGGGGTTAGAGATGTGGCGTATTCAGAAAAATGATATTCCATAGATTTTTCTCACTCAAAAAATGTGAATCCAAGATTTTGTATTCTCAGAGTTTTGACAGCAAAGCTGAGAAATAGTCAGTTCAGGTTTCTTGATATCTCAGCAATCTGACGTTATTCCTAAGTGGAATTCCTCACTTTTGTTGTCAAAAAGCTGAGACTGAAATTTCTTGGAGTCGTTAGCTCAATTATATTTTGTCGCAGTTGATCAATTTAAAAAAAACTCTTGACTTCTTAAGAAGAAGTTTGGTCAGTGAGATCTTAGAAATGTGAACTGGCTAATTGCTGAGGGATCCTGTTCCGGTTACTGAGATTGATGCGAACTCCGAGATCTCATTTTCCTGAACATGCCTTTTTCGATCTGAATACACAGCTTTTTCTGTCAAATGAAAAATATTTTATTGTTTGTTATGAATCTTTGTCGGCTGTTGAAATAATAATGATTCATCCTAAACAACATTATTATAAAAAATTGCATAAGGCTCCATACAAAAACTGATTTTCTCTTCAAGATTCTGCAACAACTATGATACATTGGACAAAAGTGATTAAAACAATTTGTCCAGAATGTATTCCTTAATAAAATTGTATGAAAATCCCAATTTCGGCCAAAAGTGGACTTAGCAGCTGCACGCATTTAGCTGAAGAAAGGGATGAGTATACTGCAGTGTGTATCTAAGCTAATTGGCAAGCAATGAAGCTGCATTAAATAAATATTGCCAGTCAATCTATGTACCTCGCCCCTTCATCACTTTTTCGTTCACTTTAGCTTTCAGACGTTCAAGTGTCTGCTGTTACAACTGCAAACTCTTCGAATGATTCCCCCAACGCTCATAATAGTGAAGGTACTTTTTGAGTGCTTCGCGCGCTTGCACATGCATTAATTCGTTGGCAATATTTGGATTGTCCTTGTAGCGGGAGCACTCATGATATTCTGAGCCGTGAGTCTTCCAATCGCCAAGACACATCCAGTCATGTAATGTAGGTGCAACCTTTTTGAGTGCAATATACCTTGGAAGGTTTGTGTTGAGTTTCTCTACTGATTTATTCAGAATTTTTTCGACTTCCACAGCAAGACATTTCGAAGTAATCTGAATCTTTTCTTTCCATATCGCAGTCTTCACCTGAGTTGTAATAATCATCGTATCATCGCCAAATAATGCATATCTGAGTCTTCTGAAATTTTGATATTTTCTTTTTTTTCCTTGCAGCTGCTTTAATCAGATGGATTTTTCAGATTTAAAGAAGGAGCACCTTGGGCGCAACTCACAACTCAAAAGCGAGAAAAAAAGAAACATGGGGTAGGATAACTAAACGAAGGGTAGTCAAATTTTTCTTTTGAAGATTTTATGTATGAAATTGTCCAGAAATACACAATCACTTCGCGTTTGGGGGGGATTTATTAAAACTCGTACAATGGAAAGGAAGAAACTTATGATCCGAAAATTGTATTCTATTTCTACAAAGCGAAGAACACAAAAAAAATGAATAACAAGGAGTAAAAACTTGAACCCGCAAAGTAAACTCTTTTCTTTTGTATTCTTAAACATGTATTCTTAAAATGTTGGAATCTATTGCACATTGCAGCACAATGAATAGGTTGATAAATAAATATCTTATATTTATAATTATTAAAGCACAAAGATTACATTAATTAATCTTAAATTAATAATTAAACAATTCGCTTTTCATTTCTTTTCACCTTTTTTTCTCTGTCTACTTATTGTGTAAAAAAAACTTACGACTCAACGGTTGGGTTTCATTGACATTTCGGACAATGAAGAAATTGTCAGCAATTGTAAGATGTTTTCAATGAAAACATCTTACAATGACCAATGAGTCTGACAATGTCTTAATCGTCTAACAAATTGTGCGTTCAGACGATTGTAAGATACCTGACAATTTTTTGTCAGATTGTCGTCTGACAATCACCTGACAATGACGTTTCTGACAATATTGTCAGATGAAATTGTGTGTTCAGACTACAGATTGTAAGACATTTTTTTCGACAGTTTTTTCACTGACAGATCTGAGTCTGACAATATTGTGAGATCTGACAATCGTCTGTACTTAGCTTAAGACTGTTCATGTTCACTTTTCAGTGCTATGGGTAAGATTGTTAATTTTTTACAATAAAAAGTTTTCATAGTCCTAACAGTCTGAAGCTGTGTACATAAATTAAAATTATTATTTGACCAAAAATATATATGTAGTAATACAAAATTAAATTTTAAACATAATTTTGTAAGCTTTTGTTACTATAACATATATAAATATAAAAAAAGATGAACATAAAGCACCTAACCATGAACAATTCAATTTTATTAGAAGGAATCAGCCTTCAAATTTTTATTTTTGAGTAATATTTTTTCGAAATAATTTGCTATAGAAAAAAATAGTGCACAATCTTACACCGTGAACAAGTGAATAGTTTTACCACAGGCCCTGCTTTTTTTGTTTGGTATTCAAATTTCAACAGCCAACAACACTAACACTAAACTTATATCAAGGAAATCAAACATGCTTCTTGCTTAATTATGTATATTAGGGTGGTCCTCATATTCTTTTTATTTTTTAAATTAATGGACAACTTTTCTAATTTTTTACAGATTTTTTTCTCACTATTTTCACATTTAATCAATTCTCAGGTCTAAAAAAAAAAAAATGTTTGGTGCCTTGAGTTTTGCAGAGTTTTGCAGCTGATTTTATTTGTACATTTAACGCTGATTTCAAAACTGAAAACCATTTTTCCCTAACAGCTCTAGTTTTTGAGTTACAGAAATATTCAATTTACCTTACTAAAGGGTGTTTTTTTAGACGTGTGGTTTACAAGAAGAAATAAAACGCATATAATTTAATGTTATGGCCAAGAATTTAGCTTTATTATAAAGATAAGGGTTTGTCATTATGTTTTAAAAATGATTTCGGGCAAGTGGCCCCCGCGGCTGGCTCGAATAAATTCCAGCCGAGAGGCCCAAGAGGCCCCAGCTCCAATTGTTGCCCGCGATGGCGGATGGACTCATTCGGGTCTTCTTAGATACTCTGCTCCTCAATAGCGTCTTTGGTGCGCACTGTACGGGCGGCGCGGCGCGGTGCGGCGTCTCTGAGGATGCGCATTATCCACTAGAGTAATTGTGGTGCGAAACCGATCCTTGGTTGCCCGAATTACTCTGCTGGGCGATTATGTCGACCGAATATTGGACGCAGCTATAAGGATTTAGTTCAGAACATGCTGACTGCTTATCGTGAGCTTGGATGCAACATGAGCATCAAGGTGCATTATTTGCAAAACCATTTGGACCGGTTTCCTGAAAACTTGGGAGACTTGAGTGAAGAGCAAGGCGAACGATCTCACCAGGATATAAGGACAATGGAAGAACGATATCACCAGGATATAAGGACAATGGAAGAACGATACCAGGGCAAGTGTGATACGCATATGATGGCAGATTACTGCTGGAATCTGCAAAGAGATTGTCCGAAAAAACCACATTGCAGATCAAGCAATAAACGAAGATTCTTGGGTTCCAGTACATCAAATCAGCATTGAAAAATATTTTGTAAATGAAATGTACTCGCTAGTATCTTGTTAATAGAATTATTATTTTTTTATATTTATTTAGTGACATATACACTTAATGAACTGGATTTTCAAAGAAAAAATGTTTTACTTTCTTCTTTTCAAAATTATTTTGGGTATTTCTAAGTGGTGTCAGGTTTGCAACACCCTACCCCATAACATGAAAACGGGAGCTGCTAGGCAAAAACCGATTGCAGATTCGTATTCAGGAGGTCGAATTTACTAAATAACAGTTCAAAAAGTATCGGCACCAAAATGTGTGTATACCTGTGTTATTATAAGTAGAAGGTGATTTTTATAAAATTCAAAAAGCCAATAGCGTGTAGGTTAGGTGTAATTGCATCGAAGGGTCCTTTTTCTCTAAGTTTATACAGTTTTCTAAGTATGTAAATTAAAACTGCAACAAATTATTTTGAATACACACCAAATCTGGTATATATTTTTCAAATTCGGATATCCGTTATTTTATTTTATTTTATTTTATTATTGATTTTGTTAGTTATATTTTATTTAATTTTTAAATTAATGAGTAATTTTGGAAAAAAAATTGAAACGAATTGTCTACCTACTGATTTTGTTTTTAATGAATTTTACGTTACTACGTACATAGACTAATTTGGGTTTTATTATATTTAACGCTCTTATAAATTTTTAGCTGAATACAATATGTCAATTTCTTTACTTCCCAAAACTGCCACTTTCTATCCACTTTCGCTCAAAATTATGTCAAGGTCCATATGAAAAAAATAAAATTGGACTAGAATTGGTCAAAATTGGTAGTTTTGGGCAGTAAAGAAACAGACCTTATATGTCTTTTAGTTTTTGAAAACAATTATTATTTCTTTAACTTTTTTTAAAATATTGAGTTCGAAAACTATTTTCTGAGCATAAATTAAAAACTCAAAAGAAGAGATTTTTCAGTGTTGCCGCTGAGAAATTTGAAAAGGTCGCATAAAAAGGGGTCACGAGATAAAAAAGGTCGCATTTTGAAATGTTTTTAATAGATAGCAAAATGAAACGAAATCCGTATTAATAAAACATGTTTTGGAGTAATTTTAGTTTTATATTAAAAAAATTAATCAAGCAAAACAAATCAGTTTTCACTTGATACTAAAAGTAAAATACATTTTTATTCAGATAATTATTGAATTACATTTAATTGTATACTTAGTATGATTTATTGCATTTCAATATCAAAAATATTTTTTAAATACTTAAGCCTAGTACGCAAATCGAGCAAAACTTAATTTTATTTATAAATTTTTTTTCTTAAAACAAATTTTGAAGGTGTTGACATAAAATTAAGATTCAAATGAGGACAGTAACGTAGCTGAAAATATTTTTAAGGGTTATGAAAATATACACTGCAATATTAAAAAAGCAAACAAATCAGTACAAAAAAGGGTTTACAGCCTTTACTGCGAGTATACTTTGTCATAGAAAAATCATTTCTGTGATAATTTAGTATATTGTCATGCTTTAAAAAATGTCGCCGCACTAATATTTGACCCTCTTGAACCCATTCCTCGCCGCTGACTGAGTGAAAACAGCTGTTTTATATGATCTATTCCCGTAACTTTCTTTCATGTTTTATTTTATGGTTTTTGGTCATCATCCACATGGTTGATAAAAACCGTGATATTCATGAAATGTCAACATTTAATCCAGCAAAATAATTTATCGAACATTACTTGTCTTGGAAAAATTATGTGGAGACTTTTGCATATATAGTTTGAAAAAAAAGTTTGGGTTTTGCGTTTGAACTACGTACGGCTCAAGAAAAATCCGAGAAAAAATTTACCCTGGGAAAAAATTTTTATGAGGAATAAAATTTTCCCGAACTACGTCCTAGGCTAAAAGTTCAATTAAAACAATGTCCTAATTAATGAGACGTTTTACACTCAAAGGTCAGGCTTATCAATGGGATCGTCATCAGAACTAATATGTGCTTTATATTTATTTTTTTTTTCGTTATAAAGTAGTGCAACATATATGTAAATTTCCAATTTTTTGATGACTTTTTTCAAAAAAAATTTAACTTAATAGTCCAATTAAGAAAATCCTTTGCAAAGGTTGGAAAATACCCAACGAAACGTCGGGAATATTTAAAAAATGGATTAGTTTCTATAGATGGGGTCAGAAAAGTCGAAAAATTTAAAAAAAGGGTCAAAATAGCCACTTTTTTAAAAGGTCGTATCATAGTCGCATGGGTCAAAATGAGACTAAAGTCGCATAGCGGCAACACTGTTCACGCTTTAAGAAAAGCTGTTATGAAATAATATTGAATTTTTTCAAATATTTATTTGAATTATAGTATTTTTAAATCAGGCAGACACTCCTGTCTAAACGATAGGAAATAGACCCCAAATTTTGTTGTCTTGACCTAACCTACATACTCTTTTTTGACATATTATATTAATCACTATTGGTACCCATCTATAAAAATTAAAATTTTATGGAAATTGGTAAACGAAGGGGGTGAAATAAAAAAAATATTTTCTTTCATCGTTTCGAACCAAATGACGGTTATAGGAATCAAGTTTTTACAAACTGATAAATCAAAGGGTTTACAAGTAATAATGGGAAAAGTCCCCAAAATCCATATCCGTAGAGAAGATCTTACCACGAATGACTCTTAGGCTTAGACTTAGACTCTTGACCAATGAGTCTGACAATGTCTTAATCGTCTAACAAATTGTGCGTTCAGACGATTGTAAGATACCTGACAATTTTTTGTCAGATTGTCGTCTGACAATCACCTGACAATGACGTTTCTGACAATATTGTCAGATGAAATTGTGTGTTCAGACTACAGATTGTAAGACATTTTTTTCGACAGTTTTTTCACTGACAGATCTGAGTCTGACAATATTGTGAGATCTGACAATCGTCTGTACTTAGCTTAAGACTGTTCATGTTCACTTTTCAGTGCTATGGGTAAGATTGTTAATTTTTTACAATAAAAAGTTTTCATAGTCCTAACAGTCTGAAGCTGTGTACATAAATTAAAATTATTATTTGACCAAAAATATATATGTAGTAATACAAAATTAAATTTTAAACATAATTTTGTAAGCTTTTGTTACTATAACATATATAAATATAAAAAAAGATGAACATAAAGCACCTAACCATGAACAATTCAATTTTATTAGAAGGAATCAGCCTTCAAATTTTTATTTTTGAGTAATATTTTTTCGAAATAATTTGCTATAGAAAAAAATAGTGCACAATCTTACACCGTGAACAAGTGAATAGTTTTACCACAGGCCCTGCTTTTTTTGTTTGGTATTCAAATTTCAACAGCCAACAACACTAACACTAAACTTATATCAAGGAAATCAAACATGCTTCTTGCTTAATTATGTATATTAGGGTGGTCCTCATATTCTTTTTATTTTTTAAATTAATGGACAACTTTTCTAATTTTTTACAGATTTTTTTCTCACTATTTTCACATTTAATCAATTCTCAGGTCTAAAAAAAAAAAAAATGTTTGGTGCCTTGAGTTTTGCAGAGTTTTGCAGCTGATTTTATTTGTACATTTAACGCTGATTTCAAAACTGAAAACCATTTTTCCCTAACAGCTCTAGTTTTTGAGTTACAGAAATATTCAATTTACCTTACTAAAGGGTGTTTTTTTAGACGTGTGGTTTACAAGAAGAAATAAAACGCATATAATTTAATGTTATGGCCAAGAATTTAGCTTTATTATAAAGATAAGGGTTTGTCATTATGTTTTAAAAATGATTTCGGGCAAGTGGCCCCCGCGGCTGGCTCGAATAAATTCCAGCCGAGAGGCCCAAGAGGCCCCAGCTCCAATTGTTGCCCGCGATGGCGGATGGACTCATTCGGGTCTTCTTAGATACTCTGCTCCTCAATAGCGTCTTTGGTGCGCACTGTACGGGCGGCGCGGCGCGGTGCGGCGTCTCTGAGGATGCGCATTATCCACTAGAGTAATTGTGGTGCGAAACCGATCCTTGGTTGCCCGAATTACTCTGCTGGGCGATTATGTCGACCGAATATTGGACGCAGCTATAAGGATTTAGTTCAGAACATGCTGACTGCTTATCGTGAGCTTGGATGCAACATGAGCATCAAGGTGCATTATTTGCAAAACCATTTGGACCGGTTTCCTGAAAACTTGGGAGACTTGAGTGAAGAGCAAGGCGAACGATCTCACCAGGATATAAGGACAATGGAAGAACGATATCACCAGGATATAAGGACAAAGGAAGAACGATACCAGGGCAAGTGTGATACGCATATGATGGCAGATTACTGCTGGAATCTGCAAAGAGATTGTCCGAAAAAACCACATTGCAGATCAAGCAATAAACGAAGATTCTTGGGTTCCAGTACATCAAATCAGCATTGAAAAATATTTTGTAAATGAAATGTACTCGCTAGTATCTTGTTAATAGAATTATTATTTTTTTATATTTATTTAGTGACATATACACTTAATGAACTGGATTTTCAAAGAAAAAATGTTTTACTTTCTTCTTTTCAAAATTATTTTGGGTATTTCTAAGTGGTGTCAGGTTTGCAACACCCTACCCCATAACATGAAAACGGGAGCTGCTAGGCAAAAACCGATTGCAGATTCGTATTCAGGAGGTCGAATTTACTAAATAACAGTTCAAAAAGTATCGGCACCAAAATGTGTGTATACCTGTGTTATTATAAGTAGAAGGTGATTTTTATAAAATTCAAAAAGCCAATAGCGTGTAGGTTAGGTGTAATTGCATCGAAGGGTCCTTTTTCTCTAAGTTTATACAGTTTTCTAAGTATGTAAATTAAAACTGCAACAAATTATTTTGAATACACACCAAATCTGGTATATATTTTTCAAATTCGGATATCCGTTATTTTATTTTATTTTATTTTATTATTGATTTTGTTAGTTATATTTTATTTAATTTTTAAATTAATGAGTAATTTTGGAAAAAAAATTGAAACGAATTGTCTACCTACTGATTTTGTTTTTAATGAATTTTACGTTACTACGTACATAGACTAATTTGGGTTTTATTATATTTAACGCTCTTATAAATTTTTAGCTGAATACAATATGTCAATTTCTTTACTTCCCAAAACTGCCACTTTCTATCCACTTTCGCTCAAAATTATGTCAAGGTCCATATGAAAAAAATAAAATTGGACTAGAATTGGTCAAAATTGGTAGTTTTGAGCAGTAAAGAAACAGACCTTATATGTCTTTTAGTTTTTGAAAACAATTAATATTTCTTTAACTTTTTTTAAAATATTGAGTTCGAAAACTATTTTCTGAGCATAAATTAAAAACTCAAAAGAAGAGATTTTTCAGTGTTGCCGCTGAGAAATTTGAAAAGGTCGCATAAAAAGGGGTCACGAGATAAAAAAGGTCGCATTTTGAAATGTTTTTAATAGATAGCAAAATGAAACGAAATCCGTATTAATAAAACATGTTTTGGAGTAATTTTAGTTTTATATTAAAAAAATTAATCAAGCAAAACAAATCAGTTTTCACTTGATACTAAAAGTAAAATACATTTTTATTCAGATAATTATTGAATTACATTTAATTGTATACTTAGTATGATTTATTGCATTTCAATATCAAAAATATTTTTTAAATACTTAAGCCTAGTACGCAAATCGAGCAAAACTTAATTTTATTTATAAATTTTTTTTCTTAAAACAAATTTTGAAGGTGTTGACATAAAATTAAGATTCAAATGAGGACAGTAACGTAGCTGAAAATATTTTTAAGGGTTATGAAAATATACACTGCAATATTAAAAAAGCAAACAAATCAGTACAAAAAAGGGTTTACAGCCTTTACTGCGAGTATACTTTGTCATAGAAAAATCATTTCTGTGATAATTTAGTATATTGTCATGCTTTAAAAAATGTCGCCGCACTAATATTTGACCCTCTTGAACCCATTCCTCGCCGCTGACTGAGTGAAAACAGCTGTTTTATATGATCTATTCCCGTAACTTTCTTTCATGTTTTATTTTATGGTTTTTGGTCATCATCCACATGGTTGATAAAAACCGTGATATTCATGAAATGTCAACATTTAATCCAGCAAAATAATTTATCGAACATTACTTGTCTTGGAAAAATTATGTGGAGACTTTTGCATATATAGTTTGAAAAAAAAGTTTGGGTTTTGCGTTTGAACTACGTACGGCTCAAGAAAAATCCGAGAAAAAATTTACCCTGGGAAAAAATTTTTATGAGGAATAAAATTTTCCCGAACTACGTCCTAGGCTAAAAGTTCAATTAAAACAATGTCCTAATTAATGAGACGTTTTACACTCAAAGGTCAGGCTTATCAATGGGATCGTCATCAGAACTAATATGTGCTTTATATTTATTTTTTTTTTCGTTATAAAGTAGTGCAACATATATGTAAATTTCCAATTTTTTGATGACTTTTTTCAAAAAAAATTTAACTTAATAGTCCAATTAAGAAAATCCTTTGCAAAGGTTGGAAAATACCCAACGAAACGTCGGGAATATTTAAAAAATGGATTAGTTTCTATAGATGGGGTCAGAAAAGTCGAAAAATTTAAAAAAAGGGTCAAAATAGCCACTTTTTTAAAAGGTCGTATCATAGTCGCATGTGTCAAAATGAGACTAAAGTCGCATAGCGGCAACACTGTTCACGCTTTAAGAAAAGCTGTTATGAAATAATATTGAATTTTTTCAAATATTTATTTGAATTATAGTATTTTTAAATCAGGCAGACACTCCTGTCTAAACGATAGGAAATAGACCCCAAATTTTGTTGTCTTGACCTAACCTACATACTCTTTTTTGACATATTATATTAATCACTATTGGTACCCATCTATAAAAATTAAAATTTTATGGAAATTGGTAAACGAAGGGGGTGAAATAAAAAAAATATTTTCTTTCATCGTTTCGAACCAAATGACGGTTATAGGAATCAAGTTTTTACAAACTGATAAATCAAAGGGTTTACAAGTAATAATGGGAAAAGTCCCCAAAATCCATATCCGTAGAGAAGATCTTACCACGAATGACTCTTAGGCTTAGCTCATATTAATAAAACAAGTTTGGTTTTATTTTGGAATGTCCTATGTTGTATCTAATCGCAAGTTAAAATTAGTTATTTTTAATATAATTAAATATGCACATTGCAGTTGTAAACGTACCTTAATTTAGTATCACATTCGTATGAAAATTGCGTTGTGGGAATATTTTGTACTTTATCTACAAAGTATAGGTACCTATATATATAAATATCTACTATAATATAGTTTATTGGTTATAGATATTCGATCAATTTCTGGGGGTTTACGATTTTGAATTTATTGCATTCATACAATAAATTCTAGACGAATACTATTGCTTAAATTAAATATATCTATAGATATAATAAGTAGAATGATTAAAAAATGAAAACAAAACATTATATACTCGTAACTGGTAAGTGGATTATAAACAATGTTTAAACAATATAATTTACGCTAGAGAAGCTATACCCACATACTTATTTTTTTATCTAAACAAAATTTATAAAAATCCCCCAAGTTAGAAGTGTTGATACAAGAGTGAATAGACTTTATAGACGCGAAACAATTTTTCAAAATATGTATGTATAATGTACATACAAGGAAGCACAAAGTTCAATTTGTGTAAGTTAAACGTTTTTGCTAAGATAATAATCATAGTGAAATATTTATTGCATGAGGTCATATAGGTACATATAGGCCATAGGGATGTTGAGCATTTGTAAAGTGTTTTTATTGATACATAGACAAGACTTGTTTAATGATTTTATGCAAAATATTTATCCTTTAGATCGATTGGATCCAGGGATATAAAGAGACTTTTATTTGCAGTTAATTACGAGTGGTTCAAATTTAAAACAAATTAATTTGGTGTGCGTGTCTTCAGGAATGGAGGGGACCAACAATTTTTTTTCCAATCGGAACGAATAAGGTGAGACGTATTTTTTCATGAGAGGCAGTACTTGCAAAAACAAAACATTTATGGTTTCAGATTCAATCCTACGCACTTATTATTGCGCGTAGGATTTATTGGATATTATAAGTAAAACGCAGATATTTTGGAAGTAACGAACAATATGAAAAAAGTTTAATAAGTGAAAATAAATAAAAACTGAAATGATGAAAAATAAGTTTTTCAAGCTAAGTGCTTAATCGCTGAGTTGATTCTACTTAAGTCTTAACACGTCTTCCTCAACTAGCGCGCCTTAACACCAGGGCCGTAGCTAGAGTCGAATTTAAGGTAGGGCATCGGTGATAACAGGTAGGGCAGAAGTAAAAAATGTTTATGAAATATGATCTGATCTGGAGGGGGTGATAGATAAGTGCAAAACATTCATCTACATATGTACCTTTTGGTTTTTATTATTATGTCTCTTAACATAGATATTAGTATATTTAGTATACCTACATAGATAACAATATCAAGCTCTTTCATTAAAATAACTGAGTTCTTCGATTCGCCATATTATTAAAAATACGAAGGACTTCATCCAGATCCAATGACTTGGTTCTTTTCTTTTCAAATCCCAGAAATACCATGCCTGTCATTCTTTCGTGACTCATTGATAGCCTCTGAGGCCTATTGAATCATTTGCAGCATTTGTATCTTTTGCTTCCATATGTTTTGAGGAATGAGGTTCTTCGTGGTCGATTTCCTCTTCAACTCTTCGTTTTTTTTCTAAAGAAAGTACGTACCTATATCCATATATCCACAAAATCTTTTAATCTTTAGTCACAGCAATAAACAAACAACCTTGTCGCTAACTGATTATAAAACACTTAAAACACCTTCACTATACAGACGAATAAACTCTAATTTGCTTATTTTAAATTAATTAGACTGCAATACGTGGACAGATGGCACAACACTCAGAGATGCATATTAGTATAATTTATCCACCAATTTAACCGCACTCAAAGTATTCATAGATACTCTATTCTATTTTGAGTCTCTTACCAAAGGTAATATAATATATATAATATTATCTTTGATTATTTTCTTTAATTACTAAGGGAATACAAAATAACCAACTATGTACGAACTTGCATACATAGGTATACCTACCTAGGTACCTCACAAAAAAAGACACCAAAAGAAAATCCTTGCTACCTACCCTTTATTCAAAAATCGCGACGAACGAACAAAAAAGTTACTGCATGTCTATCTATACATGCAGATACACACCATTACCAATGATAAGCAAAAAACAAAAAAAAACAATTACCGCAAGAGACTTAAGTCTCCTCCACTCGCCACAAACAAGGCATCGCTTCAAAATTCAATTTATACGTACATCATTCATACTATTCCTACGAAAGACAAAAACAACAAATACTTTTGCCTTGGGGAGAGTATGATAACCGTGGCGACAAGAAATGATAACGGTTTTTTGTAGAACACTTCAATACAAGTATTTTTTACTATGGGAGGGGGGTCTATCTCCTCCCGTTTGGGCGGGAGGGGCAATTTTATGAAATAAATACTAAAAATGAAAAAAAATCATTAAAAAATAACGGTAATACCTACAATTTAGTATTATACCTTTTTTTAAAGCCAATACTTTGTTCTATCAGCCAGTTTTTAAATGAAGTGAATTCTTTGCATAGCTTTTGAAAAAATGAGTTTCAAATTCAAAATTTGGAAAAAAAAAATTTTTTAGTGTAATTTATTAAAACTTTTTTTTAAAATTATTTTTATTTTTTTATATTATTTTTTTTTCTCGGAATTTAATGCTCTTATTAAATCTTAATCAAAAACTGAAAAAACTATATGATTTTATATCTTCTAGTTTTCGAGAAAAATCGAACATTACCGAAACTTCTATTTTAATTTAATTAATTAATAATTGAATATGGATTAAGAATAGTAGGATAAATTTAAAGTTTCTTTAAACCCAGATTCTTTAAATGCAAAAGAAACTTTGCATACACCCAACCTTGCACCTACCCCAAATCCTGTGGTGTGCCCAAGCACACCCCCCATACATATTTCACCGTTTATACGCTGCCGTCGTATAGCATGGGTGCGGAGAGAGTACGATTACTTAGGCGCAAAGAAATGAGAACGGGTTTTTGTAAATCAGTTCAATACAAGCATTTTTTTTTACTATGGGAGGGGGAGGGATGAGTTATTTATAGTAAGTATAGTACAGTAACACATTTAGCTTTACCCAGAATGCACCACGAGGAGGTAGACTTACACTGCATTCCACGTCACGAGGAGGTAGACTTACACTGCATTCCACGTCCAAGTCAGTCAGTCAGTCGGTCAGTCAGTTAGTTAGTCAGTTATGCAGTCAGTTAGTCAGTCAGTTAGTCAATCAGTCAGTCAGTTAATATTGTCCTAGAAATGTATGTTAGTTTCGTCAATGAAGTCATCGTCTGAAGTTTCGTTTCTGTCAAGTTCGTAAAGTTCGTTAAGTTCGTCGTTGATCGTGAAGAGCCTTGGCTGTTTAGATGGGATAACAGCCTCTAGATTTTCACTTTCAACGGTGAGCGGATCAAAATCTTTAAGGTGTAATCCAACAGATTCAGCTCCATCGGCAATGCATGGGTACACTTTTTTCATGCAAAACAAAATTTTATTAAATAAAAAAAAAAGTGGTAATGTTCAATTTTCTCGAAAACTAGAAGACATAAAATCATCTAGTTTCCAGTTTTTGATTAAGAATCAATAAGAACATTGAATTCTGAGAAAAAAAAAATAATATAAAATCTCAAAGTTTTGATAAATTACACTTAAAAAATTTTGTTTATGTTTTTTTTTCCAAATTTTGATTTTGAAACTCATTTTTTCGAAAACTAGACAAAGAATTCACTTGATTTAAAAATTGGCTAATAGAACGAGGTATACCAAATTTTAGGTATTACCGTTATTTTTTAATGATTTTTTTTTCATTTTTAGTACTTTTTCATAAAATTGCCCCTCCCGCCCAAACGAGGGGATATAGACCCCCCTCCCATAGTAAAAAATGCTTGTATTGAAGTGTTCTAAAAAAAACCGTTATCATTTCTTGTCGCCACGGTTATCATACTCGTGCCTTTGCCTTTGAGAATTTAGGTATACATTTTGAAGAGAATTCAAATTTTAAGTTGTATACAGGCAGAGATCTCTCGCTCTCGCTCTTTATTCTGGCCAAAGCAACATTTGATAAATAGCAACATGTTGTGGGATCGCATATTAGATCCCAGCCGTTAATTTTTGGGTTCCAATATTTTGTATGGGATGCGACATCTTGGTATTATATTATCTTTGCTCTTACTCTTACAACAATTTGTGCATCCAATTTAAATGTAACCAACAAATTTTATCTGTATCCCATAGCTATGTATACTTCCTAGTTCCTACCAATTATACTCAACTCATCAAAACTGTTAATATTTGCATTTGGGAATGAAATTAATGTGTAGGTACTGAAAGGGTGAAAGAAAACACACACAAGAAAAAAAATAGTAGGCTGCGCATCGTATCTGAGACATATATTTCGTTCAAATCAGCTATGAAGTATGAACAAGGTTGTTTTTTTATTTTGGTAGAATGAATGAAAAAAATTCTAGACAAAAAGTACAGTATGGGCTATTTCGTTACACTGCTTATGAATGAGGGTATTGTTTTTTTTTGGTGCAATGTAGGAAGGGAAAAAAATTGCGAAACAAAGATATTTTTTTTTTGTGGAACAAATCTTTGTACCTATACAAAGAACGAATTTAAGGGAATAGGAAAATCGTTACGATAGTTGATTTTTCAAGGTAGAGCATTGGATGTTTCAAGGTAGGGCATTGCCCCCTAATGCCCTCCCCTGCTTAACACACTGTCGTCCTAATATCTTTCATACATCCATAGTGCGCTGAGCCAGGTAGTGGCTTGATCAATACATCCGCAGGCATATTTTCAGTTGGAGTATGTACGATATTAATTTTTCCATCTTTTAAAAGTTGTCGTACAAAGTGATATCTTGTTGCAATATGTTTTGTACGAGAATGACATATTGCTTTGTCCCAACAGTTATTGCGGCTAACTCAGGCAAGTTCATTTCGGTCATCAGGTTGTGAAGATATGTTGCTTCTCTTGATGATTCAGATAGTGCGACATACTCCGCTTCCGTTGTTGAAATAGCCACAGATTTTTGCTTTCGAGAACGCCAGGTAATTGCTACTCCATGAAGTATAAAAACGTATCCCGTATACGATAATCTATCCATCTCGTCATTTGCGTGATCAGCATCTGAGTAACCTCGAAGACCAAGTGTGTCTCTTGTGTAGGTACATCAACCCATAATTTTCTGTACATTGCAAGTGTCGTGGAACCCGCTTTGCAGCTGACCGATGGACATCCTGGTAACTTTCATTAAACTGTGCCATTCGGTGTGCCAGTAAAAGCAATGTCTGGTATGGTCGCGATCGACAGGTACATAAGCGACCCAATCAGCTGCCTATATGGTTGCTTAACTTGTTGACCTTCAGAATGACGTTCTCCTCTTGGTAATTTCGAATTTGAATCGCTCGGTGTGCTTATGGGTTTTGACATACGTTGTTGTTACCATTCCATACTCCTGAAGCATCTGCTTGGCTTTTCTTCCTACTCCATCCTCTTTACCATTTTCTTCAACTAGCTACATTCTAGACTGGCTACAGGTGAAAATGTTTCTTCAAAGTCTTGGCGCCGCGAAAATTCTCTGGCAACAACACGAGCTTTCTTCTGATCCAAAGATTCATCTGGTTTAAGCTTATTGCGCAGAAAAACTTTGCTGGTCTTATCAGCTCTATTCGCTGGACGCTCGACCATATTCCACGTGTTGTTCTTTTTAAGACCTCGGATCTCATCTTTGATCGCCTTGAGCCATTCTTATGCATCTATTCCAGACATCGCATCCTCAAGTGAAAGTTCACCAATGTTTGCCATTTCAGCAAATCCCGCCTCGTCCACTGAATCCAAATAGATTTCATCATCTGTTTTGTCTTTCCTGATCTTTTTCGTTTTCGCACAGGCTTTGTTGTTCGATTTCTTTTGCGTCCTCGAGTTCTTTTTTTTCTTCTGAACTTGGCATCTGCACTGGATTTGATTCATATTCGCTCACCGGTTTTTCAGCAGTGACTTCAATGTATTCTTGACGTTCATTTTCGACAAATTCACTTTCGATAAATTTGATATCTCTAGTGATAACCACATTTCGTTTTTCAGGAATCCACACTTGGTACCCTTTGGAAACTTCAGAGTATCTGACCATGATACCCTCAAATGCCTTTGCTCCAAATACCTTTAGATGGCTCAGGTCCAGCAGTTTTTTGTTCCATCGTTCAAATGGAGTATGGACATCCAAACTTACCGTAGGACACCTATTTCGCAGATAATTTGACGCTGATAGAGCTTCTGCCCAAAACTGGCTTCTAATTCCTGACTGAATGAGCAAAAATGTGGTAATTTCGACAAGCGTTCGGTTTTTACGCTCAGCAACCCCATTTTGCTGTGGTGTATGTGGAACTGTAAGCCTTCGATCAATCCCATTCATTTTTAAAAAAATTGCAAACTCGTGTTAACGGAATTCTCGGCCATTATCTGACATCAAACATTTTATTTTGATACCAGTTTGCGTTTCAACTCGACCTTTGTACTTTTTAAAAGCACGAAAAACTTCACTATTTTGTTTCAAAAAGAAAACTTCGCACCAACGGCAATTACGTAATTTTTCCTTGAAGACAAACTTTTCATGATTTAAGCCCACTAACATTGCTGATGTCTATTCCAGTCGCCAATTTCTTTCAAAATAAATCTAAAAGGTCTTTTCCATTTAAATACCTCATTCAGTTGTGCCAAAGTTCAAGATTTGCTTTTACTGTTGGTTAAATAACCACGAACGCCTGGGAAGAACTTTTTGTTGAACATAATACAGCTGTCCAACTCGACTTGCAATCATTTTCGTTTCGCCATAATTGTCGCGAACGAGAGCAATTGTCTTGTCGAACGTTATAGTACAATCGTGGTCCGTAATCCTCGAAAAAGAAAGAAGATTACACTGTGTTGCACATATGCATGGAACTTACTGTTTGAACTAAAAAATTGTATAAGAATCAATATACATGATTAGTAATATAATAAAGTGATTAAAAACTTGTTGTGATATCAACGCGATGTAAATACCATCTGATTTTTTAAACAAAAATCAATTTATGAGCAACAAATTTGAAAATCGTTAGAGCATTTAAAAAAAAAAATTTTGTATATACAAAATTTCTAAACATTTTTAAGAAAAAAAAAATTTGTACGCCATTTTGTTATTATTTACTAATGCAGAGTTAAAAAATAAATTTTGAAAAAAAAAATCTACCCATTTTCAAAATATCGAATTTTCAAAAAATAATAATAACATACAAAAAATTAATCATAAAATAAATGCCAAGAAATTTTTTTTTTGCATAACTGTTTCTAAAACTATCGAAATATACATCAAAAGAAATATCTTTAAAGACTGTCCGTACCTGTACGCCAAAATCTTCTGCGTTCTCAAAATACTTCCATCCAAAGAGTGGACACGTTTTTGAGAATAATCAGATTTTCATAAATTGCTACAAAATTTTTTCGCCCAAAAAGAAATGAAAAAACGTTAGTCACCAAGTTTAAAAGAAATCGTTCCCATCGTTTAGACTGGATCCAACGATAAGACAGACGGACAGAATACGAGATCCGATTTTTGGTAATGTCAAGTTTGTTCAAAATCCCGATATTTATAAATTTTTTTTACAAATCCATAACATGCCATATAGTACTTATGTTTCTATATACAAAAAAAAAGCAAAAACTTAGTACTGTCTACAAATTTTGATTACCAAAAAATCCAACCTATTACACTATAAAATATAGCTAATAGACTATCAATGAAAATTGTAATTTAATTACTCTACCATCCACACAGTTAGCCACACATTAATTTCAAATTTCGTTTTTTTTTAAATTTAATTATCAAAGCGCCGAAAAAAATATAATATATAAATAAAACAATTTAGGGCACTCTTTTCACATTCTTTCTCCACGGCGCGGGCGCGGCGGCGCGCGTACCTGTTGAATTTGTTTGTCCAAAAAGTTTACCGCCTGCGAGTAAATTACATTAGTCGTATTTATAAATAAGACTGCATAATATGTATAATGTATTTTTGATGTGTAAAGATCTTTGCTCTCGGTATGGGGAAAAAAATACAGGTTAATGCAGCGGAAGTGGTGGTAAATTTGTGGTAGTAAATAAGGATAAGAAAATATGGGTAAAAATATGGGTAAGAATATGGTTAAGAATATGGGTAAGGAAAATGGTTGTAGTCTTTGAAAAAACAGTGTTATCGAATGCAAGAACTGAATAGAT
The DNA here is from genome assembly GCA_929447395.1 of Epistrophe grossulariae. NCBI lineage: Eukaryota > Metazoa > Arthropoda > Insecta > Diptera > Syrphidae > Epistrophe > Epistrophe grossulariae. Next base: position 85,115,452 of record OV839566.1, read on the forward strand.
ACTTTTCATCATTCGCAGAGAAATATTTGAAAATATTTGAGTTGAAATTTGAATTTAATTTTATGTAAACATTTTATCTCGGTTAAGGGAAAATGCAACGGTAGGAGCCTAGGGTAACAAGGATTTTGGGGTCGGGATTCCTAATTTTTACAATCCAGATTTTTACCCATTCTTTGAGACAAAAGCGGACGTTTACACGCATCTTCACCGCGCGTCCAGGTGCTCACACATTTTTTTTTTTAGAGACATACAATTCAAAAGGCAGCTGGGAAACTCCATTGAACTTTTCCAAATTATGTTAATGAACTGCAAAAAAAGGTATAAATAGTGCGTCACTTGATTGAGTCCATTGTGGATATTGGGTTGCAGAAGTTTTAAATGATGAATTTTTATAAACAAAAGTTTAAATAATTATGAAAGGACAGAAAACTAAATTTTGTATTCAATTTACATCAAAATGGGATCTTTACGTAGACTAATGGTTAATGGTAGCAAAAAAAGCAGAAGTACATAGATACTTTTTAGGAACTGCGGTTCTTAAAAAAAACTGAAAAAGAAGTTTCACAGTAGAAAATAATTATTCTGTGTATACCTTAACTATGGAAAGAATGGAAGGAACGAGATACCAAGAGCCTAAGAGGTCTGGGCAATCTCGAAAAAAATGCAAATATTACATTTTTAAATTCAAAAACTTAATTTCCTTGATGCAACTTCTAGATTCAAATACTAGTTCAACATCTCAACCACAAAAATACAGAAGACGGGACCGACACGATATCGAGATGAGACCAGGACATTACGAGATTCAACTATACGAGACCGATTCCGTGAAGAAACTGAGACTCTCTCGAGCACCTAAGGAGTTTCTGAATAAGACGCTTATCATCACGTCCAATTATATGGGGTAGACGTATGTACCGTGTCAAAAATGGATAAGAACGCTAAAGGTTGTTTTGAGAGGAAGATTTTTCGGGTGATTTCTGTTCCCGTCTGCATTAACAGGAAGTGGAGGAGAATATAGTACAATGATTAATGAACTATATATAGTAAAGCGACACCGACCTTGCCAAGAACGTAAAAGCCAACGTTATCGCAAGATGACAACAAAAGTCCTCAAATTCTGTAAAAATTTAAAAAATTAAAGTGGAAAACAAAATCGCCTTTAACCATTTCTTAAGTACAATCATCTAAAAATTCTTCTTAAAGTAACTCCAAACCATCAGCAAAATGACGTTTCTTTGATAAATCGCTCATCTGTAGATAACATTACCAAATTATGTAAGTATAGCTAAATAGCAATTTGCAATAATTATCGCTCCGTAATCAACCATCCTATTCGTTGTCTGATAAAATTAAAATTCATAGATATTGGAAACTTTTTCAAATTAAAAAAATGGTGCGCCATAAGCAAAATTTTCTATTAATTCTTCACCCAGAGAACTTACATACATAATCCCTCCCGGATACTATGCTAAAGTTTCGAAATTTAGATAAGATCCAGTAATTAATTTCGACAACTTCTTCGAGCAATAATTATTGCCGCTTATTTAGACTGCTCCTTCGTTATTTTACATTTCGATTAGTTTGTTTTAAATTTATCCAAAATAATATTAAAGAAAGACATCGTCTCGTCGACCGACCGGTTCAATTTCTTGATAAATGTTTTGTTGAATGTGTGTAGAAGAAAAGTCCAGGGATATAGGAATGATTAAATTAAAGAAATTTTAATGATTAGGTTTATCTTATAATTAAAATTATTAGGAAACCAGCCGATGTAATGGTGCATATTCATAGTCGTTTTTAGACCCCAGTTTATCTTAGCCTGGAGTTTATCCAATGTAAATTTGAAAGGATAAACCCAGTATTTTTTTAGAAACAACTTAAATAGTGACTATGAATATGCCCCAATGTGTTGAATTTATACATTTTCCTAGCTATTTCAATGGAAAAAAGTAAATTTTGCACTAAAAATACGATGCAAGACTGGGTCGCAAGTACTGGTTATTATTTTCGATCACACTGTGGTTTAAAGTTTGAACATAAATCTATGCATTTGATTTCTTTAACAAACCTTAATTTTCTGAGAAAAATATTTTTAAAAATGTTAAAAATTAATTTCTATAGGTAGGTGAATATATATGTTTTAAACATTTTTAAGAATAAAAATGTGTACGCCAATTTTGAGTATTTTATTTTTAATGTGAAATTAAATTAGAAAAAAATCAACACGTCGTTGAACTATCGTGTTTTATTTTTTTTTAATTTTATATTCAAAATTATTAATGCTTTTAAAAAATTATTTGTATACAAAATAAAATTTTAATTTTTAATTTAATGCGCATGTTGTGTTAAAATTGTTAAAAAATCATTCTATTCTTTGGTGTTTACAAAAGGTGTCCCACAATTAACGCAAGATTTGAATTTGCCGCCATGTTTGTAGTGCTGGAAACCTTAAAAAAAAAAAACAATTTGACTGCTGATAATTAAGGGTTAGTAAAAATAGAAAATAAAAAACTGAATTAATTATAAGCAACGTAATAAATAAAAGCAAAATAATAAAATTGTTAAATATTCGAAATAATAATTGAAAATTGTCAAACATTTAAATGCAAAATGATTTAAATTACTAGACAACAAAATGCGAAATAAATATTCCACTAGATTACTCCTTAGAAAAGCTATAAGCTATGATGAAAATGGGGGAATTATTGAAGTTTAAAGTTGTTATATAAATTATTTTTGGGGGTCTTAAAGATATTTATATGTGTCCTATTTAAATTCGGTAATTAGCTTCCAGGAAAACAAACTTCGTTTATGCTAGGAACAATACAAAACAATTAATAAACTTCAAATTCCCTAGGTACACTAAGGCGTATACGTACTTTGTTTTTTAATTTAGTACGCTTTTTAGTTATTTTAAGTTTTAAGAAAGTTTTTTTTAATAATACAAATTCTATGTAGGTACTATCTACTGAAATACATCGGCCAAGTAGAAGACTTAGCACTATTTTTAGTTTTGTTCACCTTACGTTTATAAGTTTTAATTTTGATATTATTATTTCGATACGGTTGGGTAGTAGAACTGCTTGCTTAGGTTTCCCATAATTTGTATCTAGAAAAAAAGATAGGTTTTGATAAATTTACAAAAACAATTAATTTTGCACCTTTTACCCCACAAAAATAAAATTAGTGTTGTGAATTTAGGCTACTTTTTGGGCTATGGTAAAGATATCAAAACAAAGAACTACACCAAAATCAATTTTTTGTTTTAATTTTCTAAATGTACATTTAATATGAATAATGTTATCATCCGGAACTTAAATAAATACTATTGTCAAATTAAAATCCTTAAACATTAAGACCCTTAATTTAAATACCAATTAAATCATGTTTAATTTGATAAAGGCATTGTTTGCTTAAGAAACAAGTAAGATTTATATAAAATTCATTAATATCTAGGATTAAAATTAAAATGATATAAAATACTAAAAGCATTTTAATACTTTCCTGTAAGGATGTTTCCACGTTCGGTGGTAAAACAGCTGAAAAGAACAAATTGAGAAATTTGTTTTTCGTGAAATTGGAAATGGTTTTACCTATTGACAACAAAAAGGATTTAACAAAAATGCACGATTGGATCCCATGTATCTACTTCCACATGCTTTTTTAATAACTCAGGTGGCTTAGGGGTAAGCTGTTATGAATAGCGATTGGCTCAAAATAAATTTGTTTCAAATTCGAATTTGGTGATTATCAGTAACATTTTTTAATCTGTTTTATTTCTTAATTTTTTCTTATCTCTATATTTTATATAACTTAAGAAACCTACTATGTACATTGTACATACATATGTATAAGCTCTTACAACCATAACATACATATTCAAAATTTTTGTGCGAAAATAAATTGAATTCGAGTAAACTGTTATTCAGTTGATTTTGTTAATTTAAGACCATTTAATCAATGATTTTCTGGAATATTGTTTCTTTAAGCTTAGTTTAAATAGTGCGTATTATACAACCAAAGAATATTATTTAAGAAAAAAGAGTTAAACTCTCGCTTGCAAATCAAAACTAACAGGATTTGTGACATGAGTAGTAGTAGTAGTAGTAGTAGTAGTATAGTAGTAGTAGTAGTAGTAGTAGTAGTAGTAGTAGTAGTATGTGATTTTATTAATTCTTGTGATTAAAATTTGTACAGATTTCACAATAAAGCATTGGCTTTTGCCGCCAGCCGAAAAAAACAGATTTTGTTCTGTTTTAAAAAGTAAAAGATAAGATCTTATATAGATTTTGACTAATCACATTGTAGTAAAAATTATTTTGTTTATTTTAAAAGCTTCGTTTATAATTTGTTGTCGATAATTAAGTGCTGTTTTTATGCAAGTGTAAAGGTGGTTACAGTTTTCTCCATTTAGGATTTGCATGGCGTCTTCGGCTGATAGTGTGTGTTTTTTTCCAGACCGAAATTCGAATCTCTTTCAGAATTGGATATCTTTCAATAAAATGTTGAATGTCTTCCCTTTCTCTAAGATTGCTTAAGTACACGTAGAATCTATGGTGTCCGTGAAGTTAGCATATCAAGTGTTAGCATATCAATTTTTTTTTGGAGTTCTCATCGCATGCAACATAGTTCTATAGTTCCTCATACTTTTCCAAAATAGTTCTGTTCAATTTCACCGTAAAAACGGATTTCAAAAAATGAGATGCTAACTTCCCGTAGCATATCAATTATTGAAATGTCAAATGAAAATATTTTTTTTAGATGTAAGAAACATTCCTTAAGAGTTCCTCATACCTTAAAATAATTGTTCCGTTATATTCAGACCTAGAAAAAAATAAAACTAAAAAAATTATTCTAATAAAAAAATTAAAAATGGTATGGAAAAATCAACTGAATTTCACAAATAAAAGAAAATTCAATATCATCAATGATCTAAATGCATAGACTTTATGCATATACAATATAATCCAGTAACTTTTTATTTCTAATACTTTTCTAACGTACATATATTACGGTTTTTTTTAAATTGTTATATGTAATTTTCACAATTATTGCCAACGACCTTGATATGCTGGCATTTTTTTACGAGTTCCAACTCAATTATCATTTTATTCAGATAGATCTAATGTGTTTACAATATAAACCGAAGAGTTCCCGTTTCTAACATTTTTCTAACAAAAGTTATGATTTTTTTTAAAATTAAGGCGATTTGCCATGAATTTTGGAAGTAGACCTTGGTTCGACCTTGATATGCTGGCATTTTTTTACGAGTTCCAACTCAATTATCATTTTATTCAGATAGATCTAATGTGTTTACAATATAAACCGAAGAGTTCCCGTTTCTAACATTTTTCTAACAAAAGTTATGATTTTTTTTAAATTAAGGCGATTTGCCATGAATTTTGGAAGTAGACCTTGGTTCGACCTTGATATGCTGGCATTTTTTTACGAGTTCCAACTCAATTATCATTTTATTCAGATAGATCTAATGTGTTTACAATATAAACCGAAGAGTTCCCGTTTCTAACATTTTTCTAACAAAAGTTATGATTTTTTTAAAATTAAGGCGATTTGCCATGAATTTTGGAAGTAGACCTTGGTTCGACCTTGATATGCTGGCATTTTTTTACGAGTTCCAACTCAATTATCATTTTATTCAGATAGATCTAATGTGTTTACAATATAAACCGAAGAGTTCCCGTTTCTAACATTTTTCTAACAAAAGTTATGATTTTTTTTAAAATTAAGGCGATTTGCCATGAATTTTGGAAGTAGACCTTGGTTCGACCTTGATATGCTGGCATTTTTTTACGAGTTCCAACTCAATTATCATTTTATTCAGATAGATCTAATGTGTTTACAATATAAACCGAAGAGTTCCCGTTTATAACATTTTTCTAACAAAAGTTATGATTTTTTTAAAATTAAGGCGATTTGCCATGAATTTTGGAAGTAGACCTTGGTTCGACCTTGATATGCTGGCATTTTTTTACGAGTTCCAACTCAATTATCATTTTATTCAGATAGATCTAATGTGTTTACAATATAAACCGAAGAGTTCCCGTTTCTAACATTTTTCTAACAAAAGTTATGATTTTTTTAAAATTAAGGCGATTTGCCATGAATTTTGGAAGTAGACCTTGGTTCGACCTTGATATGCTGGCATTTTTTTACGAGTTCCAACTCAATTATCATTTTATTCAGATAGATCTAATGTGTTTACAATATAAACCGAAGAGTTCCCGTTTCTAACATTTTTCTAACAAAAGTTATGATTTTTTTTAAAATTAAGGCGATTTGCCATGAATTTTGGAAGTAGACCTTGGTTCGACCTTGATATGCTGGCATTTTTTTACGAGTTCCAACTCAATTATCATTTTATTCAGATAGATCTAATGTGTTTACAATATAAACCGAAGAGTTCCCGTTTATAACATTTTTCTAACAAAAGTTATGATTTTTTTAAAATTAAGGCGATTTGCCATGAATTTTGGAAGTAGACCTTGGTTCGACCTTGATATGCTGGCATTTTTTTACGAGTTCCAACTCAATTATCATTTTATTCAGATAGATCTAATGTGTTTACAATATAAACCGAAGAGTTCCCGTTTATAACATTTTTCTAACAAAAGTTATGATTTTTTTAAAATTAAGGCGATTTGCCATGAATTTTGGAAGTAGACCTTGGTTCGACCTTGATATGCTGGCATTTTTTTACGAGTTCCAACTCAATTATCATTTTATTCAGATAGATCTAATGTGTTTACAATATAAACCGAAGAGTTCCCGTTTCTAACATTTTTCTAACAAAAGTTATGATTTTTTTTAAAATTAAGGCGATTTGCCATGAATTTTGGAAGTAGACCTTGGTTCGACCTTGATATGCTGGCATTTTTTTACGAGTTCCAACTCAATTATCATTTTATTCAGATAGATCTAATGTGTTTACAATATAAACCGAAGAGTTCCCGTTTATAACATTTTTCTAACAAAAGTTATGATTTTTTTTAAAATTAAGGCGATTTGCCATGAATTTTGGAAGTAGACCTTGGTTCGACCTTGATATGCTGGCATTTTTTTACGAGTTCCAACTCAATTATCATTTTATTCAGATAGATCTAATGTGTTTACAATATAAACCGAAGAGTTCCCGTTTCTAACATTTTTCTAACAAAAGTTATGATTTTTTTTAAATTAAGGCGATTTGCCATGAATTTTGGAAGTAGACCTTGGTTCGACCTTGATATGCTGGCATTTTTTTACGAGTTCCAACTCAATTATCATTTTATTCAGATAGATCTAATGTGTTTACAATATAAACCGAAGAGTTCCCGTTTCTAACATTTTTCTAACAAAAGTTATGATTTTTTTTAAATTAAGGCGATTTGCCATGAATTTTGGAAGTAGACCTTGGTTCGACCTTGATATGCTGGCATTTTTTTACGAGTTCCAACTCAATTATCATTTTATTCAGATAGATCTAATGTGTTTACAATATAAACCGAAGAGTTCCCGTTTATAACATTTTTCTAACAAAAGTTATGATTTTTTTAAAATTAAGGCGATTTGCCATGAATTTTGGAAGTAGACCTTGGTTCGACCTTGATATGCTGGCATTTTTTTACGAGTTCCAACTCAATTATCATTTTATTCAGATAGATCTAATGTGTTTACAATATAAACCGAAGAGTTCCCGTTTATAACATTTTTCTAACAAAAGTTATGATTTTTTTAAAATTAAGGCGATTTGCCATGAATTTTGGAAGTAGACCTTGGTTCGACCTTGATATGCTGGCATTTTTTTACGAGTTCCAACTCAATTATCACACAAACACAATATACCCAATATAAGTATTAAGCTTTAACTACATTGGCCATTTTTTGCAAAAGTACAGAAGTAAAAATATTTTTTTTCCTTCTAGCGCAGTTGATTCGTAAAAAATTTTAGACAAAATGTTTTTTAAACCAAAATTCAAGCGTTCTGCATAATTTTTTTTAGTTTTCTAGTCGGAAAAACTATCACAAAATCAAATTCCAAATTTTCGCTTTTGCACTTTTTCACATTTTGGCTTTTGTAGTTGAGGCTTTACAATTGAAGCAACATATTGTTACTAAAATATGATTTCGGATTTACACGATAACTTTGAAATCATCGATAAATCGAAAAACAGATACCCAAAATAAGTATTACAGTTGAAGCAACATGCTGCCAGGGCATATGGCTAAGATCAAAGTGTAGTATCTGCATTTAATTATTTTAAATATATATATATGTACATATTTAGTAATTAATTATTTTCGCTTTTTACTCGATTTCATGATCAATTTTTTAAAACTTTGCTTGTTGACGTCATGTATTAATTTATTGTATTAATGTAAAAGTAAAAGTAACCGTGTGATATTAAAAAAAAACTGTGTTTGTTATTGGCCTAATATGATTAAACTATAAGATCTGAAAAACAGACTTACGGTACCAAGACTTCTTTTAAGAATTATATTCTATTTAGGAACAAAACCTGGATTTTTGCTTTAAAAAATAAAAAAACGGCGTGTACTTTCATAAGTTTAACAAATTTGTCTTTTATCCTGATTTATGCTAAATGAAAATCATAAGAATCCAATATAACTAAAGTTGAGTATTTTTATAAATCGAATTTGATTATTTGTTTGCGCGTATTCATAGTCGTTATTTAACGGTAGTAAATAAATTTTATGAAATTAATTTTATGGAGTTGTATCTCGTAAAAAAATGCCAGCATATCAAGGTCGAACCAAGGTCTACTTCCAAAATTCATGGCAAATCGCCTTAATTTTAAAAAAAATCATAACTTTTGTTAGAAAAATGTTAGAAACGGGAACTCTTCGGTTTATATTGTAAACACATTAGATCTATCTGAATAAAATGATAATTGAGTTGGAACTCGTAAAAAAATGCCAGCATATCAAGGTCGAACCAAGGTCTACTTCCAAAATTCATGGCAAATCGCCTTAATTTTAAAAAAATCATAACTTTTGTTAGAAAAATGTTAGAAACGGGAACTCTTCGGTTTATATTGTAAACACATTAGATCTATCTGAATAAAATGATAATTGAGTTGGAACTCGTAAAAAAATGCCAGCATATCAAGGTCGAACCAAGGTCTACTTCCAAAATTCATGGCAAATCGCCTTAATTTTAAAAAAATCATAACTTTTGTTAGAAAAATGTTAGAAACGGGAACTCTTCGGTTTATATTGTAAACACATTAGATCTATCTGAATAAAATGATAATTGAGTTGGAACTCGTAAAAAAATGCCAGCATATCAAGGTCGAACCAAGGTCTACTTCCAAAATTCATGGCAAATCGCCTTAATTTTAAAAAAATCATAACTTTTGTTAGAAAAATGTTATAAACGGGAACTCTTCGGTTTATATTGTAAACACATTAGATCTATCTGAATAAAATGATAATTGAGTTGGAACTCGTAAAAAAATGCCAGCATATCAAGGTCGAACCAAGGTCTACTTCCAAAATTCATGGCAAATCGCCTTAATTTTAAAAAAAATCATAACTTTTGTTAGAAAAATGTTAGAAACGGGAACTCTTCGGTTTATATTGTAAACACATTAGATCTATCTGAATAAAATGATAATTGAGTTGGAACTCGTAAAAAAATGCCAGCATATCAAGGTCGAACCAAGGTCTACTTCCAAAATTCATGGCAAATCGCCTTAATTTTAAAAAAATCATAACTTTTGTTAGAAAAATGTTATAAACGGGAACTCTTCGGTTTATATTGTAAACACATTAGATCTATCTGAATAAAATGATAATTGAGTTGGAACTCGTAAAAAAATGCCAGCATATCAAGGTCGAACCAAGGTCTACTTCCAAAATTCATGGCAAATCGCCTTAATTTTAAAAAAATCATAACTTTTGTTAGAAAAATGTTATAAACGGGAACTCTTCGGTTTATATTGTAAACACATTAGATCTATCTGAATAAAATGATAATTGAGTTGGAACTCGTAAAAAAATGCCAGCATATCAAGGTCGAACCAAGGTCTACTTCCAAAATTCATGGCAAATCGCCTTAATTTTAAAAAAATCATAACTTTTGTTAGAAAAATGTTAGAAACGGGAACTCTTCGGTTTATATTGTAAACACATTAGATCTATCTGAATAAAATGATAATTGAGTTGGAACTCGTAAAAAAATGCCAGCATATCAAGGTCGAACCAAGGTCTACTTCCAAAATTCATGGCAAATCGCCTTAATTTTAAAAAAATCATAACTTTTGTTAGAAAAATGTTATAAACGGGAACTCTTCGGTTTATATTGTAAACACATTAGATCTATCTGAATAAAATGATAATTGAGTTGGAACTCGTAAAAAAATGCCAGCATATCAAGGTCGAACCAAGGTCTACTTCCAAAATTCATGGCAAATCGCCTTAATTTTAAAAAAAATCATAACTTTTGTTAGAAAAATGTTAGAAACGGGAACTCTTCGGTTTATATTGTAAACACATTAGATCTATCTGAATAAAATGATAATTGAGTTGGAACTCGTAAAAAAATGCCAGCATATCAAGGTCGAACCAAGGTCTACTTCCAAAATTCATGGCAAATCGCCTTAATTTTAAAAAAATCATAACTTTTGTTAGAAAAATGTTAGAAACGGGAACTCTTCGGTTTATATTGTAAACACATTAGATCTATCTGAATAAAATGATAATTGAGTTGGAACTCGTAAAAAAATGCCAGCATATCAAGGTCGAACCAAGGTCTACTTCCAAAATTCATGGCAAATCGCCTTAATTTAAAAAAAAATCATAACTTTTGTTAGAAAAATGTTAGAAACGGGAACTCTTCGGTTTATATTGTAAACACATTAGATCTATCTGAATAAAATGATAATTGAGTTGGAACTCGTAAAAAAAATGCCAGCATATCAAGGTCGAACCAAGGTCTACTTCCAAAATTCATGGCAAATCGCCTTAATTTAAAAAAAAATCATAACTTTTGTTAGAAAAATGTTAGAAACGGGAACTCTCTCGGTTATATATTGTAAACACATTAGATCTATCTGAATAAAATGATAATTGAGTTGGAACTCGTAAAAAAATGCCAGCATATCAAGGTCGTTGGCAATAATTGTGAAAATTACATATAACAATTTAAAAAAAACCGTAATATATGTACGTTAGAAAAGTATTAGAAATAAAAAGTTACTGGATTATATTGTATATGCATAAAGTCTATGCATTTAGATCATTGATGATATTGAATTTTCTTTTATTTGTGAAATTCAGTTGATTTTTCCATACCATTTTTAATTTTTTTATTAGAATAATTTTTTTTAGTTTTATTTTTTTCTAGGTCTGAATATAACGGAACAATTATTTTAAGGTATGAGGAACTCTTAAGGAATGTTTCTTACATCTAAAAAAAATATTTTCATTTGACATTTCAATAATTGATATGCTACGGGAAGTTAGCATCTCATTTTTTGAAATCCGTTTTTACGGTGAAATTGAACAGAACTATTTTGGAAAAGTATGAGGAACTATAGAACTATGTTGCATGCGATGAGAACTCCAAAAAAAAATTGATATGCTAACACTTGATATGCTAACTTCACGGACACG